>ML685950.1:699691-721781 GCA_007922175.1 Pelusios castaneus
TACCCCGGCTTTGTGGAGCAGCAGGATGATAGTAGCTGCCTTTTTATCTATCCCTTTCCCAATGATTCCTGACAGTGGTAGCTTTATTTTTACTACGACTACACATTGAGCAGATGTTCTCAGAGAAGTAGCCGTAATCATTCCACAATCTCTTGCATCATAACAACTAATTTAGATGCCATCCTTCTGTAGATAGTTAAGGTATATTTTCCAAAGTGCATTAGTTTGCATTTATCAACACTGAATTTCATCTGCCCACATTCGTTTTCTTGGTCAGTCACCCAGTTTTGTGAGATCTCTTTGTAACTCTTTGCAGTCAGCTTTGGATTTAACTATCTTAAGTAATTAGGTACCATCTGCAACTTTGCCATGTCACAGTTTATCCCTTTTCCCAGATCATTTTTGAGTATGTTGACCAGTACAGGTCCCACAATACACAAGTCCACCAACAGCAATTCTGGGCCCCAAGGCAGAACAGTCAATGGCCCTCCTAGCCAGTGATGGCTGATGTCCATATGGGCTTCCACCAAAAGTTTTTCTTTCTTTTTCTTATAACATGCAGGTTCCCAGCTGGGTGAGAAGATGGTATCCTCTGCTCAGCTTCCTGGGTCCTTTGGACTGATGAATTCAGGAAGCTGAGTGTCCGATACACACCCCCCAGCCTCCCAAGGAACATGCATGGCGCATAATAAATAAGCTTGACTCAGGAGGGTGGTAGAGTGTGCAAGCAGAAGGGATCTGGGTGGCGGGTAGGGAGGGGTGTGGAGTAGAGGAGGATACATATCTATCCTCCCATTTGCCCATGCCATTTTAAATCACCAGGCCTCTGAACAATTTCCCCCTTACCTCCTGTTGGTGGTGGGCTTGCCCGTATAGATTTTTGAGGCACCCTGCTATCTGCCACATTCCGCTGTGAAAACTGACCATTTATTCCTACTCTTTGTTTCCTATCTTTTATTCCTGTTCCATGAAAGGACCTTTCCCTCTTACCCCATGACTGCTTGCTTAGCTGAAGAGCCTTTGGTGAAAATCTTTGTCAAAGGCTTGTAGGCAGACACCCCGAAAATATGCCTGGGCAGATTTTCTTCCCTACCTATACGATCTACTGCAGAAGAAATCTGCTACATGGCAGCTCATAGCTGAAGCGGGAGGCTGATATCTCACACTTCTATTATCCATTACCCGAACAGACATCTCACCCCTGCCAGGGAGACATTCCATCCCACACAACTCCTTGCCAGTCCCACTCATCCTCTGCATCAGAGTAGAGAAACTCACTCCAACTCCCTCTTCCCACATGCCTCCTCTCCTAACAGGCTTGCAGAAACCATGGGAGGGGCTCTATGGGGTTAGGGAGTGTGCTCCTGTAGGAGCTGCATATGGGAGGAAGGAGGCTATTGGGGTAAGCCTTTCCCCACTCTAACCAACCACTGCCCACAGAGGACAGACCACCCCATACATATAAGACCTTATTCTGTCAGTAAAGGAACAACAGCTTTCTTAGCGGTTTAAGAGAAGCCCCACTCCTGTGCCATCAACCAGGCCTAGAAAATGGGAGAGCTAGTATAGGGGTAGGACAAGCTATTGAAACATTACTCTGCAAGCAGGGGTGAGTTAAATAGCCAAAGACAGGACACAGTTGGCATGCTTCCCTTTACATCACTCACCTCACAAGGTGGATGCCAGGTACAGAGTAAAATTATTTCTCTACTAATTATTGATTAGTTATCCAGAAGGGAGCAGAGCCAACTAGGGCCTGTAACCCTATCCTTCCTACTGCCCCAGAAAAGGGAGCGAGACAACCAGCAAAGGTACTTCTCAGCTGCTCCCAGGGACTTCACCAGAGTGTTCCTGATCACATCTCTCACATTCAGGCCACACTGCTCAGATAGGACAGAATGGCACTTTCGGCCTGATGTACCAAGCCCAAAGGCTAACATTTTCATTAAATAAAAAATGGAAGTACATTAGAATATATTAGTATGAATCATTAATAAACTTAGTAATGCATTCTCCAACAGGCAGGTGCGTGGCTGGAGACCTATGGCATCTACTCTGTCAGTCAAAGCTGCACTATTCAAAGGCTGTGTCTACACTAGAAAAAGTTAAGTCGACTTAATAAGGTTGACTTAAAGTTGACTTAAAGCCAACCTTATTAGGTTGGCTTAACAAAGTGGACTAAGTCGACAAAGTTAATTGACTTGGTCCACTTTGTTAAGTCGACCTAACCACCCCGTAAGTCAATTTAATAAAGTCGACTTAAGGGCTACTCCCCATCCACACTGTCCTTAAGTCGACTTAAGGAGTCGACTAAGTCGACCTAATGGGCAGTTCTTATTAGGTCGACTTAAGCTTTCATTAAGTCAACTTAATGAAAGTCAGGTGTAGACAGGGAGTAATTTAGGTCGACTTAAGGGTCCTTAATTCGAGCTAAATTGCTAGTGTAGACATACCCAAAAAGACTGGAGGGAAGGGGCTAAGCCAAATACAAAGTGGGCCTGTTACAGCATTCAAGTTAAGGCTACTTTCTTTAAATAAGGAGTTATACAGGACGACGACATTCCAGGTTTCCCATTACAGGCTGCCTTACCTCGGTTCACAGAATCATCTAAGAGAAGAAACCCTTGTGAAGAACAGAAGTCATCACTAGATGGCACTGTTGTGCTGCACAAATGTGCCTCGCTAATTATTTATCTGGCAAATAAATAAAGCAAAAATAATATTCATAGTTCTCAGACATCAAAGTGTTAACTCACTGAGAGCCCATGGAGAAAAAAAGATTTCACCCAAGAGATGACCTCCTCAGCTCTCATCATTCAAGACTCCAGGCCACACAGAATGCTGCTGCCCACCTCTCAGTTATAAAGCAGCAAAACCACAGCACTCTTGTTGAATCCCCACTCAATTCAGATTCTAATTCAAAACGGTCCTCTGTACATGGAAACTCTCCATGGATTTGCTCCAAGCTATCTGCTTCCCTCCTCTTGCCTAGCATTGCCCTCTGTCCTTTCCTGCATTTTTTCCAGTGGAGGTTTAGTGACTCTCACAAATGGAAGGCCCTGGGACTTGGAACAGCCTTCCATCAAACTGCCTCGGTTTCTCCAGCTCACCTCATCTTGGTTAAATACTCCTTTTCCTTCCTCCTCCTCTACCTCTTACTCTCTCTGTAACTGGATTTAACACTGGAAGGTATTTGGCACATATTGTGTATGGTGCCTTATACAAACTTATGTAAAATGGCAAGGACAATTTTGAATGATAGCCGAGAGTAAAGGTGATCTATTTATTTGACGAGTAAACAAATACAAAAAACCACTATCTGAATGGCCACTCCCTGCCCCTCTTATCTCTCTCCAGCCCTACCAGTTATCAGGCCACTATCCCCAACACCACTGCTCCAGGATCTGCAATGACTGTCGATTGGTTTTGACTACAAAACCCCAAATGGCTAGGCCTGCAACAGAGAACAGCTGCTGGGGTTTTAGAGCCAGAGTTATTACTTTGGTATGAAAACATGGGAGCTGTTTGCAGAGCATTCTGCATGAGGGGCCACCAGCTGTTGAATTCACTTACCCCACCGTGACCCAAAATAACCCAAATCTAATCTTCAGGGCACTTTGCCTGGCTCATCTAGTTATCCTGGCTTTTGAAAAGGGAAAAACACACAAAGGTATTTGTGGGTATGGCAGGATGTTGTCCAGACATTGTTGGATTTAACTGGTTTCTTTGGTTATTTCCCTTTATTCTGATTTTAGGGAGGGCACTGGGTTTTTATGTTGTACTTTAAATGATTCAAGAGGTGCCTAGAGCACAAAGCACATGCTTTATTTCCCTTTTTGTTATAAATCCAAACAAACAAGTAAAAAAGGAATTCACTGCCAGTTACCAAGCTAAGCTGAATTTATGCATCTTGTGTCAAGTCCTAAAAATGGCACAATGTGGGCTTTGGTGGACTGCAAAATTCTGAAGTCCTCCATGAAAATCCCTTGGCAGTTATCTCTTGAGACAGACAGCAAGTACTGTCTTCCATTCCTAAGTGCCCTGATGGGGCTCAGAGAGCAGACAGTCCTGGAGATAACCTCATTTGGGGGTTGTGAATAACCCTCACCAGTTAGATAGCATGATGTTGTGTTTAGGTCATTCTGCCCTGTCTAGAAGGCAGACAGCAACATTCTGCACAAGCTGGAGCTTCCCTCTAGCCTTCCAAAGAAGCCCCAGGTGAGGTGCTTTAGAATAATCAAATCTGGTGGTTACAAAATGCACAGGTGACCATAGTGAGATCTGCATCTAGGAGAGGAGGTTGTCAGCTCTGAGATCACAGAAGATGAGAGACTTCTGACCATTGCTATCACCTGGGAATTCAGAAGCAGAAATAAAGCCAAGACAGCGCCAGGAGTCTGAATAGTAAAACTAAAAAACAGTCTTAGTTAAGGAATTCACAGTCCATGCCATTTTGTCAAAATGCTACATCCTATCTGCCAGCATCAAGTGCCTTGTCCAGAATAAGTTTAAGTAGGCTTGCTTTCATCAAGGATCTTGTCTTGGCGAGATCCTGAAAAAAATCAGAGCCTGCAGGGTCTGGATGAGAGGTACCAAAAATGTGGAACTGAACGTCACAGTGTACCAACAATCTGGAGACAAAGGCCTCTTGCATGGTCCCCCAGTGCCTCCACATGCACAATGAACCACAGAACTAAGATACAATAATGCAGGACCCCTTGGGATGGATCGGCAATTGTCCTCTAGTTTTCCTGAGTGGAGGTGCTGTAAAGAAGTCCTGACAGCTTCTGCATTGAGTCAATATCAGCACAGTCATCTGTATCAACAACAGCGAAAAGAACTAATGCAGTCAATAGAGGCACCTGACCTATGTCCATCACTGGGAAGATTAATCCAAGTTGTTAATGCTGCCTACATGCCATAACAAGACCAAATTCCAGACATCTAAAGGCCAAGCAAACCAGAAGGATCTAGGTGATGCTGATCCTAGCCATCCCTCTACCTTCTTCGAAGTTCCTCAGAGACGAGAGGTTGATAAGATAGATGGAAAATAGCAGGGATGTTAGGAAAACCCCAACTGTGGCTTATTTCAGACTGACCGGTTCTATGCCCTCTAAAAGGGAAATATTAACCATTTTCCTCTGTTACAGACCTACCTTTACCCACTGTTTTTCATCAGCCATGGGCATCCATCGCCCAGATAGTCAGGGGAAGGGCATCCAGCGCATCTACAATCTCAAGCCAGCAAAACCAGTCAGATTCCACTAGCAAGAACAATGCCTTTATCCTGTCCTGTTCAGACACTACCCACACAAGAGGAGGCACCGATGCGAGCCACAGAGAAATATTTGGATATTCCGGGTTTTTCTGTCCCTTTATCAAAAAGTTGCCTGGTTACATTAGTCTCACAGCTTTGATGGTTTCGTTCAAGGGGGTGCAACATTACTTGGGTTCTAGTAGCGGTAAGAGTTCCCTTCAAGATTGGGGTTTGTGCTGTGCCTGCACAAATACTTCCCTGCCTTAGGGACCCACTGCCAGAATAGCGAGAATGGGATAAAATTCAGGAGCGGGGGGAGTGGGTATCGTAAGGCAGGATGTGAGTGGGATTTTTTTAAAAGTCCCATGTAGGACTCAGGTAGGGGGTGCAAATATGCTTGATTGCCCTAGGCTCTGAAATGCCTAGTTACAGTCCTGGGAAACGGCAATAGTGCATATGTTAGCATACCCCAGTTATATGGAAAACGAGATGATTGAAACTCCTTTAAAAAGCAAGATGGTATAAATAAATGGAGATAAAATGGGAAGTACCTGACAGCCATGTCCCCTGTCATTTGCAGTGGCATGATCAGCATGAAGTTGTATGTGACCTGGGTGAGGGAACAGTGCAGCTGAAAGAGTCACTTGCAGTGGCGGAGTCAGGGAACCAGCAAAGCAAAACTTCAAGGAGATTATGACGTTGGGAACTCATCTTGCAGAACTGATAGTATCAGGTGGCCTCAACTAGAGTCCTCCATGTATGTGAGAGGCTGTCTGTGGGCCCATGCAGGTAGTGAGCCAGGAAAGCGGGGCACAAATGACAAAGAAAATGAATGAATACAAAAATGAATCAAGGAAAAAGCCCTGGAAATTCACCTTCTTTCCCTTTTTGAGAAGGATATGTGACAGCAGAACAAGAGAATGCCTGGAATCTTGTCTTCTGTTTAAATAAAAATTAAGAAAAACAAACATCTTTTAATAAAAGGTAATATATTTTGGACTTTGTAATCAAAGAAGCTTTATAAAACCATGCATACATATATGCAATCCTTCACTAATCCAGTTAGCCTCAAGCACATGAGGGGCTTATGAAATAACAGACAATGCAGTTCCCACTAAAGACAACACAAAATCTTTCATGCAGTTCATCTCCAGGCCAAGCTCAGTGAAGAGTCTGCAGTGATGGGGCAGACTTCTCTGGTTGAAGGCTAACAGCCACAACTGGTCCATGCAGTCTGTACCTTAGTGAGTGCTCCTAAATTCCTCAAACACTCAGCTCTCACACAGAGCTCCACTGTCTTTTTTAAATTAACAAACTCTTCTCGTAAATGCCACAGAAAAGACTCTGCTAAGAATGTCAGGGTTGCATGTTTGAGCACTCGAGTCAAGAAATGCTGTAAATTTAAGATTGCGTACACAGCCCTTAACTCTGCCCTTAAAATATAGACTATTTCTCCAGTAATACATACAACATAATATCTTACAATATGTCCCACAGCCGTGTCTGTTTTGACACTTCGTAGCACGGTCTAGCCTATCTGTGGTAGAGGGTCCATAAAACTTTTATATAGAAAAAAACGCAGTAACCTACAATTAGGCAACATGCTACTGGAGAAGTAAAGGAACAGCGTGATAGTGTGCTGTTAAATTCAGGAGCTTATCCTTTTCAGTGCTTTATTCTTCTTACTAGGAATTAAAATTACAATTTAATAAAATCCAACACTTTGCTGCTGGAAACAGGCATACATTTTTACATACATTTATGGAAAATTCAGTTTTCAATTGATTATTATTCCTAGTACAGTAGCAGCAGAAACCACAGATCTCAAGTACTGGTCCACAAGACTCTAGGAGCCAGTAAATTCCAATCTGCTACCCAGTGACCTGCTAGCAGTTGTCAGCACTAAATGTTAAACTCCAAAGACGACTCCAGGCCTAAGATCTGACTGATGAGAGGTCCTGACTGGCTCCCTGTTGCATAAGAACAGGACATTTCCATGCTGCCGGTGTCCCCTGCGTAGTACTGCTTCCCATGCAACACCTGGTCCTTCTTGCCTCACTTAGATCTATTGGTAACCTGACCCAACCTGCCCTCTGGCCTGTCTTGGACTCTGATCTCCTGGTATCTGGCCCTGCCTAGCTCCTGACTCCTGCTCCAACCAGTATGTCAGACTGCCCCAATCCCAGTCAGGACAGGTAGTTCCTAGGGGCTCCAGCCCTGGATCAGGGCCCCATTGTACTAGATGCTGTACAAACAAAAACAAAGAGAGAGACCCTGCCACAAAGCGTTTGCAATCTAACAGTAAGAGTGGAGAAAACAGGCAGATGCAGCAGATGGGGAGAGCCACAAGAAATAATGAGACAACATTTGTTAGCATCAGAAGCAGCAATCGTAGCACACAGGTGCAAGTTTATCTGCACCTGTCTAAATAGAAACATATTGATAACATTCAGAACAGTGAGACACGAGCACAGACTTTATCTATACATTTGCATGAAACTTACACTTCAAACATTTTATACAAGTACATCCATTACTCAGAGAGAGTAACATTAGAACTTCCTTACCAGAGTTGAAGATCCCATGAAAAACTGAACAGCTACTTTGGTACCTTACTGTTATGCCTAGCATCCAGAGAGTTCCTTCTGGAGCAGGGCCCCCTGTGCTAAGTCCTGTACCAACCCACACCGTTCTAAAGAGAATACAATTTCAGACACCTGCCATATGAAGAGCGGAGAAGGAATACAGACCATGATGTATACAGTAGACTCTTCAAACTCTTCAGATGCCAGTTCCCAAACTGTGGGTCACAACCTCAAATAGGATTGTGCCCAATGCTTTTTTTTTTTTTTGTAAAATAAAAAAGGTGCCAGTACTCAGCCAGGGACCTGGGGCCACCGGTGATGGTGGCCAGGGCCATATCGCTGTGAAAAAAAGATGCTGGTACTCAGCACCCCTGAGTACCATCACAAAAGAAGATGGAGTCATGAATGCAACAGGCCAGATTCAGCCCATGAGATGATGCTATCTGCCCGCAAATGTGTCAAACCTTCTCCATAAATGCTGTGCCAGGAAGTCACCATCATGATCTACAAAATGGCAACCCCTAGAGGTCTGGACACACTAGCTGTGTGGAGGTGGCTGGGCAGATACCAATTTGTCCATTTGCACCATCTGGCTGTGCAAGCATCCAGCTCAGGGGCTTGAATCCAGAAGATCCTTATCTGTGGGCAGCACCCTTGTCAACAGAGCATCCTCTCTGCTGGAGCGGGTAGGATTCTGAGATGGGACTCTGCAGTAGCTTGTTAATTCCTCAGGCAGGGCTCCTGTCTTCATTTATACCACTCTGAGTACCCTGCAGGCACTCAAGGATAAAGAACCATAGTAAGTCACGAGGGCAGCAGAGAGATAGTATCATCATCATACATCATCTTCCTAAGTCCTAGTCCTTTGCTTAACAGTGAATTTCTATCTCTGATTTGTGGACTCACAATGGACATATTTTTATGCAGAGTATCTGCTTCAAACTCCATCAGTGAATCTAGTCATGCAGTTATGCACAAAAAACAAGAGTCCAAGAAATGTATTCACAAATATTACGATGAGCCTTTCTTTGAGTATGGCTTCACCAGTGTTTTGGTCAAGAATGAAGCAAGGCCAAAATGCCTGTTATGTCACACAACGTTATCTAGTAAAAGCATGAAACCTAATAAACTTAAATGACACTTGGAAACCCTTCACAAAGACCACAAAAGGTCATTTTTCCAGTGTCAGAATGAAGAACTTTTGCATCACCACTGCAACTCGAGAGCCATGTCCATCTCTGACCAAGCCCCAAAGGCATCATTTCAGGTAACTTATCACATCCCACAGGCCAAGAAGCCTCATACAACTGGAGAGATGGATTTTGCCAGCTGCAACTGTGTGGGGAAACCAAAGCAAAGAACTCAAAGCCATACCACCCTCCAACAACATGGTGAAGTGAAGGACTGAGATGACAGCAGCAGATCAGGAAAACATACTGATGGAGCATCTGGAAAACACAGATGCTTTTGCTCATCAAGTTGATGTGAGCACTGATGGTCTTGATGCACATTTCTTGACTTTAATGAAATACATATGAGAGGGTGCAATGTTCAAAGACATTCTGTTCTGCCTCCCTCTTTCCAGACATAAGACAAGAAATGTTCGATATGTTATATGGCAACATGCAAAGCAAAAATGTGCTCTATGAGCACATGGTAGGCTTTTGCACAGATAGAGCTCTGTCCTAGCAGGCCTCAAACTAGGTTGCACACCTTGGTAAAAAAGTTGCTACAACTGCTCTGTTGTCTGACTGCATAATTCACAGAGAATAACTGGCATTTAATGCCCTGAGTCCAGAGTGGATAAACTTTTTCAGCAAGTCTCGACTACGGTGAATTACATTAAGACTTTAAGCCTCTTCATGCACCTCTGTTTGCAAATCTGTGTAAAGAAATGGGTCCAATCATGACATGATGTTATTCCACACTGCAACTTGCTGCCTCTCAAGAGAAAAAGCACAGGGAGGATTTTTTTTTTTATTGTGAGATGGGCAGTGTGCCTACGCAATGGACTACAAAGAGAGTGGAATTAATTGATTTGCTTTGTGATCAAAGGAAAATCTACCTTCTTGTCTATCTCACAGGCATGCTGAGAAACTGAATTAATTGAACACATCTGCAAAGAAAGAACACCCACATCCTTCAACTGAGGATCAAATCACGGGATTCATGAAGAAAATTGTTTTCTGGAAGAATAATCTATTGAAGACAAACTATGAATCCTTCCTGCAGCTTTGCATGTACCTGGCTGACAATGAGATTATTCATTCTCCCACACAGGTAATGCCTGAGCATCTCAGCCAGCTGGAGGAACAGTTTGCATCCTTTTCTCTGATTTGTAGGATTGGATGCAAAACTCTTTCAGTGGAAGCCTGCTGCCATGGATTTACCAGCCACTGAAATAGAACAGGTCATTGAAATTTCCTGCAATTGATTCTTGCAAGGAATATGTCCAATTCTCTCTCTTGGAGTTCTGGTTCACTGTCAAGAATGAATATCCTGCAGTCTCAAAACATACCTTGAAACTGATGGTGCCATTCGCAAGCACATTTGTGTAAAGCTGGATTCAGCGTACCTGAGTCCATCAAGTCATGGTATTGAACTATCACTGATGTCACAGCGGAGATTATACGTACAATTTCTATGGAGGGGTGTCACAACATCCAAGTCTATGTGTCACATTACATGACATACTTTCTATGGAAATTCCTTGGATTCCTTCGTCACCATATTGTTGTCTGGAACCAGAGGAAACTAAGTCTCAAATGGAGTCATGGAGGCAAAAAGGTTGGGAACCTGTATGTTAAGACAAGCAGGTAAGTCTCCAAGAAACTGCTTACATCATAAAGAATACATTTCTCCTTAGAAATGTTATGTCCATAAAAGAAAAAAATCCTCTTCAATGTGCAGTGCAAGGATTCTGAGACATGATTAAAATACAAACCTTAGACGTTTTACGTGGGAAATCACTGTTCTCTCAGAAGGACAAACCCTGATGTACTGAAGTCAGTGGAAGTTGGAGGGTCTCAGCAGGCTTCAGAACATGTCTAAGTTGATCTAGTTTCTTGGCATGATATCATACTGTGTTGTTAGAGAAGCAGCACACGGCCATATAATTAAAACCCCTTTGGCCAGATCCTCAGCTGGTGTAAATCAGCACAGCACCATTTACTGCAATTGATGATACACACATACCAGGGGAAGGAGGTCAGGTAGTGCACACTACCTTAACTCAGGCATTTCTTACCCAGACAATCCTAACCTTCTGTTCATGCCAATTTGTGTATGAAATTCATTCAAATACCTGATAAAAATGGACGAAGGAGACAGGAGAACAAACAGCAATAACGACAGATGAGAGGATCTATTGAGCTCCAAACCCTGAGGAGTGCTGTCTCCAATCAAACTCCCAGCAAAGAAGGGCTGGACACGTCCTGCTGGAGATGTTCTGCATGGCCAGACGCATCTCTCAGAGTCACTATTAGTAGGGAACCATATTTTCAAATTTTAAAACTTCCATATAAACATTGTTTAGAGTTGTGAAATACTCCAAGAAAATTACCTTAAAAATGCTGTCATCACTGCTAGTAGTACGTCACTCAACAAGCTAGCCAAGCAGAGAATTAGTCCACTCACATAGTGTGTGAAAGAATTTATCGTGAAATAATGAACAAGTGTCATAAGCATTCACTTTGAGCACGTGAGCAGTGCTGAAAATGCCTGCACTCATTTGACTTCCTTTTCACTCTCACCGTGGCTCACCACACCGAACGCTCAGGCCATTTGATACTGGAAAGAAGAGGGCACACTCTGCTTAGTCCTATATTTTGATTAATGACATGAAGAACTGGGACATTTCAGTTGTCCTCAGAGAAGAACCTGAGACATCATATGAAAAAAACAGAGTCTATGTTAGAGTTACCAGTTAGAGAACAAACAGCCACTCCCCTCTCCACGAGGATGCTTACTGTCTAATCTGAAACAAGATGGTGCCTCGCACAAAGCTGCATGTACTAGTTTGCTCTGCAGTGCTCACCGATGTTTGTCAAGTCCAAACCTAGACTTGGCTCCACCGAGAGACCCTTGGGTTAGACTGCCAGCACTTCATCAGTTGGACGCTCTCAGATGTGAAATGTTTTCCAAAGATCTTCCACAGCCTTGTCAGCACAAGTCAAGATACTGGGGCGTTACTTCTCAATTATTTACTTGCTGTCCCTCACATTACCAGCTGAGCCACAGACAAGCCTCAAAACCCAGTTAGTATGCCTCATTACTGGTTCACAAACCAACCCCCCTGCACTGCACAGCCAACACCCAGACAAATTGCTGGCTAAAGAAGTGAGCTGGCAACACCACAGAGCTCTAGAGATGGGGCTTCCGCGATCACTGCTCTGCAACCAGCTCCCGCTAGTTCAGCCCAGGACCAACAGAAGAGCCTCTTGCCAGTCACGACCGTCCTTGTGACAGAACCCATGGATGGGGAAGATAGATTCTAAGGCAGCCAGGTCTCTCGGCTCTGGAGTTTTGTAAGAGTGTAATCAGGGCGGCCAGGTGAGTGGAGTGCCCCAGGGGTCGGTCCTGCGGCCGGTTCTGTTCAACATCTTCATTAATGATCTGGATGATGGGATAGATTGCACGCTCAGTAAGTTCCCGGATGACACCAAGCTGGGGAAATGGTAGATACTCTGGAGGGCAGGGACAAGATTCAGGGAGACTTAGACAAATTGGAACACTGGGCCGAAAGTGCAAAGTCCTGCACTTAGGATGGAAAAATACCATGCATTGCTACAGGCTGGGGACCGATCAGCTAAGTAGCACCACTATAGAAAAGGACCTGGGTGGTGGACGGGAAGCTGGATATGAGCCAACAGTGTGCCCTTGGTGCCAAAAAGGCCAATGGCATATTAGGCTGCATCAGTAGGAGTATTGCCAGCAGATCGAGGGATGTGATAATTCCCCTCTATTCGGCACTGGTCAGGCCGCATCTGGAATACTGTGTCCAGTTTTGGGCCCCCGCGACAGAAAGGATGTGGACAAATTAGAAAGAGTCCAGCGGAGGGCAAGGAAAATGATTAGGGGGCCGAGGCACATGATTTACGAGGAGAGACTGAAGGAACTAGGCTTATTTAGTCTACAGAAGAGAAGACTGAGGGGAGATTTGATAGCAACCTTCAACTACTTGAAGGGGTGCTCCAAAGAAGAGGGAGGTAGGCTGTTCTCGATGGTAACAGAGGACAGAACAAGGAGCAATGGTTTCAAATTACAGCTGGGGAGGTCAAGGTTGGATATTAGGAGAAACTTTCTCACTAGGAGGGTGGTGAAGCATTGGAATGGGTTACCTAGGGAGGTGGTGGAATCTCCATCTTTGGAGATATTTAAGGTCCAGTTAGACAATACCCTGGCTGGAGTGATTTAGTGGGAGTGGTCTTTCTTTTTAGCAGGGGGTTGGACTAGATGACCTCGTGAGGTCCCTTCCGACCCTATTCTTCTATGATCTACAAGTTTGTGATAAGTGTCCCATCAGAGACCCAGTGTGAAATGCTATTCCTGAGAATTCTGTTATCACTCATTCCTCCCATGCCACAAACACCTCCTCCAGTGCCTGTTGCTCCAGTGTACTTGAATGCCACAAATGCCCGTCACAGTGACTTATACACACTCAGCTCTATAGTGCACTGACTTATCCAGAAGCAGAAGGAACATTACCGAGCTGTGATTTACCCAGCAGCGTGACACATCACTCCATCATCTGTTCCACCCCTTATGTACAAATGCAAACTCTAATATTTCATAATCCCATCAGTGTAAAGCCAGCTAGATGCCAACTAAGAACACATTCATCTCCTTCACAATGAAGCTTTCCTTTCTGATGTCAGCTACCACCAGCCAAGAGCTGGTGCCCTGCCCAAGGGGTTCCTCACCTCATGAAGAATTGTCTGCCTCCATGAAGCACTACAGGCTCATCTTAGTCACCCCACTTCCCAGGTCTCTTTGTCCTCAGAATGTCTCAGACTGCTGGTCTGAAAAAGCAGTGGGAGGTTATGCTGAGATCTGCTACCTGAAGATACAGTTCAGCTGTAATTTGCTACATCCTTCATGGGAATGCACCGAATCGAGGGAGATTTGGAGTTGGACAGGTTACTGGGGAATTTGGCATCCCACCACAATAAGTCCTGAATGAAAATATCGGTAGGAAAATAAAGCCAGACGATGCCAGCTTCTCCGGACACACTGCAGCGTAGTGCCAGCCATGGCAATATTCCCGGCCAGCTGAAGGTGCAGTGCGTGTGCCATTCCTACCAGGGGCCTCGGGAACTGCTTTCTACTGTTAACAATAAGCACAGCTAAGTGATGAAGCTGAAATATTTCATGGGCTTCCTAACAACCAGTTGAAGAATTCATATATAATCTTCCCTCACCTGTTCCAGGTAATGATCACATATATGCACATTGTACGCTAACCACCACACTCTCTTTCCCTGAAAATTGTTCTTTGACCAAATCTGAAAAAAGAGCCCAGCCCATGACCAGTCACAACTCTTAGCACAGCAGTTCCCAAGCTGGGGTCACAGCAATCCCTACTACGTGGAGCAAAATGGTGTCTTCTCTGGTGTCTGGGGTCCCCGCAGGAAATGCTACATTCAAATGGGGTTGCAATGA
This sequence comes from Pelusios castaneus, assembly GCA_007922175.1. Taxonomy (NCBI): domain Eukaryota; kingdom Metazoa; phylum Chordata; order Testudines; family Pelomedusidae; genus Pelusios; species Pelusios castaneus. The sequence continues at coordinate 714,194 of ML685950.1, forward strand.
GACAAAGTTTGGGACTGGCTATATTAGCATCTCCTCACACCAGCACTCTCTCTGTTGCCAGCTCTCCAGCTTACAGCACTTTACACATTGCTGCTCCCTTAGAGATCACCAAGTCCCAGTGCAACGGGTCCCCCTCCTCATTCCAGTCTTTCCTGAAGACTCATTTCTTCCATAAAGCCCACAAATACTAACCCATGCCCAGCAGCTTCTCTACATCATCAGTGTTGGGGGAACAGTCTCTCAACACTTATGGCAAGAAAAGTCTACTGTAGACAGACCAGGAGGGCTCAGTAGAGCGGTAACTTTGACAGCATACACAGAGAGAGGTTAGATAAAACAAATACTCTTGCTGGATGGTTGCAACATAACACTACTTTATTTCTTAGCATTCAGAATGATAACATACCAGAACACTAACACAGACTGCCCCCTAAAATGGAAAGGCATAGCTCTCCCCACCTTATTCTAGGCTGGCTGCTGACTGACTGACTTTGATCTCTGTCTTTCCTACATAGCCCCCTTGCCTGTGAGGAGGAACAGGAAAGCCCCTTACAAATAAAGTGGTAGTCCACAATTCCAATTCCTTCTGCCTGTTAAAGCTAGAGATGGTTTACAGAGATGCTAGCAAGCTGCAGTCTTGCACAAGTTGAGAATAAGGTGACTAATGGTGGGATCATGTCCAACATGAAGAAGGTACATTTTTACTGAGATTTACATAGCCAACTGAGCTTGAAGTAAGTAAAACACAAGGCTGACCATCAATGAGGTTGGAAGATGCAATTTGAGGACACGGGAAGCCTAAATCCTCCTTCCTGACTCTTGCAAAAGACAGACAGATTGCAAGGGACCATTCAAGTTCCAAATCCATTCCACATACCACCCTTGCTACATCACCCCCATAGGAATCCACTGCTGCTGTCCCAGTCCCAGCACACCTTACCACCCGAACAGAGTGAAATGTAAGGGCTTTTGAGGTGCAGGAATTCAGAAGAGACGATCTAGTGGTTAGAACCTTGTGTGGATATAACATTTATAGCTGCATCTGACCCATGAGCCGCAAAAAGTGATCTGCATATCTAAAGTGGATAGCCACAGATTTTGCAGGGCTCTACTAGTGATCTCTTCTGACCATAAACACTATGAATGTATGAAGTGGAGAGAAGGAAGGGTCAGAGAACAGAAATAAGATCATGTGTCTACACAGGTGACGATGTAGACAAAAGGGTGGTTCTGAACAATGTGAAAAAGGGATTTTTCTTTTGGTTTTCAATGATAAAAAATTAATTAATTTCAGTTTCCCAAGTCACTGCCCAGCCTAGACACTGTCACTTGGGTGATTTTGGTAAGCAGCAGAGCAGAAGTGCAGCACCTGCCAACACCAATCTTTTTAAAAAAAGATCACAAGTTGGGCCTAAAAAATGGTGAGATTTGTCTTAAAATCTTGCAGGTTTTAAAACATGAGATTTGAGTTCTGTTTATTTGCCCTCTGGCTTTTGAAGCTTTAGGGATCACATTTTTAAGCTTTTTTCCACAACCAGGATTGTCTCCTGCTATGGAGAAAGCAACAGCAGGGGTTTGGCAAAGACAACCCAGCGTTTCCCCCAGAGTCCTCCACTGGGACACATGGGATGCGTAGGCCAGCTCTGCAGTGGATTTAAAGCAGTGTAGCTCCAGTCTTCAGTGCCCAGGGAGCAGGCCTCTCGTTTTGCTCCAGATGAATGTTTGTAGCATCAGTTACAGAAGTGAAATCCTTTCGTTTCCCTTTCATTTTATGGTAAGCGATAGTGTTTACAGGGAGACTTGCTATTCATTCCTGTTAGATAACAGACAGTTACTAAGTACCAGAAATGACAAGATATAGCTTTCCGATTCTGCAGAATATTAGCTGAGTCTCATGAAACTTAGTTTATGAATAAATCTCTAAAAAAGAGGAGACAAACAGAAAATTCAAGATGGGGGTAAGCAGAGCTCCACTTTAGTAACTTCTCCCCAAGTTAATCCAAAACCCTGTAAAAAACTGGAGAGTTAATAAATTAGATGAATAAACCCCAGAAATAATGTTTTACAGCAGGATTAGTTCATCTAGAGTGTACCTGGTGAACTCATAGGATACTGAATTACCTTTCAAGTCTTTAAATTATTTCTGCAGATCCTATTACAGGAGAGAAAGGAAAAATGGCTGCAGAACAAATCATACGAATTCCTTCATTCAGCTGTCCGTCAGTCCCTTAAAAAAACAAACAAACGAGAGCATGCGCATGAGTGCACCATGGAGGCACTAAAGATGCATTTGTGTCCCATTCATCACTCTGTCATCTTCAAATGCATGCAGATATTGTTTAGCAGACCTGGGAATGGGTGCAAATGAACACATACTCCCCGACTCCACAGTATTTCTCTCCCCCAGTTCATGACGCAGACTGTTCCCTCCGCCCTTTACTGGGAAACCTCATCAGATATTGCTGCTCCCCTTTTTCAGAACCTTTTCCAGACAGACACGATGGTGTCTTATTGGCTTGGCACGGCTGTGTGTCAGGGAGCCACATGAATGAAACAAGACTGAAAAATAGGACATCGGGCCCCCCTCAATAGAGACAAGGAACAAAGGCCAAATCTGTGCAAAATGCTCTACTCCAAGCTGGCAAAAGTAGCAGCTGCTGCCAGTGAACGGCGCAGGACTGGAAGAGCACCACATGGTAGGTCAGGACAGAACCAGGTGCAATGATATTGTGGAGGAATAGCAGAGGGAGTTGCAATTTCCTGTAGGGTGCATAGGCTGAGCTCAATGGGGAGCCCTGGGCAGAACTGAGGGTGTAAATAATCTGGGGTGGGACAGCCCACATTGAGTTAACAGGCATGCTGTAAATCAGGGCTGAGGCATTCACAGAGATGCATGGGAGGAGCCTGCTGCACAGGGTACCTTGCTAAGGATGCTCACAGCACAACTGCTCATGCATTCTTAGAAACTGAATTCTAGTGAAAAGAAGAAATTGCACAGAATGCACAGGCTGTTATTTTCAGAGCTCCTTAGGACGGGTCCTTCAACTTCCAGAGGGTCACAGAGAATGTAGCAGCGAGAGAAGCGGAAGAGTCCAGTGCTTGGAACGCTAGCCTGGGCCGTGGAAGTCCCAAGCTCAGCTCCTGCGCTGTCGCAGAAGTCCTGTGTGACCCTGCTCAACTCCTGTAGTCTTTCTGCATCTTAGTTCCTCATCTGTACAGTGGGGCTGATGGCGCTGCCTGACCTCACCAGGGTGTCGTGAGGATAAATACACTGAAAGCTGTGAGCACTCGTGTCCTGTGGTCACGGAGCCCAGGCACGTACCTTACAGAGACCGCTTCAGCAGTAGCTCAAAGCCACGGGCACATAGATGTGTAATCCAGCAGGAACTCCCTAGTTCAGGCAGGCTCAGGTCCTCCATAGACAGCAATACAGATTAGCTTTGATTTTCCCCTTCCTTTAGATAAGAGGTTTCCTCAGGGAACTGCCTGGGGAAAAAGGAACTATTTCTGTGCATTGGCCCCAGGGGCTTATAAAATATATTTCACAGGTGTCAAACTCATTAATCTAACAAAGTTGGTCATGCTGAACTTGGTATAAGGGATACTTTCTGCATGGGCATTCAGTCAGCATGTGCAATAAACATTAGCAAGCACTCCAGGAATGGCTAAGGGGGGGCCATGTCTGCCAGGCAGCGTTCAGGCCCACGGGGATTCAAGGAAGCCTCACAGCGCCAGTCTTTTGATCCCAGTTACCCTGACTTTATTTTAAAAATCAGGCCTAAAAACACTAGTACAGTCAGGAGTCAACTCTTCACCTGTGCTCAGAGGCTCTTGGTAGCCAGACGCAATGCTGGCGTACCGTGGCTACAGAACCGATTCGCAAAGACAGCTTTGAAACAGTGGGCCATGTGCAAGCCAATCCAGTGAGGTCAGCCTCACGTTGCAGCCAGTATGAAACAATAGCTCTGAGAGGCCCATATTCATTTCAACAGGGTTGTTAACTCCAAACGCTACAGATGCAGTGTAAACGTCGAGATTGTTCGCTATTTCAATGCTACACTTTTAAAGAAAGAATCAGCTAATTTGTTAATTCCACATCCCAAAGCCATCCACCAGTTCTCAGGCACCAAAATCCAAGAAGCCATTGTGAGCTATCAGTACAGAAATCCACAGCATTTTGAAAAACTAAACATATGGGGAATGTGCAAAATAAACTGAATTTACTATCAAAATAAATCAGAGGGTCTACTGCTCCGATCGTTTGAGTCACTGCATTTCCAGTCTGCCTTGGAGTCCAAGGACTCCTCCAGGGCATCCTAGACCTTCATGGTAAGTTTTCTACATGTAACCGATGGATTTCTCAGTGTGGGATTGTGCTTCCCAGTCCCCTGCCACTGCTCCTGCGGCACTCTTGCATTTATCTGTTGGGTCCACACCAGTCTAACTGTACGTCCAGTGTGTTAGATTACGCGATCCACCTCCTCCTCTGAAAATAACCACATCTGAGCCCGTTGGTTAAGACAAATGAAGAATGGAATACCTAGGTTTGCTGTTGGGTCGTAAGGGTCAACATGGTATATTGTGGCACGGCCATAGGTTACCCAGGCCCCAACAGTTTATCACAATAAACCAAATGGGGATGAAGTGGCGAACAGGAGCCCATAAATCTATGAGCAGTGACCTGTCAATGTCCCACATTCTAGTGTAATTTGTTCATTCAGAGCTGGGTTTCTTTTTTCACTAGACCTTGTAAACTCCTTTTTGAAACATCGATAAACCATCTACTTTGACTTGTTAATCAAACGGCTTTATTCAGTCCAAAGCCATTTTTTCCTAATAAAAACAGAGTATTTATCTCCATGGCTATAAAAGAGGATTGTTTTCAACTGTTCACTTATAGTTAAGAAGCACATTTAGTTTGGATTGATTTCCAATGCTTCGGTCATATCTTGTCACTTTCCATTTCTTACACACAGCATCTCAGTTTAGCTACTTAGCAGGGAAAAACACCAAAGCCTGGTGCTGGGGAGTGGCACTGTGGGGTGAGACAGGCAGGCAAAAAATTCAGGGCAATTAACCCTAACACACCTATAGAAGAATGTTTCCAGTACAGCCCTGCAATGTTGTTTAATGGAAGGCACCGTGAGGCTGCCCGCTGTCCAGCTGCAGGGTCAGGTTTCCCGTGTGGCCAGAGATGTTCCACTTTACACATCTTCAGGCTTCATGCACCAGCCTCAGTGAGGTGGGATCATTGCATCAAACCTAATCCCTTCTCCAGAGCTGAAGCATGAAACCACCCCTTCCCTACTGCAGCAGCCTGCATGGAAAGGGAATGGGGGCTACAAGGTACCCGGGGGAATCTCTCCATGCCGTGACGAGGAATTATCACACTCCTCGTACTGTTTGTCCACGGCACTGACTGCCAGCTGGTAAATGGCACCCAGTGTCTAACCTCTGCCGAATGGGGAGAAAGCTGTCTGTGGAGCAGCGTGGTGTGGAGTTAGCACTTGGGCCACCCTCTAAAAACAGAGGAGCAGGAATAAGGTCTCTGGAGGTCATTAATGATGATCCCTCCTTGTCGGTCGCAGCGGGAGGCTATGCCCCTCGCTACAGGCCCCCAGTGCAGCGTGTTCTGCAAATTGCTGAGCAGCCCCTGCTCTCCAGAGGTCTGAGGCAAGGGAGTGAATGGAACAGACCCATAGCGAGCCCTTCTCCCCACTCCACTCAGAGCTCCTCTGAAGCATGGGGAACATCCCCAGGCACTGAGCTGCGGTCGCAGAAGGACGTGGAAGTGAACAGACTGGTTCCACGAAAGGGACAGGCTCTGAGCGCCAAGCCCCACTGCTGCTGCACCCACTGAACCGAGTGACTTGTACTCCTGTGCTGTCAAGTCAGAATCCACTGGGTTCCAGGGATTTATGCTGTGCTAACTGCTCCGTGGCACAGGCGTACAGCAATCGTCTCACTCCCTGCACGCTGAACGAGGCAGGGCTCCGCTGGAAGAACAGCGAGCGCTCCAGTGGTATTGCATGTGCACAGGGGCAGAGGGTGGCCTGTTCTGCTCCCAGGCCAAGGTAGCACTTGCCAGAGTTCCAGGAGCGTGCACTTTCTTGGCAGAGATTTTCAAATGACATTTTCTGGGCTTGTGGCCTTTTCTTTTCAAAACCCTAAGAGATCCATAAAGTGAGCTGCTTGCTGGACGGCACTAGAACTGCGTCCGCACGGGGGGCGCACGCCGAGGCACGCAGGCTCCGCGAGGCCAGCTCACACAGCAAAGCAAGGGCTCCTGCAAACTCAGCCTCCCTGAGGGAAGGGTTTGCTGCCACAGGTGAGAGACTCTTCTGTGCACCTCCAAAACCAGAATATCCCACTCCAGGGAGACGTGGCAGCCTGAACAGAACCCGCAGAGCACTGGGAAATGCTGAGAGTAAACCCTGAAGGGTTTGTATTGCTAAACATCTTAGCTCCTCTCCCAAGCCATCCCCTCATCTTCCTCTCACCACCACAGCATGTGCGGAACGAAGCTGCTTGGTCTGCCCCAGTGTTTCACCCCATGTCCGTCAGAGCTAGCTGGCACCATTTCAAACACACCTCTCCTGCTCTGGGCAGGGCCAGAGCCAAAGCAGAGGGCAACGCTTTTTTAAAATGGATTTCACGCAGGCAACTCAAAATGGGTTTGTGCCAGAACCCACACAGGCAGGTGTCTGGCTGAGGGACCTCTTCTCTCACCATGGTGCTGGGGAGCACTAACCAATGCCACGGCACGCTTTCTAATGAAGGTTCCTTTTCACCCGCTTCATGCTCAGAAGTGACCGACCCGAGTTGGCTGACACTGTCCAAGAGAAGGAGTGGAATTGGAGCCATTCAGCCAGGAGGAAGCCCCTTACAGCAAACTTAGCCACACCTCCGCTGTAACTACAAACTGCTGCTTGGCCTCAAACAGCTTCATTCTCCCTCTCGGGGTTTCCTTGGGCCCCACCATCATCCCAGCCCCCATGCTAGAGCCTCGGGGGCAAGCGGGATTTGACACAGACTCTAGTGGGAGCAGAATTTGAGCACGAAACATCATGCTGTGCGCCATGTAACAACTCTACCACCCTCTGTACACAGGGAACACTTCTTCCAGCTGATTTGCCAAGTGCGTCTCTCGTTTTCTCCCCCACCAGTCCTGAGGTGGCTGTTCTTCCATGTTGTCTTTGGCATGAAACCTGCACCCTCTCTGCTGCCGTAGGCCAGTCTCTTCAGCTTGTCCTCTGAAAACTCAGCATTTTGAGTTAGGCACGTCCCAGGAACCAATGGGAAATCCTTCACCGGATCCTAACCAGATTCCATCCTTGTCCAGCCTGTCGTATAGGGAGGAACTCCCGCGTGGACTGCCCACAATGAATGCATCACTTCTCTTCAACACTAGGAGAAGTTTCCAATGAGCTAAAGATCAAAACAGCCTGCCGCAGAGCTGAGCAGCAGCCCACCCCCCACCCCTATTCGCAGGGCCAGCCTTAGGGCTGGACGGACGGACACCATGACTGCCCAGGGCGGCGCAGTGTACAGCGCAGAGATACACGCTGGCGCCGGGCAGTGCAGTGCA
>ML685950.1:729845-851103 GCA_007922175.1 Pelusios castaneus
CGGGTGTTTGGCTGACCTAGACTGACACGGCCCGCTCTGGAACAGGCTCCTTGTGTGTTTGGCTGACCTAGACTGACACGGCCCGCTCTGGAAAAGACGCGGTCGGCTGCCGGCCCCATCACACCCAGCGCTGTGCCGGGGCCCTGGCCAGTGGGAGACGGGACAGGGCCGGTGGAAAGATACAAACCAGCAAATAGAGTCAAGCTGGAATGGCCACCCCACAGAGTCAGGCCCTCTCCCCGCTTCCTGCACGCTAACCCACCCAGCCGTGGCTCCTGCTTTGCCTCTGGCCTGGGTTTCAAGGGCCTTCCGTTTCGTAACCCACGCTGTCGCCCACGGCAGCCACGGCCACTAGCTCAGGGCTGCAGCCACGGCACGTTTCTCCGGCTCAGGACAAGTCACGTCCGTGCGGGGTGACCGGTTTCCCAACCTGGCGCGATTCAGCAGTGATGGGGCCTGCGCCAGGGGCCTGGCAGTGGGGCAGCACAGGGGTGAGGAAGGACCTGACGGGAGCCCAGGCCTCAGGTGCAGGCTGCTGCGATGGGAGCAGGCACAGGCTCCAGGGCCGAGTGGTTTTTCACTGAAGATCTGAAAAATCAGCTCAGTTTTGAGGCTTCGTTAAGCAGTGACCCCCCAAACAGCACACATGAGCAGGCCCTCGCTCTCCAGAGACTTTATCCTGGGCATGTTACTCTGGGACCCCCCGCCCCGCCCAGGTGGGGGAACAAAACACGCTGGCTGAGGCGGCTCTGGGCATCACACACCTTGCCGGGACAGCAGCGATTGAAATGAGGCCGATTCCCCACTGGGCCCCTTTTCTGGGGAATTTGCTGAGTCTGCCCCACCTGTAAACCTGCCAAACCCAGGGGCTGCAGTGGGTGGGAGAAATGGCCGGAGAGCCAACAGGACACAGTAAGATTGAGGCACAGAGGAAGAGCAAAAGCGATTGATCTGGGCCTTAGCACCTGTTTCAGGCCCCATTAATCTCCCCACACCAGAGCCCTGAATGGACCAGCTCCCTGTCCCGAGTGCACTTGTCAATTCAACCACAGCTTTAATCTGTACAGATTGCAGCTGAGGGGACGGAGGAGCAATCCCTGGTGATCGAACCAGAGCCTGTCACCACCCAGAGACCCTGCCCCCCCACCGCCTAGCGGACGGGCCACGGGTTTGCTTCCCGCCCGGAGCCCCCCCACAAGACAACAGGCAAGGTAAGAAATCCCCTTTTCCCCTGGCTGTTTTCCAAGAGGAGGCAGAGCCTAGCTAGGCTGGAGGGCCACACGTGACGTTATAAACATGCCTGTGCCCTGCTCCCCGACTGATCAGAGGCTCTGGGGAGCAGGAATGGACACAAAACGGGAACTAATTTCTAGGTTCCAAAAAGAAGAAAGCTTTGCCCAAACTCTCAGCCTCTGCACACATTAATCTCATTACAGAGAGGAAGGGGGAGCTTTTCCCTGTCTCCCCAGCTAATCATTTTCTCTCTATTCTTATTTCCCTTCCCATGTCCCTGTGCACCAACAAAGTGAAAACAGAAGGCACGGTGAAAACGCGTAGAGAGTGCGAGAGCCCACGAGCCCAGCGTACAGGTGCTTCAGGTGTTCACTGCCAACACAGCCCCCTTTTGGCACCCGGCCCACAAAGGCTGGCATCAGATTCTTTTTTTTAAACGGTCTGTAGCAGAAACAGTGGGAAATAGGAAATTGCCTTATCAATGCATTACAGCTGGTCACTCACCGCCAAACGGAGGGAATGATGGAGTAAAGGAGTCACAGCATTGCCAACCCCAGGCTTTCAGAAGTCATCAGGCAGCCCCAAATCATGAGCTTTCTAGAGACAAACTGTGAATTTTAGTCTGCTGTTTGCTTTCGTAACTCTCTCTCCTGGCCCACTCCCACCAGTTACAGCCCTGCAGACTGGGCAGTTTGCCATCGGTAACCTGATTTGGGCTCTCGTTGACAAGCCCCACCACACTTCAGGCCTCCCCAGGACTAGCACCCTCGACACCCCAAATAAGAGACAGCACCTGGCCTGGGGAGCTTACAAAGCCTGGGGGGAAATTGGTGCCATGAGCCCAAACACATTCCGATCAGGCCCACCAAACAGCCCCTGGAAGGGAACAACTCCCAACTCCTGTCACTGCTTCTCCTTCCCAGGGACCCAGGCCTGCTGCGAGGGGAGAGAGGCTAGGTTTTGGAAAGGTCCATTTATTAAATCAAGGGCTGACCTTTTTGCAGTTTACACAGGCGGCTCTTCCACTCTGGCCACAGAACCAAACTTTCCACCTTGCTGCTTGCAGGCTCTGCCAAACAGACTATGCATGCTCCACCCTGCTCTTTAAAGGGGCCATGCTCATTAACCACCATACGCCCACACTGGACTGAAACAGTGGAACAACCTCAGCACAACAGCCAAACACTGCAGTCTGCAGATAAAATCCGTCCAGCAATTACCCAGGGACCTTACACTAACTCTGTCCGTACAATCCTAGAGAAAAACAACAGGAAGATGGAATTAAAACTCGAGCATGTACTTTAGACCCACTGAAGTTAGAGTTAGTGCTGAAATTAAAAGAAATCCAAAGCTGTGAAGGTCTGGAAATACAAAGGTACAGAACTGGCACACCTCTAACTCTGCCCTGTATTAACACCACGCAATAACCAGATATGTCTGGCTCATGCATTAAATCACAAATTAAATTACAGTGTTAAAAACTCCTTTCCCCCCCTTTTTCCTTGCACCCTCCAATTGTGTCACTACAGGCGGTAGCCACCCTTCTCAAAATGGTTCACCAGTTGTGAGCGAGCTGTGGACTCTGTCCCCTTGAAACCAGTAGGAGATGGTAGACATTTTTAAGCAGGTTAGTTGCATATTGGATGGCATTCTCTGTAGGAGAAGAACAATGGGGACAAATTAACATACCCCCCCCCCCCCAAAGAGTCATTATCTGCTGTGGTCAAATGACCTCACTCCAGGTGCTACATTTCCAGAAAGATCCATTTTAAAACAAATTTTAACTTAAACTAATTAGCCAATTTACTCATAAATTCTCAGGAAAATCATTCTGTACTCAAAGGAAGTGCTGGAAATTTGGAGCAAATATCCTGTGTTTGTAACAGAGTGGCCAAATCCCTGTGTTCAGGGCAAAATTCAGCCCGTCCCTAAGTAAAAAACGCCAAGCAGCACAGCCATAAAATACCCGTTTTTTTCACACCCAACCCCAGTCATCACATCGTTGCCCACTCAACCTTCTGCTCCACAAGACTCACCAGCTAATCTGCAGTTGTTAATATTAAAACTGGGTGAAATGTTCCCAATGGACCATTTTTTGGCATCCAAAAATGCTGAATGATCAAAAGCAAACCATCTGGTAGGTAGGTGCTGACTGGGGCAACTCTTTGGTAGGCATCAGAAGGCAGGTTTCCCGCCCACTCAGCCACTTGCTTGCCGCACTGACAAATAATTTAGTGTAGACAATGGTGTGTTGTACATTGTGTTCTAGCCACTAGCTGGTGCAATGGACATAAACTGTATTGATGCATATCACAACAGCATCTAGTTTGGGGCATCGCGGCTGCGATTGGGTCTGTTGGTTTAGAACCAGATTCTACGTCAGCCTGGGTCTGAAGTGACCACATACAAGTTTGCTGTTATTTTACCTGTGAATTACAATCATGCCACACATTCCCTCCCCACCAAGAGAGACATCAGAAGCCTGTTTTTATAATGAAGGGTCTGAAGTGCACTCATACGCATCAGTCCAGAAAGACAGCTGAATTTCATCACAATTTTATGTTTCTGCACCCCTCAAACGGCAGCAGCAATATTACATTCTTCACAAATCACTGCAGGTGGCTACCTAAACAGTCAACGCTTTACTACCCAGAGCAAAAAAAATCCTCCCTGCCAGCTCAGAGTGCTCAGGTCACAGCAATGTGCAAAGCTGGGCCAAAGGAGACTTTGGAAATGCCACTTAATGCATCCACACTGAGAAGTCTGAGGTGCCTCCGAGGCCACGGAAAGGTAGTGGCCATTGCAATTCCTCTTTGCTACTGCTGCAGATTTGAGCTCTGACAAAGGCCTCTTCCTCTGATGCCCGTCTTCAAGGCCATGTCACTATGCCCAGGAAAATGAGCACACAATCAGAAAACAGCAAGCTGCTTGCAGGAAAAAATCACGAGCCAGTAAGCTATTCCCACACATGGTAGCATTAGTAAAAATAAGCACATGGCTAAGCGATAACTGAATTTAGCTTTGGGTCTATGTGACAGGCCAGCATGAGCATCGTACACATCTGCATCAGAGCTGGGGGCCGTGCAGTTACAGAAAGAACGCACTAGCCCAAGCATAAAACAGAGGCTTTCCTCCGGCATAGTGCAGCATAAACACCCATGTCTTCCTTCACTCAGCACAGCTAGCATTCAAAGCCACAGCACACCCAACATCTTCCTCTGAACATCAGCTTTCGCTTGGTCAACGCCTGCCTTGCTGGGTTAGAGCCCCTCAGGAAGTTGGGTTCCTGCAGCGAAGGCGGCGCATTAGCATTCTTGCATGGAGCACCTGCCAATCCACCCACCTTCCTTACCTGCGTGGGCGAGAGTTGCTTTCTTATACCTAGATGACTTTAGTCGCATTTGTATATACGTGCACAGAAAAATTGCTAGTTAGGCCTAGGGCTGCAGGGCCAGCTAGTTTAGATACAAAGCAATGTTATAAACACCAGAATTTCTCTCCTGTGCCATTCGTAAGTGCAACATTATTGCAGCACAGGCTGGTTTGGACAGCTGGTGTGTGTGTGTTTTGTACCAAGAAGCAATGACTGTAAGAACGGGAGCTGTGTGGTTGGCTGGAGAGGAGGTGTGACATGTAAAGGACATGGTCCTTTACGCTGGCACAGTTCAACATCTGAATAGGTGCCCTAGAATTAAAGACCTTTGAAACGGATTGTGTTCACAGCTGGAGAGAAGTGACTTTTACTGCCCAGGCTATTCAAATGGGGCTGAAGAGGAGTAATTCAGTAAGAAGAGGAGATAGTATGGTATTTCCATTTTTTCTGTGGGAAAAGAGGCTGACGAAAAGCCCAGGGAAAGCCCTGGTCCTGGAGGTAGCTGTTCCCAGGTTTGGGTAGTGTTTCCTCTGATGCCATCATTTACTTCACAGGCAGTGAGAGAGAGGTGGGCGGAAAGGGTCAATAAGCCTCTATCTCCTCCAGCTGGTTCCCCACATCTGGAACAACTTCTTGGCCACATGAAAAAAAGCAGCTAACATGCAGTTGTTCTGGCCATCCCTCACTGCAGCATGGATTCTGGACACAGGGCAGCCTGTCTGAGCAGGAGTGAGTCACTGAGGCAAAGGAATCAGCCATTTGGAGCAGTGGGAGCTAACCCCAAGTTCCTCTCTTTTTTGAGCCGCAGTCTCTTGAGTGAAGCCAGAGCCCACGCAGTGCAGCAATTACTTCATCGCACAGCTTATAGGAACTAATGTGCAAGTTCTGCAATATATCGAAAGAAGGTCATGGGAGTGAAATCAGTAACTCCGCCACATCCCTGCTAGCAGAGCATGAATGGAAACGACTCTGGTGCTCTTGGCCATGAGCTGTACGCTGTTAACATGCTTGGAGGGCAGAATGGGTTCACTGTTCGTGGTGTAAGCATTGATGGACTTAATCCCTCTCTGCTGCAGGCAGATACAGAGAGGCCGGTGGCAGTGTCCCAGAGCACAAAGCGTGGCTGGACCAACGGCAGGCCTGACGCATGTAGCAGTTAGCAAAGGCATGCTTAAATAATTGAAACCGGTTAACATCAGGCCTTTCTCAGGAGGACCTGGCTTCAAAAATTGTGTAAGTGCTGCCATTTTTGTTCTGAGAGAAAGGCCCTGGAGCTGATTACAAACCAGGCGCTGGTGTGAAGAACCAGCTCGCCTCAGCCAGGTCTGAACAGCAGCAGCGAAAAGGGGACTGGAACTGCAGCTCTCTTCCAGACAGGTTTCAAAAGCTGCTTTGTGGCACTGATGTCCCCGGGGACCAGATTCCCAAACACGCAGTCAGATGCCTGCTGGCTTTTCCAGCTCGAGACGGCTCAGCGCCTTGGACAAGCTGGCCCCCAGGGCACTCGGGTTTGTTTGTACTTGGGCTAGGACATTAGTCTCCATCCCTACCCGAACCTGCGGCATTCTGGGGGAGGGCGGTTCAGGGTGTGAGACTGACCAGTATTTGTAATTCTTGATGAGCTGCAACATTTTCCCCCCCTGAACATTGTGGCCAGCATAGCTCTAAACCACGCCTTGAAAAGGCCTCACTGTTGGTAATGTCAAACCCATTGCGATGATGCTTTCACCTGGAGGAAAAGTCAGGCTCCAGGCACTCCTACTTTACGAGTTTAACGATCTGGGACATGGGATTCCAAAGCATGAGTCCATAGGTAGGGACCTACATCCATATTTAAGCTGAAAGGGCTGACGTGATTTAGCACCACTTAATTAGGTGGCTAAATGTGCGAGTCAGTCTATCTTTAGGGTCCTGGTTTTGAAAATCTTGGTTTAAGATTTAGTCTGCAAATGCTGGTGGAGAGGTTTTGCTGCGTTACCCGCTCTTACTAACAAACAGTTTAGTGTTGCCTGACTGGCTGCGTCTTGTAACCTTCGAGCCAGAGCTTCTAGGCCATTGCAAAAAGCAGCAAACTTCTTAACCAGCTTTTTTCCAGAGAGGTGTTCTGCTGGAGGGACTCTTTCCACTACCTCGTCTGGTGGCATTAAAAGAGACTGGGGCACTTTAGGACCATTAATCACTGTCTTTCAATGGCTGTACAGTGCCCCATGGCGGTGACGTGTTACGCACACACTTGCCGAGTGTAGGATAAGGATACAGCAATTAGGGTAACCAACCTGCTTCCGGTTGTCAGATACTCACCTGCAAGGTTTAAAAAATCAGTTTCTCACCCTTAGATAGTGTAGAAAGATAAAAAGGAGTTTCCTGGCCCACTACGCTTGGTCGGCCAGGTATTTGAAAGTTTTCATCTTTGCTAAAAGCATCAGGGAGAGAGCAGCTGTTGGACTACATGGCCTGTGCTCTAACCAGTTACTGAACCGTTGGGGTCCTGCCAGCGGGGTGGGTAAATTAGGAGCTGTAACATTAGGCACCCTCACTGTCTTCAGAGCATTTTACAAGCTGAAGTATTAGCAGCACATTGGAGACAGGCGCGCTAAGGTGGTCTGCATCAGCGAGAACCAGAAGGGCCCTAATGTTAGGGTGGCATAAGGGCCAAGAAGTCCAGCTGGCTCACCTCTCTCCACCCCCATACTGCTTGAACTGTTGTATTACAGTATTTGCCCCGCCATATTTCTTAACTGCGTCTGTCCAAAATAATGTACTGCCCTAATTTCTGCGCTGCTATACGTAACCTGGATCCTGAGTAGTCAAGTTCCAGAGGGGAGCCGTGTTAGTCTATTGCAGAAAAACAAAGAGTCCTGGGGCACTTTTAAAGATTAACACATTTATTTAGCATGCAGTAAATAAATCTGTTAGACTTTAAAAGTGCCACAGGACTCTGTTTGTTTTTCTGGATCCTGAGGTGTGTGTTAAATTCCTCTAGGTCAGTGGTTCCCAACCGTTTCAGTAACACAGCATACTTCAATGAGCCAAACAATTCCAGGCCACACCCACTTTTTTCAGCTGAATTGATTGTTCATAAACATCACATTTACTTACACTTACGGTCTTGCTTTGCAACATAGTGCATACAAGAAGCTAAAAAAGGATCAAATGCATTAAAAACAAACAGGGAGTCCTGGGGCACTTTTACAGACTAACAAATTTATTTATTGCATGAGCTTTCATGGGAGAATTTTTGCTCACAAAAGCTCACGTGATAAATAAATGTGTTCGTCTGTAAAAGTGCCACAGGACTCCTTGTTTATTTTGCTGAACTAGACTGACACGACTACCTCTTTGGAACTTATCAAATGCATTAATGTTTCAAATCCACCGGAAAAAAAAATACACATCGTCTCAATTTTAGCCTTTGGCCACCTGCATTTAGAATGTTCGTGTTTTAAAATCGAAAGACGGATACCTCGCTTTTCATTTGATGATTAATTTTCATGAACTGTAATTTTGTTTGGATAGAAAATTGTTTAAGATGAAACAACATTTTACATTGATTTTCATTGCCGTTGTACAAAATTTCATGGCACATTTGGATAATTCTTGCAGCACACCAGTTAAAAACCATTGCTCTAGTGCCTAGTCAGCCTTCCCGCCTTGTTTTAGGATGGTGGTAGATGTGCAAGGTGGTGCTGGACTGGAAAAGTCACAAAGTAAGACAAACAGAGGCTGCTGCTTCTAACAGTATTTGAAAGCACCCCAGGTCACCTCAAGAATCAGATCTAGGCTAGAGAAAGGCTATCAGCGGAGTAAGGCTTGGGTGTACCAGAAAATATGGGCAGAGGTATAATAAACAGCAGCAGGAACAGCACGTAGCTGGTACAGTGATAGGTGCTATAAAATCCTTAAACCACTCCTCCATCCTCCTTGCACAGTACACCAACCTTCTATCCTCCTGGCGTCCTCGGCTTAGAAACCATTGCTATCGGTCTCAGCCGGCCTGGGCACTCTTAATATGGCCGACGTCCTCTGTCTAGGGCATCCAGCTGCAGAAAACCAAACTCTCTGCTGCTTCCTTCCCTTGCAGGTCAGCATGTAACGGCAACTTTCCCTCTGTGGCTATGAGCTGTGCATGGAAAAGCCAGTTCCAGCGGAGACTAAAATGCTGAGGTCACAAGCTGGGCTGTGCCTTACTGACACAGAACACAAGACAACGTGAGCAGGAAAGCATTTGCTAAGAAAAGGTGGTTGCTACACAGCGAGAGACTACGTTTCCTTTTCTGCTGCACAAATGGTACCAAAGAAGAGCTGATAGCCCAGGGGAGCGAGGCCTCTTACAGGCCAAAGACATGAACCATTTCTGCTCTGTAGCAGAATTCCAAGCATCAGTTTTCTATTATACCCCTCACTTCACTCCTTCACTATTGCCAGCGACATTTCTCCTTTACGTGATGCCAAAAACTGGGTTCACACCTGCTCTCATTTTATCAGCATCTCAGAAAGCAGAGCGGTCTTTTTAGCTACGGCCGAGGCTGGCATGACTTTAGTGGCTGCGGTTCTTTAACGAGCGAGTTGTAAAGTGTCTAGCTGGGGATTTCGCCTGCTAGGAGACGCTGTCTGACATACTGGAGCCCCCTGACGAATGGCTGTGTTTTAAATGGGAATTGTGCAGGCTCAGCACTTATGGGCTTGGCCTTGATGAAAAACGCCCTAGAACAGCTTTCCTAACGTGAGAACAGGTAACGGTGCTGTCTAGAAACCTACTTCTGGGTCAACATGAGAGCCATTGCCAGGCCCCTCGGCCCAGTGCTGAATGCTGAGGGGCCAGGTTGGTTAAGGCTGCGCCTCTTGTCAACATTAGTGCAGAGATCACAAGAAATGTAAAAGTCAGGTGCGCCCTAACTCCCCCCCAGTTCACACGCTCACTGGAGAGATGGAGAGAACAGCCCAAGAGAGATGTAGCACAATCAGAACACAAGAAGCAGCTGGGGTGACCCCACTAGCCAGTCCTTGCACCTTTTCAGGCTGAGTTGCAGACTGGAGAGAAGTGGGTGGAGATGGGAAAATAAAATAGAGACATCTGAGAGATAGGGGACCCAATGTTCCCACAGCAAACAGGGCTTGCTGGGGCTGGGTCCTGCGCTACACTTTGTCCTTCCTGTCCCTGCCGCTCTCCCTCATTTGGTTCTCAGCCTAGAGGCTGCAGCCGTCTCTCTGGCACGCTTTATATCCCTATCACCAGGAATGCCGCTTCACTGCTGGTGCAACGGGGGGAAATAGTGCAAAGAGGCCTTTCCTGCCAGGCTGCCTAACCCCTCGCTGGGGGGGGGGGGGGGGGAAAAACAGCAGCAGCTTCACTAACCCTCAGAACTCAGGAGCCAGGCCCCCAAAATCTGAGAGATTGGCCAAAAAAAATTGCTTTTAAAGATATTCTTTAATCTGTCCTTTGACTGGGCTACTCTAGCTCAGGAAGCGGGGCTGGGATCCAGCGGGACACCCCCAAGCCAGACAGGCTCCTGCCCTGGCTGAAATCCCTACTAGCGAGGAAATGGAGAGCTGGTACCACTCTCATTAAAGTGCCTGTGCCCTGTCTACAGTACAGCCTTCTCTGCCCCAGCCCAAATACCCCAGAGCTAGGACTACCCAATGGCCTGGGATCCAGAGGGGGTGTAGCCCACCCTTAGAGAACCGGAGAATCCTAGGGCTGGGAGGGACGTCACGAGGTCATCTAGTCCAACCCCTGCTAAAAGCAGGACCACTCCCCCTAAATCACCCCAGCCAGAGTTTTGTCTAACCGGGCCTTAAATATCTCCAAAGATGGAGATTCCACCACCTCCCCAGATAGCCCATTCCAATGCTTCACCACCCTCCTAGAGAGAAAGTTTTTCCTAATATCCAACCTAGACCTCCCCAGCTGTAATTTGAAACCATTGCTCCTTGTTCTGTCCTCTGTTACCCTCGAGAACAGCCTAGCTCCCTCCTCTTTGGAGCACCCCTTCAAGTAGTTGAAGTTTGCTATCAAATCTCCCCTCAGTCTTCTCTTCTGTAGACTATATAAGCCTAGTTCCTTCAGTCTCTCCTCATAAGTCATGTGCCCCAACCCCCTAATCATTTTTGTTGCCTCCGCTGGACTCTTTCTAATTTGTCCACATCCTTTCTGTAGTGGGGAGCCCAAAACTGGACACAGTACTCCAGATGCGGCCTGACCAGTGTCGAATAGAGGGGAATTATCACATCCCTCGATCTGCTGGCAATACTCCTACTGATGCAGCCTAATATGCCATTGGCCTTTTTGGCAACAAGGGCACACTGTTGGCTCATATTCATCTTCCCGTCCACCATAACCCCCAGGTCCTTTTCTACAGCGCTGCTACTTAGCCAGTCGGTCCCCAGCCTGTAGCAGTGCATGGGATTTTTCCGTCCTAAGTGCAGGACTTTGCACTCGTCTTTGTTGAACCTCATGAGGTTTCTTTCGGCCCAGTGTTCCAATTTGTCCAAGTCTCCCTGGATCCTGTCCCTGCCCTCCTTTAGTTTTGGCTATGCCCCCATTTTTGAATGGTTCCGTCACCTCTCAGGGCAGACCCGGCTCTCACGACCCCAGTTGTCCTAGTGGAGCTATTTCTGGAAAGAAACCTCCCAATGGAGGGTGTTTACTGTATATGGCTATGAGTAAAATGGCGCAGCAGACGTTAATTCAAATGGGCAAAGTGCTGCTATATTTTGCTCAGTGCACTATAAAAGCATACACCCCCCATGCTGGAGCGCACGCCCGGTGCTATTCCCATTGAACATAAAAGGAGAATGGCAAGTGACTGTCCTTAGCAGCCGTGTGTCGTAAGAAGAGGATGAAGCTGGGTTTTACTACAGCCAGTTCTGTGATAGAAAAATGTATTTGGCACATAAACAACGCAAACTAAAACACAGCAACTTTCGGCTCTACCCTCCCATCATGGAATTTTCTGGCTAGTTAGCCAAAGGTCTAACTGTCTTTAAGGAAAACTTGTCTCCTCTCAAGCAGGGAGGTTCTTCTACAGCTACATGCCCTCCTTCCCCTGAGTGTGATACTCAGGGTAAGAAGCATCTGCCCCAGGGAAGTCCGTGGCCCAGCCAAGGATATTAAAGTGCCAATCAGCCTTCTGACCCTATCTGCAATGAATTTTTAAAAATTCTTCTTTTTCCCGTACTTATGAGAGAGGACGTGGGCCCTATTCATGAATTTCAAAACATTTTCTGCTGCAAAGGGCAGTTTTTGATAAGACTTGGGTCTGTTTACACTCAGCAGTTACCCAGATTTTGCACTCATTTCAGTCTCTGCTCTAGAGAAAGTACGGGGTTCTCCTAGCAAAAGAAAGGGCAGTGAATCGGCTACTTACCGTTCTTACCTTCCTTTTGCCTCTGGTTTACTGAGCAGAAAACCACCTGCCGACTGGCTCAGTTCTAGTTTATAGATGTCAGGATGGCCTTATCTTATAGGACATAAAGCTTTATCCTTCCCGCCATTAATTACCGTAATGTGCCCAGTTTTCTTAACAGTCATTTGGAGAAATTCAAATGGTATAATGCCCGTTCCATACACAACACATCCCAAAGCTGTGACAGAAACCTTGCTCCTGCTCATTACTCCCAACTAACCCTTTGGGCTCCGTGCAGAGAATAATGCTAAATTCAAAGACCTGGCCCCTGCCCTTTCACACTACCGCAAACAGTGCCGATGGGCACACAAACATCCATGTACTTGTGAGGGCACGTGACTAGGCACATGTACACACAGACACACGAGTGCACAAGGGGCATGTGCATACAAGTATCTCCAGAAACAGCTACTTTCATGCACGCTGATGAATGCACAAATGTGTGCATCCACAGTCCTGCCAGCGAGCGCGCGTGCACGCACACACACAAAACCTTCACACACCCGGGGACATCGGAGACAAGAGCTTTTGCTCATTTTTTTTAATGTATCACAATGAGCAGGAAACATACTTGATGAAATATTTTCAAAGGAGTATATTCAATTACCATCTACAATCAACTTAACTATGACAACAAAGTTTTTGTGACAAATTGGTTTGAAAGTTTTGAAAGTTCCATGTGGTTTCTGTTTCGGTTAGTCTCCATGTATTTTGGTACAGTGCGAGATCAGCAATGTTACAGTAACAAAAAAAGCTAACAAGACTACATTATAGAAAAACACCAAGAACATCATTTTTGGTTTCACTTGCTCTATTTTTTGTACATTGCAAAGGCTGTTCATATACCTCTTCACCTCATTTACGCTTTCTGTTCTACCCAAACTTGCCCCCCAAACTAAACCAAAAAATAGTCAAAGCTTTGTGTTTCACAGTGGGCAGTATCTCAGCGCCAACAAACCAACCACATTTCTGCTTCTATTTAAAAGGTTTTAATTTAGTTAATTTCTTTTTAAAAAAGCAAAATATATTTTCACAAACATCAAGTGTGCTGGCTTGTTTAATGCCTCCTTTGCCTGCATCTTCCTGCCTTGCCTGCTGCGTGGGCTCAGGTCGTCCCTCTAACCACATGCCGTACGGTGTATTTTATTCTCCTGTGTGAAATCTGGCCACATTCGCCTCTTCAAAAAGCTTTTAATTTAAAAAGAGACAGTAACTTGTTCAGTGCTGTGTTGAAAAACCTTTTCCTTGTGGGTTCTCTCCTCCCAGGTTTGTAGGAAAAGCAAAATGGGGAGATCCCAGCTCTAGGATTCTGTCTGGTACTGTTCTAAGCTGATGGAGTAGTCGCAGCTACTCAGGTCTCAGATTTCCCCTTGGCTGGGTATCCAGCACCACGCCACTTTCTGGGTTTTCTGGTGGAAAACTTATACTATGGGAAAAAAATTTAAAAGGCTTTGAAAAATCACCCCATTCCCACAGCCTCCTTTGGAGCAGAGAAGTGCAAAGTCTAAAATGAAGGCCAGTTTGAAGGGCCATTATTGAATTACTGGCATGAATTTTAGTGCTCATGAGCGTGAGAGATGAACAGCACTGGCTACAGCTTGACTTGGTGTGAGCAGACAGGCGCCACGCACGTTTCCCAGCACAGCCCATATGCATTGCAACCCTGGCTGGCTACACACCTGGCATTCTAGGTCTGGGCTTCTCCTGAGCAGCAACTACTAACTGTACCACAGTGTGTAAAAGACATGGAGGTAGGGAGAGTAGTGATGTGATGGGGAAAATTAATTATCCTCCAAGGACTTGGCTGAAACCACCACTCATTTCATCTGTGATTGAAGCACTATTACAACTGAGGAGTCCACACAACACCATCCACTTCTGCGGAAATTCGGCAGCAGGAGTCAGCCTTCGGTAACCTAACCCTTCTGATGCTCATCAGTGGCACTGAGTCAGAGCACAGCAGCTCAGCCTGGGCTGGAAAAAGAGAGCCCTTCAAAAGGACGAGGCAATCTCAGACTGAAAGAGTATTTAGAAATATTTAGAAAAAATAGAAGGAAAGGAGTTTAAAATCCTCTTTAGTGGGTGGGAAGGAAAAAGGGGAAGAAGGAGAGAGAAATTGCACTATGACCAAATGACATAATAAAAACCAGAAGAAAAGATTTCAAAAGATACCTAGCAGAATTTGACAGATAAAGGTAGTGTTAAATTGTTAACTTGTATCACAAAGAGAACCAAAAACAAACAAAATATTTCTGTATGATACAGACAGAGTAACATACAACAGTTAAATGGCAAAAAATATATATATATATTTCATAGAATTACAAACAAGATAAAATAATGAAAAACAAAAAACTGTACAACTTTAAAATGTAAAAAATGTTCATCTCAAACACGGGGAGAAATACAAGAACTTTTGTTAAAAGAAAACAGTTTGTTAAAACAGCAAATGCTTTGTGTACTGATTTTTGTTTTTGACACCTTATGCTACAACTGGATACTGGTATGAATGTTAGAGGCTACTCTCTTTAGTACTGTCTACTTAAAAAACAATTAAAAAAGGAGTTTGCACTGTGCATCAGCCTAGTTAGAAATATGTACAACAGTTCAAGATCTAGTCTTTCATTAAACTAAAAACAAAAATTCATAAAAATAAGAGTCCCGTCTAAAAAATGAAATCCGTTTTTCATATCTCGGAATGCTCCAGTCTCTTGAAAAGTTGATGAGCGGCTTCAACATTGGGAAAAGAAGCCAGAAGGTGAACAATGGAACCTGCATTCACAGTCTTCGAAGTTCCCTTTTGAAATATAAGGAGGGCGAAGGGGAGAATGGTGTCACACTTTAGGGGGCAGGAGGTTGGGGAGAGAAAGGGAGATAGTGTCTGTTGATGTTTGGCTAGGAAAGTGAAACAGCAACCATCTGTCTCCAAAAATCTACATTTTAGCAGCACAAAGTTTTCCTTTCAAAGTCCGGACCATATACGGTGTGTATCTGTATGTGTGTGTGTGTGTGTGTTTTCCACAAACAGGAATACAGAGATTAACATAAACACAAGTGCCTCACATACGGGTTGGGGTTTTTTGTTTTGTTTTTTGGGGTTTTTTTTGCTTTCTGTACATGCTGTCTGATTCTTTGCGGGCTGCACCTCTGGGTCGCTCATCACTCAGACTTCCTAACACAAGGACAAAACTTTGAAGTAGAAACTTGTGTTTTGGTAAGTTGAATTTTCATTAAGAGTTGTCTCTCTGCTTGCAGAAGAAGCACAGATAACAACCTGGGTACTTTTTTATTCTTTTATTTATTTAAACTTAGTTTTGTTTGTTTATATCAGAAACAAATTCTCAAGTATATAGAAACCTTTTTGCTCATTCTGCACCAGTGGTGAAAGGGTATGTCTTTGGATTTTATTTAAAGCATGAATTTTTTTAAATTATTATTATTATTATTATTTTTTAGAAAAAAAATGTAATAAAAAGTTATTTTAAAAGAAGGAACAGAATGCAGCCTAATTACACAAACAGAAACAAATGCTTATAGTTTAGGAATAGAATCTTTGAAACATTTACAAAATGAGGAAAGGAAGAGAAAAAAGGAAAATGAAAAACAAGAAAGAGATAAGTGCACAAGGGTAACAGACATAGGTAAATCATATGTATATGTCTTAAAAAGTTTCAAACCCCCAACAAAAAATATTCTGCAAGGGATCCTACTGACCCCAAAACCCTTTGAACTTCTTTCTTTAGTTTTTATAAAATAATTATGTAACCACCCTCTAAGAAATGAAGGCGGCAACCATAAGTGGAAGATTACAGGATGGGTGAAAGGGGAATAAAGGTACAAAGGGGAGAAAAGCTTAGGCGAGTCAATGGATTGCAATCTATCTGGCTAGGAATGAACAAGACAACATCAAATGAGAAGCCGTCAGCTGGACCATACAAAAGCTAAATGTACACAAAAGGGTTTTTCTTTTAAATCTACCATACTGCTTCAGTTCATTTCCAATGCAACAATCTACTCAACACCAAAATGGTCATATCTACCATAAATACAGAAAGTCAGTTGTTTTAAAACTTATTTTTTAAGCTCCAAGTCCTCAACACTCTTTGTGTGTTTTATTTTTCTGAAAAGTGGGAGTGCTTAACTTTCCCCTTGAAATTGGCTTCAGCAGAAAAGCTACCCTTAAATCCCCAGAAAGCTAAAGCAGTTCACATTGTTTTTCTCTTGAATACTTTCTGCCCATTTTAAATAAAAAAAACCCCAAACACATAAACCAAAAAACTAAGACCCCTCCCTAAAGATCCCCCCACCCACCCAACAAAACAAAATCCTTTTCTGGAACAAAAAAACAAAACAAAAAAGAAATTTATATATATATATATATATACACACACACACACACACACGCAGACACGCACGCGCACGCACACACACATATATATATATATATAAATAGTGATTCTGAAAACAGAACAAAGTGTGAGCGATTGACCTGAGAATAAAAAGACATTACATTTCTTTTTTCTTTTAGCAAGCCATTGGTATCTGAATGCTAAGATAGCAAGAAATTTAAAAGTGTAGCACGGAGGGCTGCTCTCCCATACAGTGCATGCCGGGCTCTGGTGTGCTATCCACGTGGGGCATTTTTGGAAAAGGGCAATATACAAGGGGTTTCAGCTCCAAAGACATTAAGGAGGCAGTAAGGACTTTGTCTCCCAGATCAACAGGCCCCTGGAAAGGGCAAATGTAAGAGAGGTTTGGTTTTTTAATTAAGAGAAAGAAATGTAAAGCCACCGGCACAGTTATATGGGAAACCAGCCCCGCTTTTTCTTTTTCTTTTTTGGTTAGAAGCTTTGGAATTGCAGTTGGTCTATTTTTGAAATTGGTTTGTTATTAATTTTTTTTATTTAAATTCATTTCTTATTGTTCATCTTCAAAGCTTACAATCTGAAGGTGTCCATTCCTACGCTAGTTAGACCACTGTCCTTAGGGCAGCCGGGGTCTTTCGGCCCCTCCACCGGGCTAGCCGGTCCATCTGACTTTTGGCTAAGATCCGTGTCAGACCCCTCCGAATAGTCGTCTGTTGGCATCGAGGGCTGAACCCCTGAGGTGCTGCATGAACTTGAGGTAACCGTTGAAGATGAGGAGAGAGGAGGGAAAGAAGGAGGCGGCTTCCCGAGGGGAGCCCGGGAGCCCACTTGAGGCCAGGCCTTTCTGGAGGCGTGGGGGGAAGCTGACGAGGCTGGCGGGGCTGGGGGGCTGTCGTTTGGGGGAGCGGCAGGCTGCGAGGTAGATGCGGTGCTCGGGTTGGGGAGGCAGGCAGAGTGAGGTAATAGACTGGGGTGCTCTTTGGCGTTTCTTGCTGCTCTTGTGATTGTTCGGTGTTTGTGAGGGGCCGACTCGAGGTGCTGACTCAGGGCTTCGTCCCCACACACTGTGCTCTCGCACGCCACACACTGGTACGAGCTGCTGCCCTGCCTGCTGCCAGTGGGCACATGAAGCACCATCTCTTGCAGGCTCACCACAGACTGGCCGAAAAAGCAGAGGGACTTCAGGTGGCTGCTGGCCGCCTCCTGGTCGCTGAAGCCCGCCTGGCACTTGCGGCAGACCAGCTTGCACTGCGCCTTTGGAACGATGAAGGGGTCACACAG
Organism: Pelusios castaneus; assembly: GCA_007922175.1. Classification (NCBI taxonomy): domain Eukaryota; kingdom Metazoa; phylum Chordata; order Testudines; family Pelomedusidae; genus Pelusios; species Pelusios castaneus. The sequence goes on from ML685950.1 coordinate 747,506, forward strand.
GGAGTCCGCGCTTTTGCTTTCTGCTTCGGGCTCTTCCTGGGGTTTGGGCGGGAGGGGGGACACCTCACGGGGTGCGGCTTTCTGCTCTTCTTCTTTGGGGGGTTCTTTGGCAGGGTCTGTGTCTGGGGGAGCAGCCCCCGGGGGGACGGGGGGTTGGCTTCCTTTGGGCTGTTGCTGCTGCACTTTCGGCTGCACTTGCCTCTGCTGCTGCAGCGCCTCCTGCAGACTCTGCTGATATTGCTGGTACTGCTGCAGCAGGGAGCTGGGGGCCAGGCCCAGCAGAGCCTGGGACAGAGCCGGGCTGTACGGGAACAGGCCTTCCATGCCGTACATGGGCTGCAGGTACCCGCTCTGCAAGGCCCCAGGGATCTGAGGGGCGTAGTAGGGTGAGAAACCGGGGACAAAGTAGGGAAGGAACTGGCTTGTCAGCAAGGCGGCTGGGTCTGAATTCAAGGCAGCCTGCAGTGCCTGCAGCTGGGCGGGCTCCACCGTGTACTCCATGGTGGGCAGCGGGGCCGACAAGGTGGCCGCAGGAGCCTCTCCTTTCTCCTTCTTGGGCCCCAGCAGGGAGTCCCCTTTTCCTCTGGGCACCTTCTCCTTCTCCTTCATCTTCTCCTTCTCCTTGCGCTGCTGCGGCGGCGGGGCCGTGGCCACCGTGGCTTGTGCTGGCGTCGGGGAGCTCAGCGAGGCGGAGGGCTGCTTATTTGGTAATCCGGACGTGGGCAGGCCGGGCGAAGGGACGCTTGTGCTGGGCAGACCCATCAGGTTGGGCTTGGGAGACGTTAAAGCTAAAGGAGGGAAGCAAGAATAAATCACTGAGCGCCATGCCAGGGTAGACGCCCACCGGGGGCTGTGACTGAAGACAGGTCATCCATGCCCACGGCCCAGGTGGGCACGCTGCGCCCCGCTGGCGGGGCCAGCCTGGACACCTGCTGGGCTGCCCGAGCGTGCCTGCAGGTGACCGACTGCGAAGAAATTAGCGACACCTTTAATCTTCCACCTGCTTTTGAAATGCCAGGCCTGGGTTAGCCCTGGGACTCCAGAGGCCTGTGCTCAATTCCCTGCTCAACCAGATGCTCTCTGTGACCTTGGGCAAGGTCACCTGGCTTCTCTGTGCCTCAGTTCCCCCTCTGTGCAATGGGGATAATGGCACAGCCCTGCCTCCTACAGCTGGGTGTTCAGACAAGGCTGCAAAGAGCTCAAATGCCACAGGGATGAGGGCCAGCTAAATACCTACGGGGAATGAGTGCAGCTCTCTGGTTTCCCTGCCCAGTTTTGGAGCAGGGGGGTTTGTCTCACTGTATTTACCTGCCTGACACCTGGTACCACAGAGCTTTCAGCTTCCCTTAGCACCACCACTGTGCAGGGCCGGCTGGCCTCAGCTCTTCTGGGGAAAGGTGGAACGGAGGCAGCTGCTGAGGGAGGCACCTGTACCAACTTGGCAGAGTGCCGTTGGTGGTCAGCAGCACTGAGGCGGGGGCTGGGAGGGGGGGGGCAGGTGCTACCACTATTTTTCCACTAATGAAAATACATTTTAGTATAAATATATTTTAAAATAAATGACTGCTGGTGGAAAAGAAGAGAATGGAGGGGGAAGCAGACAGGCAAGGAAAGGAGCGATACAGAGCCAGAGGAGAGGTGAAAAGAGCAGGTGGCAAAAGATACGTCCTTTTCCTGTTTTCCTTCCCTGTTCACTGAGTCCACTGTCCTCCGTGAGGAAAGCAGATCTTCCCTTAATGCCAGTTTCTAGCCCTTCCCCCCCTCCTTTTCTTAGCTGGGCAAAACCATCTCTGGATGGCTGCAGGATGCTGACACGTGCTCCGCTTTCCTGGAAAGGTAACTCTGGCTATGAAGTACCTCGCCCCTTCGACACTAGAGACGCTTGGCACGTCCCTTCTCTGGCCAGGATAGATGGATGTCTTATTTCGGAACTGTGGGAGGGTGTCCAAAGGGTCCGAGAGAAAGCAGTCAGGGAGGGCGAGCAGAAAGGACGAGGCACAACATGATGCCACATCTGGACAAGCAAGTGAGAAAGGGGCTGAGGGGCACAGAGCGGCTTGGAAAACACGGCAGATGAGCAGAGGGGAGGTAAAGAGAAGGGCCACGGACAGCAGTGCACGACAGTCTAGTCCCAGAGCGGCTCGTTTAGCCAGGGATGGTGAACTTGGAATGGCAGAAGTTAAACAAGCAAACGTAACCCCCTTCCCCTCTCCCCGCCAAGGAAAGGAGTCAGTGTTCAGTGGGAAATGGAAAGTCTCTTTCTGGAAGCTTCTGAAAGCCAGGTGTTAGCAAACGTGTAGTGCCAGGGTGCAGCCAGACACCACCGTGACCGTCCCTTCCCCTGCAGTTGTCTGGCAGCTCTTTGCTCTTTCCAGAGTTTAAGGCAGAGGCACTTGGCATTTCAATGGCCAATCACCATTAAACACCTTGCAAAATTTCCGTCTGAATTCTCTGGGGCAGGCGCTATGCCCTCCTTTGCATCCGTACGCTGCGGGCCCCACTGAAAACAAACACCAAGGCTCTGTCTATGGAGCAAAGAAAATTTCCATGCCATCTAACCTGGGCTCCTGCTGTGGGCTGATCCACTGCGGTTCAGCTTTCTGGACCTGGACTGGAGCCTGGGCTATGGGACCCTCCCAGCCTGCAGAGTCCTAGAACCTGGGCTATGGCTCAGCCCGGACGTCCACACAGCAATGGAAGAGCCCCGCAGGCAACTCACATCCCTAGTGCTCTGCCTGCTGGCCTTTCCGAGATGTGAATAATCAGCCAGACCGCCTCGTCTGACTACAGGCAGGCTTCCATTCAGGAAACACTAATTTATAAAAATAAAAGCAATTAACCCCACAGAAGGATTTGAAAAATATAAATAGCCATGCATGATCTGTGTGGATGAGGCTCAAGAAGTGCCTTTATGGTAGGGCTGCCAACCCTCCAGGATTGTCCTGGACTCTCTAGGAATTAAAGATGAATCTTTAATTGAAGATTACATCATGTGATGAATACGTCCAGGAATACCTCTCCCCAAAATTGGCACCCCCACTTGGTGTGATGGTATTGCTTATTTTCCCATAGTCCCGACCAATGAAAGATCATGTGATTACATCGAACACAACAGCCTTAAGGTGACTCACTAGGCGGATATAGCTGGAACATTTTCACAAATGAATCTGCCCTGATCAGTACCTAATGTTCTTATCCTCTGACACAGACAGGCAATTTCAACATTCTTACGCTTGGTTTCCTTTAATAAATACTAGAGCTGGATAAATATTAATTTGAAATCTAAATGGGTCACAGCTCTCTTTTGCCATATTCTTTCAGAAGGTTAACTTTTCCCAGCAAGAATACTTGCAGGAAGTAAATTTAAGTCTTGGTACCTGTGAACATTTATCTGAATATGAAGGTTACACTCATCTATTGAGGGGAAGAGAAACCGTCCTATGTGCCATTTGTGACATATCACAATTAAACACTGCTTTAATAGCAAATCATAGAACACGGGAAATTTGCCAAATACTTTCACAGGTAATTTATGAGTAAAAAATCACTATCAGTTTGTGGAAAACCTACAAACAAATAAAAGGCAAGAATGTATTTAATAAATTATTCACTACAAATCATTCATTCATCTCCATCTCATACTCTTCCCTAGACATATCTGTGTTTGCCAACTGGAATAATTCCTGCAGAGGTGTCTCCATTTCCCTTTTCAAGTATGAAGAACTTATGGGTGGGTGATTCCTTTGATGTGCAATAGCAGTTTACCTCCCAAGCCCTATACACCTTGGCATTCTGGCCTCATTTTTCCCTGCGTGAAAAGGAAAGAAACAAAGGTAAGTCCTAGTTTGAGAAAGCAGAAAGAAGAAAAGATTTAGGGAGCCGCACAAAGGAATTTATCTACACTAGGTTTTTTCCTCAAATTTCTCCAGGGTGCAGCTCCGCCAGCGGTAGGAAAAGTGTGGCATGGAGCAGGCAGCTGCTGGGTTTTTAACCCGTTACTAAAGCTGGTGGAAAATGTTAGAACAAAAGCTTAGTGCCAAGACTGTCTCCTAGGAATCAGTAACCTCACATTCTCTCTCCTGGCAGCATCCTTGATTGGATAGGCCGGTCAGCCAAAAGACAATAAATGAAGCAGAGGTAACTGGAACGAGGTCATTTACTAGGTGGCAGAGGAAGCTGTTTCAATTTCTTCCAAAGAACTGAAAATCCACAGTAGCAATTTGACTCTTTCTGACTGTCTGTCATAATGCTCAAGAGACTAATAGCTAATGTCACAGATACGTACTTTTTCCAATGGTGCCTGTGTCTTTCCATTATGCGAGGCTTTGGGCAGACGGCCTCGATGGGGTTTCGAAGTTTAGGTGCTATTTAGATATTCCCTTAGGGCAAGAACATCGTATTTTGATGGAAGTAAACACACCCTAATGTATTCTCACAACAAGATGGATTAATATGGAACATGGAGCCGGCCAATCTTTCCGGCAGAAGGGATGACCAGTAACAATCTAGACTCCAAGGGTATGAATCTTTACGGTTGTTAATAGCTGGGGCTCAGGAGTTTTGCTGAAAGGGTTTGAAGCATCAGTCATGTCCCCTGCAGTAGGTGGACAAACTCCTGGTGCCATGAAGGGAAAATAAATTGAAAGCTCTCATTTTCCCATGTTTTCAGTCATCCCACAGCTGTGGAATTTGTTGCAGTGCCCATTCCTTCCCACAGACTTGTGCCACAGAATCTGACCCTTCATGTAGAAAAATTCCAGTCATATAGTTGCAAAGATAACTGCCCAGCGAGCTGAGCGTAAACTGATGCAGAATTAGGAAATGCTTTAGACAGCCAGAAATAACCTCAACTTTAAGCTGCGCCTCTTAGGAGACCCATCGCAGGAGGTCAGGGCAGGAAAAGAACAAACAAAAGAATAAACCTCCCAGAATAGACAAGGAGTCCTATGGCTTTGATTTGCTGTTACAGTCTGACCTGATCCTATGTCTTACACTTCCCTGCATTTATTTTCCTCCCATTCTGTAAGTTTCCCATCTCCAGGCGTCTGGCGAAGTGGGATTTTCTCCCAGGAAAGCTCCTGCGAGAAATAAATGCGTCAGTCTTTAGAAGTGCCCCAAACAAGTGCCCTTGTTTGTTTTGCTGACCTAGAGTAACATGGCCGCCCCTCGGGAACTTTTTTGAAGTCTGAGCTGACTCAGGACGAGAGAGGCAGCACCACGCCATTCCTGAGAAAGCAGGAAACTCCAGGGCACTGAGGGAATTCATGCCAGCAGAGATCCAGCTGCTTTGCAGCTCTTTTATACCACAGAAGCAACAGAAAAGGGCCAGAATATAGCCCAGAACTGGGCAAGCATCTCAGTGCAGTGCAAAATGCCCCATTTATCTTGGTCTGGATTCTGAAAGCTAATTAAACGTTACTATCATTAACCACCTGTGGGTATTTCTACCCTGCCTCAAACATCCACAGCTGGCTCGGGTCAGAGGAACTGGGCCATGGGGCTGTAAGACTGTGGGGAGACATCTGGACAGGGCCTGGAGCCTGAGCTCTGCGATGCCGTGAGGTGAGAGGGTCCTGGAGCCCAGGCCTGAAGCTCTGCTGTAATCTGACAGGCCCAACTCAGCTGAGCCAGGCCAGCGAAACCTGTTTGACCGCAGCGTAGAGGCACCCTACCTCCTGATTCCTGCAGGCACATCCCATCACAGGCTCATCCATGGCCGGATGCAGAGAGTGACACAGCAACTACAGACTGATACGCCTAACTTCAGCACCAGCCAAATGGCTTGAAACTATGGTCTGCGTAGTCTAGAGCTGGGGACTTCGCCATATGGTCCAGGAGGGAGACAGTTCTGCAGAGAGTTGGACAAACCAGGAACCATCTGACACTTCACAGTCCAAGGTTTTCTGACATGTCCTCTACCGGAGTCTTAAAAGAATTTTATCTCTTGTTTCCATACCAGTTCGGTGAGTGCTCTCAGGCAAGCGAGATGACCATTCTGAAGAGGCCCTATTACCAAAACCCCAGGAGACTAAGGAAACCACATTGTGCTCCAGCTAGATGTACAGCAGGATCCTTGCTATGGCACTTTTTCTTACGATGTGCCCTCCTCAGACCACGGGCACTGTAGGACATGCTCTACTGAGCTCCATTCAAAGACCTGCTTAATACCTTGGGCCTAGTAGGCGTATCTCAGATGTGAGCCTATCTGTGGAAAAGAGGGTGGAAGTATGTGAAATGGTTCTGACCTCCATAATAAGAAATATTGATAGGAAAATGTAACAAACGAAGTCCAGCCTATTACAAATGATCGTTTATAAAAACCAGCAAGAGTGGAGGGAAAAAAGACTGGAGTTAGTCTAACCAGATTGGCTTTCCCAACAAACACGCATTACCAATACTCAAGGACTGTGTTGAGATCATGTCTGGTAAACAAGGACAGTATGGGACTGGAAATCAATGACCAAAACTGGCATGCCAGACTTTAGGCCTAACTGAGGAACAAAATATCGAGAGCATGAGGCATCACTCCTTTCTGGGGTACTTCAAAGAAAGCTTTTACAGGGGGGAAAAGAAATTCGAGAAACACACGTGCAACGACTGCTGATTGAAAGGAGGTGTCGCGAGCTTCATCATTAGGGTTGCTACTTCCACCATCTCCTGGGACTCTGGAATCTATCATGACATCGCTGGACCTTCGTGGTTCTGATCCTGAGAAATGTGCTGATCAGACCAGGCCAAGAGAGGAACCCAGATGACACCACCATCTCCAGTGGTTCTGGCTAAATCCCAACCACCAGCTGAGATGTGACAGTGTCCCACCCCATCCTCTGTCTGTTTCCTTTCCCATTGTATTTCTTCTTTCCTACCGCTCTCCTTTGCCTTCAGTCTACAGATACCATGACTTAGATGGCCAAGACTGCATGTTTCACAACACTGCTGTAAGTCTGTGACCAGAGAGGCAGCAGAAGCAATACTCCACACAGCTTGAGACTGGTAGAAGCTGACCAGATCCCAGGAACAGCTGATAAAACTGCATGCTCTGGTCGTGTTGCTCCATGAGACTGCAAGTGAGAATCAACATCAGACAAGCTGCATTTTCAAAGCTTTGCTACCCTTCTCTTATGTGGGTTTGTCTTGTTTTCTCTTCTAGGAAATGGGAATGGACTGTAACAGTAACAACCACGGTTTAAGGCCTCCTCGACTAAGTATTTCCTCTTTTCCCCAAAAAGAGATTGTTGACATCTCTAAAACCTTCCAAAAGGCTGTCAAAATAGGAGAGGTTTCCTTTCAAAAACTCTCATCAGCTAGAGGGAAAGGGAACAGGAGATGTTATTAAAATGAAAGCCTTACTTATTTTACATTTCATAGGCTTTCACCTCCCCCTTCTTCTTTGCATCTCTAATAAAAGGTTAAGAATGTTTCATGGTGTATTTGCCATGATAACAAGCTGCTTGCAGACTCTGTACTCCAATCCTAGAGCTTTTTTCAAGCCATTTAATGTCGGACAGTTTCAGGTTCACATTAACACGGTTTTTGGAGAAAGCCTCTCAGACTCACTATACCAAGACAGCAGCTGAAATGTATGGTCCCGTAAGGGATGTGGCAATTTCCCACAATATCTTTGGGAGCTGTTGCTGTATTAAGTTCATGTATCATCATGGGCCAGGGCCTGTATGTAGATCTATGGGGAAGGGAGGCCACAGAGCTATATGAGCTAAGAATGGTGGGAGGAAAGGGGGGCGATTAGGCAAATTCACTCAGATGGTAACACCTCCAGAGAGCTACCACCTCCAGGGGAGGACTGCATACCCTATTTCACACTGGACTCACCAGAGACCAACAGACCAAGAGAACTTTTGGATATATGGCCCGAGTTTAAATGGATTCAGGGCTTCCATGACTTCTCCAGCTGGTGAAGGAGAGGAACTGAGGAGCACTGAGGAGAATGGAGTATTCATACTCTCATCTATGAAAAGTAAGACATAAGGGAATTGGTTCGCTTTAACTGCCACCTACTGCTGAAAAAGAACCAGTGGCTGGATGGATAGCAGATAAGTGCTATTGTAAGGCACTCTGAAGGCTATGTCATATAGAAGAGCCGCCAGATTTCCCATCACCCTTCTACAATGCAGTTTCTTTCTTGTCAGTATAAACATTGCAACATATTGAAAATTTGGGAGCAGTACTAAATTGAATTTAATGTAAAAAGAAATACCACAAGTGATAATGTACTCATTGTATTATTCCTTTTCATATTTCATTCAACAAAAGCCTCAATTTTCATGTTACTTGAAGATGCTAAAGAATTTACAGTGTGTCTCAAAGCAAGCAGGGGTTGCTACCTCTGAGTACCTGGGCCTTGCTCCCTGGAAAAGGAGAGAGACAGAGTGAGGTAGTAAAGTCTTTGGCCTTGCTAGAGAACTCCGATTAAGGACCTAGGAGAAAAATATCTATTCTTTATCGCCGCCAGGAAACATCACAGAACACAGGGCTCATGAACCTGATTTCAGGCACTGCCAGGAAATCCCCTTTGTGCTGAAGAGACAATACTAGGGAAAGCTTCCCGTGGGAGCAGAGACAGTAGTTCCAGAACCCACCTGTGTTGGATGGAGTGAAGCCTGGCAGGGATGGACTGTTGAGGCCTGGGAGCAAGACTGGAGGAATGCCCTGCAGTGCGGGGTATGCAGTAGGAAGGTTAAGAGCTTGTAGAGGGGTATTATCAAACATGCCCTGCTGTTGAGCTGCCAGACCAAGAACCTCATTGGCTTTTTTGATCCGGTCTAACTCCTGCTGAGCCATCAACTGACGTACAGTAGCTGGATCAAAGTACTCCTTCTCCTTATCCAACTGGCTTCCAATGGTGTCTTTGACTTTGGAGATGTGCTGTTGAGAGAAGATGTGGTCACGTACAGACAGCCGAGCGCTGTACTTGATACCACACAAAGTGCACTCTGTTTTGGGTCCCTCGTAACTTGTTTGGTTTATACCAAAATGCTTTGCCATGCTCAGCTTGGACTTCTTCTCCTTCGCCCTAGCATTCTGGAACCAGACCTGAACAACTCTCTTTGGCAGTCCAATGTCATTACCCAGGACCTCGCATTCCAGCATGGTAGGCGTCCTGTAGTCGTTAAAGCATGACTTCAGGACTTTGAGCTGGAGATTAGTCATCTGAGTGCGAAACCGTTTCTGCCCTGGCCGATCCCCACTGTCTCCAGACTTGCTTGCTGAACCACTGGCACCAGGGCTGGGTGAGCAGGGGTCTGCTAGGCTGGAGGTTTCACTGTAGTCCACAGTACCTTCATTGTCATATTCTTTACTGTAAAAGCTAGGAGCTGGGCTGACAAGACCAGAAGACAGCCGATCTTCATACTCGGACATTGCTATCATGGCAGCCTTTGTCAGACCTTCACTGGGTCCTGATATCGATTTGATCTCCGTCGCCATCCCCGTTGCACTATCGTTGTCTGCATTGCCTTCATCTCCTGTTGTAGTGTCTGTGATTGCAGTGTTGACAGAAGAGCAGTCGTCATTGTCCAACTTTGTTTGGTCAAAGCTTAGATTAACCGAGGAGATGGAGGGGCTTTCAAAGTCTTCTATTCCTTCCACTTTAATGGAGGATGGACTAAGCAAAGTTCGAGGTGAGAGCTCCATAGTTTTACTCACGGGTGAGAGGGGAACGCCCTGACCCTCACTACTGGTTGGTGGCAAGTGGGAAAAGCTTGCTCCATCAAAGATATCCCCCTTCATCTGGAGTCCTCCATCACAATCCAAGAGCATAGCAGACAAGGTCAAGTTGTATCCAGCTCTCTTGGCCTCATGCCAATGACGGGATCGGATATGGGCTTCCAGAGCAGTCTTTGCTTTAAAGAGAGCCCTGCAGAACGGACACCGTCTATGGGCTTGGGCAGGCCCCACAGCTCTGAACTGTCCCTTCCTTTCCCGTGCTCGAGTGTTCTGAAACCAAACCTGCACAACACGTTTCTTCAAGCCCACCTCGTGCGCTATGTGATCCAACATCTTCCGTGTCGGGTTGGAGTCAAGCAGGTACTTCTGGTACAGGATCTCCAGCTGTTCTGGGGTAATGGTTGTCCTTAGACGCTTATCTCTCTGAGGTTCTTCTCCCCCAGTCCCACTGTCATTTTCCCCAGGGCTTGCACTGGCCTTTTCCTCCAGCTTTCTCTTCAGAGTGTTCATGGTTGATGTTGGGGTGGAGGGAGAAGTGGCTGAGCTCGCTGGAATCTGGGGGAGAGTTCCAGAGAGCAGTTGGCTTGCAAGTAGTGGATTACTAGGGTCGAAAAGCATGAAAGGCATGTCTAGTGTTCTGTCCAGAAACTGCGGATGGATAAACTGGTTTTGTGCACTCAAAAAATGAAGTTGCTGATGTTCCTGCCAATGCTCAAAGGAAGGAAAAGCCAGTTTGCATTGGTCACACTGGTATGGGATTAATTGAGGAGGTAGGTTCGCCAGCTGTTGAGGGGTGGACGTATGAAGGGGCTTGAGGGAAAGATGCGAGAGCTGCGAGGGACTTGGGCTTGACTGTGGCAAAGGACACTGTGGTGGCTGTGCCTGTAGTGGTGGCTGTTGTAAGGAGGGTGGGGAGGGTAACTGGGGGATCTTTTGGTGTGTTGAACTTGTCTTCTGTTCTCCTTGGTCTTGCTGCTGCGACTCTGCCTTTGGCTGCACTTGCTTCTCTTGAGTTTGGTTTTGCTGTGTACTTGGAGGTTCAGACTGCTTTGGTTTCTCATCTGTAGCTTCTATTTTAGAACTGTACATGGAGGTGTCGTCTGCCTCGGCTGTGAGCGGCAAGAAGGCTGAAGAGGCTGCATTTGCTGAAGAGGTGGGGGTGCTGTAAGCTTGAGAGGGCATTGGTGTGCTGCAAGAGGAACTGGTTGGCGTCAACAGCTCCATCGCATCCATAGAGTCTTCGTTTTGGCTATCGTCCTGTCCATCCTCATCCTCATCCTTATAGCAAAGCTTTTTCTGGTGTTTGATAAGATCAAAAATGCGCTGAAAGACTAGACTACATTTTTTGCACTGGTAGTTCAAGTTGCTCGTTCGAATGTACCTGTCATTTGTAAGCTCCCGCCGTTCCCCATCTTTGCCTTCTCCTTGGTTCTCATAGTTCTTCCTAGCTTTCTGACGGGCATTCTGGAACCACACCACTATAACACGTGTAGGGAGGTTCAGCAAATTAGAAAGCTGTTCAAATTCATCATCCTTCGGATAAGCATTAGCATCAAAAAAGTCCTGCAGGACTCTGAGCTGGTAATCAGTAAACCTGGTTCTAGAGGACCTCTTGCTTCCCCAGTATTCATGCTTTTGAGGTTCTGGAGAGGGAGGCCGGGAGTCTATCTTCAGCTCTTCCAGGCTGGTAATAGGAGGGTTACTGAAGTTGTATGGGGAATCCTTGTTGCGCTGGCGTTCTTTAAAGAGTGTGTTTCTAAACCAGTGCTTTATCACTTTCTGTGGCAGTCCAGACTTGTCTGCCATCTCCTTGATCTGTTCCTCACTGGGGGAATTGTTAATATCAAAATACTGCCGAAGAACTCTGAGCTGGTCGTCTGTGATCCGAGTCCGTGGCCTCTTGTTCTGCTGCTGCTGGAGAAGGCTAGGGTTGAGCTGATGTTGATACAGCTGAGCCAGGTCTGTAGGCAGGGTGTCTACAGGACCAAGCTGAGACGGTAATTGGGCAGGTAATGTTTGTAGTGGCATCGTTTGCATCATAAGTGGTGAAAAGATGGGCAGTTCCATTGGCATAGAGAGCTGGGTGAGCGGCACAGACGGCTGGGCTGGTGCAATTGTAGGAGAAGTCATAGGTGGAGCAGAAGTAGGAATGGCAGGAGTGGAAGCTGGCTGAGGAGGTGCTGTAGGGAGCGGAGGCGGCGGCGGCGGCGGCTCTGGAGTCTGAGGCCTCAGTGGATACAGTTTATCGTAGTGCTCTCTGTACTGTTTGGCAAACCTCTCCAGCTGCTTAAAGGGGAAGTAGTGTTGGTGAACATGCTCTTCGTGACTCTTTAGAATGAGGATGTTTGAGAAGAACTTGCCGCACGTATCACATTCAAGCTTTTCCAAGTTCTCCCCCTGCTCTGTCTTTCCATTCTTCTTTTGCACCTTCTGCTTGTTCTCATTGTACTGAATAACCAGTTCAAACCCAAAGTTTTCTAGCAAGGCTTTCGTGGCGTTCCCTCTTGCATCAGATGCGATACGTGGAGGAAGAAGTGAGGGCTCAGAACTATTCCCTGGGGCAAAGTCTTTCTTGTCTTTGGACTTGAAGCTGTCAGACAGAGACTCCTTCGACCCTGAACTACCGTCTCCCCGCTCTGCACCGTCCCTCTCCCTTTGGGTTTCTTTTTCCTTCTCCTTAACAAGGGACTTACTCTTTTTCTCTGGATGCTGGCTCTGCTGTAGGAGAACGGAGTGAGACTGTGACAGAGACAGCTGACCTTGCTGCGGTTGTAAAATCTGCGCATGGCTTTGCTGTGGGAGCTGAACCTGAGCCTTCAAATCTTCCAGCAGACTTGGTGCAGTGCCCGAGAGCGTCAGAGCACCGCCGCTCACAGGCAGGCTGAGGTCAGGGCTGAGCTGGAACTCAGCACTGGGGATGTAGAACGGGAACAGGAGCTGCTGCTGCTGCAACTGGAGGAGACTCTCGGTGGTCACTGGGAAGTGCGGCAGGAGAGCTGGGTTGAAGAGCTGGGACTGCAGGAGGGCAGCTTGCTGCTGCAGCTCCTGGTGGAGGTGGGCCTGGACTTGGGCCTGGGCCTGTGCTAAGGTTTGAGCCTGCTGCTGCTGCTGCTGCTGCTGCTGCTGCTGCTGCTGCTGCTGCTGCTGCTGCTGCTGCCGGGAGGCAATCATGTCTGCCAGCTTCTTCCGGTTGGTGTCCTTGGGCTCTGCCGTGGAGGCGAGGGTAGCACTGAGAGGGTTGCTGGCAGGTGGGACCCCCACGCTCTCACTGGGTAAACTGGGCACTGGAGCTGAGCTGGCGGTGCTGGTTGTGAAGGTATTGGAGCTGCTGGTGCCCACTGGACTTGGCGTGGATGAACCCAGAGACAGGCTGCTGCTACTGCTGTTACCGGCCCCATTACTACTGCCAGCTGCCTCCAGCTTGGCTGCTCGAGCTTTCGTCTGGTGTAGGACCGACCTCATGTGGATCTCCAGCGTGGAGCTCTGGCTGTAGGCCACGTTGCAGGTGTTGCACTTAAAAGGTTTGTTGTCTGGGCTGCTGGTAGGCTCAGGTTGCCCCGTAGCAGACTCCTGAAGGGCTCTTTTCAATTTATGCAGATGAGACACTGAGTTGTAATGGACTAAAAGAATGTTCTTTTGTGTGAATGACTCCTTGCAGACTGTGCACTTGTATGGGCGAGATGGATCTAGAAATTTTTCCATGGTGAAGTTAGGACCTTTCCTGAAAGGTAGGGCCCTCTTCGGTTCCAAGCCAGAGTCTTCTTGCACTGACCCAGACTCGCTGCCCGTAGGGCTCTGTTTATCTTCTAGGTCACTCTCTTCCTCTTTATCCTCTTCAACGATGATAGTGTGGTCTTCAGCCAGCGAAGGGTCACTCATAGCCAGGAGGTCTCCATTGACCAGAAGCCCACTGTACAGTTGCTGAATATCTGTTTCACTCAACTCCAGATGACTCGTCTCCAGGTGCTTCTTCAGCGCTTGGAAGGTTCGGAAGCTGCGCTGGCAAAGACAACACATGGTAGCTGCTCTGATGACGTGGTACTGAGAATGAAGCTGTAGCTTCTCGACGGTTTTGAAGGCCAGACTGCACTGGTTGCAGCGGTACTTGTAGACGTGGCGATCAGACACTGGCAGCTGAGGCCGCTTAGCGTGAACGTCATTGAAATGCGTTTGAAGGGCGGCTGAGCTTTTGAACACCTGGTTGCACCCCTTTTTCCAGCAAAGAAAGCCAGAGTCCTCTCTGGTGGAGCTCTGATCGGCAGGAATCGGTTTTGATTCACCACTGTGCTCTCCACTCTCAGATGACAGGAGACTCTTTCCTGAGTCCTCAGAGATCTCTGTAAACAGAACCAGAATTAAAAGGGGACGTGATGTAAGGAAAGTATTTGCAACAGTTTAAAGAGGGCTCATCTCTGTCACTCATTTACAATTTAAATAGAAATATACATTAGTATTCCTTTCTAGATCAGATCTAGTACTTCCTCGCCCTGGCCACGAACAGAGGCATCTGCCTTCACCACTTGTGCTGAGATTGTCGCTTCTCACAAAGTATTCCTCTCGCACCCTCTCCCTGCATGATACAACAGCCCACAACCTAGCTCGATGGTCCTCTCATCAGACCTTCCTCTTCTGTAAACAGGCTAGTGACTAAGCATTCTCTATAGTGTGAAGGACAGAATTTTCTCCTGATATTCAGCCTAAGTTCTCATTTTCTCAGTCACCTCATTCTACCCTGCTGCATGACCCCAAATTATTTCTCTTCCTCCTTGACTTTTACACCCTTTGAATATCTGAGGACTACTCACATCTTCCACTTGATGATTGTTCAAACAAGCCAGGCATATTTACCCTTTTAATTTCTTCCTCAAATTAAAGCCTGCGGCCTCATAACTATCCTTGTTACTTTTCCTTGTTGTCCCTTCAGCTTGTCAAAACCTTTCTGATAATGACGTACCAAGAACTGAACAAGATATCAACATTCAGGTCTACAAACACTGCAAAGACAGAGAATGAAATTCAGTCCCTGCTCGTACAGGCTCCACTGAAGGCTGCTGTGCCTATGGAGAATTCATCCTTTTGGGGAAGGACCAGCAGGCTTCCACTGCCGTCTTTCCTCCAGGTTCTACCAAAGACAGCAGAGTGGAGGTTGAGGATGGGATCAACACATCTCCAGCAGCCCTAGCCAAGCCATTGGTATCCTCTCTGGAGCTTGCTGCCGGCCCTGTGGCAGAAAGGAGGGGATGGGTGTGCAAATCCTAAACTCCCTTGTAGATTTGTCCCACTGCTCTCCCTGTCCCAGAGTCTCCGCTAGCCCAGAGACTATCGCCTCCCGACGTGAGGTGAGATGAGAGCCCTGGCACCCAAAACGCTAGTGTCCTTCTTAAACGTCTGACCAACTACCAGGTGAGGACCACTGGGCTGGCTCTTGTCACTGGCATGATATGGGGATAAAAAAGGCCAGTGTAAAGTCTGGCTGCCTTACTAACATGCCTCAGTCATGGAATTAGCTGCTTCCTGTGCTGTATTTAAGAGTGCCAATAAGTTCAAGGTCTTGCCACCAATTCCCTGAGCCACCCAGGCTCTCAATTCCTCACGTCTGAACGGGTATTTCAATTCCTATTTTAATACAACACACTTTCCCACATCACAGTTCTTGGTTCTCTGTCCGGCTGAGGAGAACTTGGAACAAGTCTGGTGACGGTTTTAAGCCACCTTTGCTCTATTCCAGTCTTGGGACCAACAGAGCACTGGACCTGCCCTTAGCATGAATGAGTGCATGAGCTCCAGCATCCACTGTCAGTGGTCCCTGGAGCTGGTCCGCCAGTTGGGGAACATCCGTATGCAGGGACAGTCCAGTCATATCATTTTCCCCCACCACGTAACAAAGGCTAGTAGGGCCGTGACGCAGGCGCAGCTCTGTGTGCTCACCACCACTCTGAAGTTTCCCCTGGAGCAGAGCAAATCAGCTGTAACATACCAGTGCATCAGGTGCTCAGATTCAATGTTTATAGAGTCCTAAGCAAACCTGGAAACCCTTTAGATCTCCAGCTGTCTGCACTGGTCTTTAAAACCAATAATGAGCAGCAGAAAGTGCATGGGGTAGGGAGAGCCATGAGGACTTCCTCTGCCAGGAGATGGGACACGAGAACAGGAAGTTGCTGCTATTTATCTCAGGATGATGTTTTCAGATGAGTTAAGGAACTGACCAGGTTGCTTCCCCAGCTCTTCGGTGTTGGTGTTTCCATCTCTGTCTGGAGTCGCTGCTGGAAGAAACATGCTGGTGGGCATCATCACTTCAGGTGTTGTCACCTGGGGATGGAGGGAAGGTGGGAAAATGGTAAGAGGAGAAATAAACAAAAGCAGAAAAATGTTTTAAAAATCTTTAATAGGCAAAATTCAGAGGTGTCACTTTTCTTTGCTCACTGAAGACTCCTGTTTATTAGACAAAGCTCACATCAGTCAAAAGTGTTTCTACACTTACATCCTGGACATAATTAGCAGTGCACCCTAGAAGAATAATCTTATTATTAATATTTTTCCTTTATGTAGAATTCAGACTTTGATCACTGACAATGTTTTGTCATGGGCTGTGAAACTTCTTGTGCAACCAATTAGGTAGATAAGTTGAAAGGCCCATCGTAAGCTGCTGAAAACCTAATTAAATCATACCTAGTAAAATATACTGTAATCTTGAACTAGGGAGCATCGCAGCACTATTTTCAAAGTATGCTGATGCAAAAAAGGAGGGGCATGAGAAAAGCGTACGAATGGAGAGATGGCGAAGGCAAGGACGAATAAGGAAAAACTGAAGAGAGATGTGAAACAAAACTTTTGTAACCCGTTCCACACTCCAGTTGTTGCAAAGAAAGAAGTGTTCACACTGGCTCCCTTCACAATCCTGTTTGCAGGCTTTACCACTATCTCCAGGCAAGACTCCAAAGTCAAGATAACACGGCTACCCCTTTAAGATTTTTATAAGCAACTAGAGCTTCTGGATGGCTCCATTGCTGGGCCCCCGAGACGCTGCTAAAGGAGCTTGGTGCTCAGGGCTAGCACTAGGGAGAAGGCCGCATTAAGGTCACTGAAGTTGGGTGCCCGAAGTCCTTAGTCACATTTGGCCCAAATGACTCGTGCTTTGCCTGGCGCGGATCATAAGGCAGCAGGCAACAGGACCCTGAGTGATGCTGAACGCCATATGCGGAGCGTCATAAAGGCAGCGCTTTCGGAGACGCTCCCGAACACAGCAGTTCAAGAAGCAGTTCAAGACCATTATTTCTGCTACTGCTATCTCATAGCATAGCCGCACATGAACTTGCCCCCAAACAAGTGGCTGATATCTGTTCTGCAGTTTTGATCCTCTGTGAGCGTCCTCTCAGCCACATGCTAAAAGGAAGACCCGTATCATGCCCTGGGTTCTTGTGCATTAACGGAGCAGAAGATAAACCACCTCCAGGGCTGCTTGTCCCTGGCCATCCCTTACTGTGTCTTCACTGAGCCCTGGGCATCTGGGAAAGCATTGTCTGGGGGAGACTGGCAGATCCCGTGGTGTTCTCTAGTGAAGCAAGACACGCTTCATGCCAGGCAGAGTAATAGACTGAACCTTGGATTTCATGGCAGAACAAGAGATGTGATTAACCTTCCTACAATACAGGCTGCCTTCTTCTAAACCAACTGAAATCAAAGGCCGCCGGGGTGTGCAGGACGGCCAGTGAAACGCTAGCAAAGTCTGGGCCCAAGGGATAACTGGAACGTGGTCTCTTCCTCTCAGCACTGATGTAAACCCACATATTATGTGCAGGGAAAAGGATCTGATCCAGCAACACTCAGCAGCAGGTACCTGGAGAGCTGCAAATGAAGATTTGACTGCGAGTGATCGCGGATGTCAGACAACAGAGGGAAGGGTTGCTGGGAATCCTCTGGTTACTCATGCAGCTGTGCAAGGTGAGTGAGCGACACAGACACAGCACTTGTGTTTTAGAGACATCTGCCCCCTGTAAAGGCAGCTCCCATTGACAAAGCACTAGGAAGGGGGTGGAGAATGCCAAACTCATTCCGTCTTTTATTCCAAAGCAGAACATTTCTGAAGGCAGTGGTTGGTGAGTCCAGACGGAACCGCCAATTAATTCATAGTAACTAGATTCATAGGAGGGGGAATGAGGTGGGATACAGAGAATGAAAGGCAGAAAGAAAGCAATGTCCTCCTCAGCTTTATCAGAAGGGAAAGTCTGTTCCCAGGATCTTTAGGAATTATGAAAAACAAATAACGAGAAATTAAAACACCCAACAGAGTAGAAAAAGAATAAAATGATCTAACCCCCTCAGTCACACATCGGTCTAGAAACCTGGGCTTTTTTAGGCATTACTGTATGGCAGCCATCCCCACTGACAGACTCAGTACGACGGATCAGTGATTGTTTTCATACACTTTAATTAGAAACACTCCGATGGCTATGAATAATAATGGAAAAGAGAGACTTATGCACTTGAAAGGTTGAAGTCAATCAAGTGTGAATGACGGCAAAAAGGAAAAAAAAAAGACACCAATTCATCAGGGCTCTGTTGTCTCGCTGCGTCTTTAATCATAATTCCTGATTGGGATTCAAGAAGGCAGTAAGCAGAGTTTCTTTGTCTGCCTTCACCTTCTGTCAATTAACTCACCCCGAAATATAATCATCAGCCTCACATGCGCCTCTGCATCTTAATCTGGGCCTGCAAACCAGAAGTCCTGCCCCATGTGTCTTTAAGTAATTACCTTTACCTACCTGTAGCTCCACAGCCACAGTTCTCCCCGCCTGTCTCACCCCCCCCCCGCCCCGCCCCCTCCCACAACAAAAAAAAAAGGGGCTTTGATACAGGAAATTGTGATAAGGCAGAAAATTCCTAGAGGGAAATGGGACAAAGCCAGACGGGCCGGAAATGAGATACTGCACAGGTTCAGGACCATTGCAAACTCACCAAGAAAGCCATGCAGGGGGCCACGGGTGAGCAAGATCCTACACCTGGCTCATTGCCTGCTCTCCCCACCTCCCAGTCCTGTGCCAGATCAGCCTCCACAAAATGCAGCGCCCTGTGCTGCAGCCATCTTCTTGGCAGGGGACTTCCCCCTCCTCCACCCCCCCCATCAGTCTCCTGGATGGGAGTCACCAAGCCACTCATCAACCTGAGCCCTTTGCATGTACCCTATGTCCCAGGCTCTTATCTTTTACACTGTCAACTTTGGGGGCTGGGACCCTTTCCTCTGTGCGTGCAGAGAGTGCTTAGCACTTTGCAAGATGAATAATCAGAGTGTAAGATGAAAAGGAAGGCTCTGGCTGGCGGCTGACAAGCACAGTTAACAGGTAGGGGTGCTCAAATGCTATTATTTGATACTGTTTACGCGTACGTCTATTTCAAGAGTGTAGATGTCATAGGTGGGAGAGGTTGAATCTCGACATAGGGGAACATGATTTTATCCAAGTCTCGATTTAAGAGAATTTATGTGCAAGGCTCACGTGATCGTATCTGGTCACTTCCCATTCTACTGATCCAGCAATAGCTGGGCTCTAACCCAAGCAGCTACCCTCCAAAAGCCTAAATGCTTGAATTGCCTCCTTTAGATTTCTCCGTGCTTCCACACCACGCTCTGCACCACGGTGAAGGTAGTAAAGCAACTCTGTGATGTGCATACAAGTGAAATGCATCAATGTGTCAACCTAGAGCTTAGATATTCTGTGTATTGGGTCCAGGACTACAAGGTGCTGTTGTACGAAGAGAACAAAACGCCTGCCCGGCCCCAAAGTGCTGACAGCCTCCCTCGCCTTGCTTAGCCATGTTCAGTCGGATTGTCACCTCCTTCGGGCCAGAGTCACATTTTTCTATCTGGACTGAAAGTCACCTCTCGTTTGTGAGCTCTAGGAAATAAAATAATCATCTTTCATTCTCTGGGGTTCTAACCTGCCCGTCCCCACAGTATCTAGGCACATGTCACCAGGGACCATATACTAGCTCCTCCCAGTTCTCTTGTAGATCATGCAACCTCTACAATGTTATTGTGCGGGCCACGAATGGCATCACCTACGCAGGAAATGTGCACCCAATATGATCAGATCTTCCTGTTCTAACTATGCAGTTCCCTCCTGTCTCAAAATGGAATTGGTCAGTGAACATTTCTGCCAGGGGTGAAAGCCATCTCTGGTCTTCACAGAGGCTGAACACCCACTATGGAAGCTGTGGGGGACTCAATCTCTCTGGAAAGCAGGTTCTAGTGCGTGTACGTGGTTACCCAAATTAGTGGTCATTTTTGCAAAATCTGGCCCAAGCGAATTGCTCAGTTTTACACAGTGAGCAGAAACTGAACTCAAATCTTCTGTTTCCTTGTGCCATGCATCTCCCTCAAGACTGTCCTCTCTCATAGACATGATAATCATCCCCCAGAGAGGACGAGCTTGTTGCTCTGTTTGAAAAGGACTACATACACCACTTCCTCAGAGGGGACAATCCAAAACTGACGTGAGAAGTACGACTCCTTGGGACGAGATTCGACGCACACGGTGATAGCGCTGCAGAGCCTCTCTGACCATCTGAATGTAACAATTCAGAGGGTGGACAAGGGACCCGGGACCATCTAGACTCAGCCAGCAATGCTGGGCTCAGGAAATGGCTGTTAATTTCAGGTCTCTCATTCTCCCTTGCCCTATTGCCACCATTTCCTAACCCTCCACAAAGCTTTTCACTGGAGTTCTCAGAGAGCTCTGCGCACTCTGTGGCAGCTGGGTACCAGCAGTTCGGCCTCACAGTAACACATCCACATCAGAGTTCACATCTTGGCCAGTCTCGCCGCCATTTGGACCTGGGGGCACAACATGGGCTTTGGGCACAGCAAGGCCATGCACCCACCTTTGGACAATGACAACAGATCAATCTTTTCTGAATGAGCTCTGCCTTCTCCCAAGGGTCATCTCCGCCGGTCTCCAATGTGGGACCAATCCCATGGAAGTTCTAGGTAGCTCTTCATGAGCTCCCCCAATATGGCCAAAATAATTTAGATATACAAATAAAATCTCTTGAACGTGTCTGAGTAGATACATTAATATCCTGTATGTCCATGCAAGCAGGGGGAAAATGCACATGCAATGCAAGGTCCTCAAACCAGACAAAGGAGGTAATTTCCATTACAAAGGAGAGAGGTGCTGGAGTGAAAAGCTTCATTAGACGCAGAGAGGCAAAGCCATGGCACTGTACCAAGGTCACTTCTAATTTAGACCATCTAATTGGCAAACATGGCTCCAAATGGCTATCATCTCACAGGGCTCAGAATTAATGAAGCCCGATTATTTTCATTACCTTCATCCGAGATGGAGAACGAGACCCAGAGTGAGAAAGAGAGGGAGGAGGGAGAGAGAAAAACTGACTGACAGCAGAAGGGAGAAAGCAATAAGAGGAGACAATAGAAAAAGAGAAAAGAATGTCAAGATAGTGAGAGAGGAGAGAGGCTGGCAGAGACAGGAAAGAATTACTTTGGGAGCAAGAGAGAAAAGAAAAAGATGAAAAAACAGCTGGAAACAGGAAGCCCTGGAAGGACAGCTTACTCAAGGGAAAAGCAACGCGACAAGAGAATTAAATGGAGGGGTAGAGGAATTTGTGGAATGATGAAGGAGCAGAGAGGAAAGCAGGAGAATTCCCCGTACTGGAGGCTGTCCATGTTCCTATTCTGAGCCCATCAGATGAGTATGGAAGCGATCTGCATGTTGCCCTCATTAAGGAACGACAATGTCGGTCAAAGCGGCGCACGTCCAGGGTTAGTGAAGTGGTTCTTGTGCGGCAGGATGATTGGACTGGTTTAGAGCAGATTCAATGCCTATAAAATGAATTTTAACACATTTTTCACCAGCCTCGTCGAATGGGAGCAGCAGGAGACTTGTGGATGGACCGGGCTGCAGGGAATATTGCCCTGAGCTGTCAGGGTCTCATGGGACCCTCGCTTGCTATATACAAACCCTCTCTGTCTGCTACATTCTGGACTTCCTGCGCACGAGCAGCAGCCAGCTCTCAGAAAGGAGGGCCAGCGCCCTGGCCATTCCCAGCAGGATGCAGTCACCCAGATATGAAAGGGAGTGGGGCAAGAAACACACAGATACGAGATGCAGAGCAGAAGCAAGTAGCTGTTACTATGGCAACAGACATATTAGACACTGCAGGTTCCTGCAAGGCGTCTGATAAGGTATTATTAACTGGAGCCTCCTTCAAATATGCAACGCAAAGACATTGCGTCAAAAGCAACCTGGCTCTCATTTACTGGGCTGCAATTCACTGAGTGCACAAGCCAGGCCTCAGGCCGAGACAGGAATCTTCACTGGAATGAGCCAAATTAGGAGCAAGGGAGGTTCCCACGTCCACCACAAATGGTTACTCCTTGTTTTAACCTGCTAGCTGCCATTTAAAACAGAGGCAAGTATCTGCTTGGCCAAAACATGCAACGTACTCTCTTCCCCTCGTGTTATTTCCCCAGCACCAGCGAGAAAAGCGGCCGAGGCTTCCTGCATGTGAACAATGAAACCAGTAACGGGACAGGGCTCAAAGCAGGCTGCCGTCCTAGGGCACTCCAGGTGCCCTGGAAGGGAGGGCGGTACCCGTTGGGTGAGGGCGGTCTTGACAACACTCAGGAGCTGCACTAAGCTAATGAAATTATTTGCACTTCAACTGTTTGGAGATTTGCGTAATAAGGCATTTTTATCCATTCCAGAGCGTCCACCCAAGGGGGGCCGTACAATTTAACCACATCACTCTCTACACCAATGCAGTTAAATTAGTACAACTGGAATGTGTAGACAAGATCTCATGAAGCGTCCCCACTCCTCTAGGCTCTAACAATGGCGAGCACTCTTTTCTGAGTGCTGGCAGAAGTCATCATCACTCACTCCTCTCATATTTCTTCTCTTCAGAATAGGGACAAAATACTTGTATCTTGTCTTTGACTCTAAGCTGTGAGACAGTCCCTGAATAGAACATGTACAGCACCCCAGTACACCAGGGCTCTGCCACTGCTGGGGCCTCTGAGGGTATGTCTACACTGCAGACAGTCACAGTGCTCACGGGGCTTGGGCCACGGGGCCATTTAACTGCAATGTAGAAGTCTGTCTGCAGGCTGGACCTGGGCTCCAGGACCCCATCAGGAGGGAGGATCTGAGATCCCAGGCTCCAGCCACAGCCTGAATGTGTAGATGGTAATTGAAACGGCATCTGAGTCAGCAGGCAGGGGCCAGCTGTGGACGTCTAACTGCAGTGTGGACAGAAATGGGACCCATCAACACAGTTAGATGTGTATGAATTCTCGGTCCGCGGGCCAGCAGTGATTGCTACAAACAGCGTCCCTTCCGGCACATACTGAGCCATCCGCTGGTGTGGAGCAGAGCGTTCCCGTAGCCCACCAGCAGCCAGACATAGGAGAGGGAGGGCTACGGCAGTAGACTCGGAAGGCTGAAAAACTGTGGGAAGAGCAGCAGAGAGGGAGAAATCTGACAACCAAGCAAAGGAAAGAAAGAGACAAAGCGAAGGGGATAGAGGAAGAGTGGGTGGCAGAACAAGTTCATGTGGTTGCACGAACTATGGCAGCTAAGGAGAAACTCCCCACAGGGCGTATTTTCTTGTGCCTGAGACACATGGCTTGGGAGGCTGGAGAGACAAGTGAGCCCAAAAGATCATTTTTATTTATTTGCATTGTCATGGTGTTTCGAAGCCCCGGTCAGAAGGGGCCAAATTGTGCTATGGGCCCCACACAGACATTTTAAGAGAAACCCCCGTTCAGCCAGTCCAGGATGGAAAGAATGTTGCTTGTACAGAAAGGCTGTGCAGAATGACACTGCATGTTAAAAATGTAAGAAAAGGACATTTCCCATCATGGACAGATGCAGACAGATGGCTGGACAAAGACTTCCCTTACAGACAGTGTTAGAGCACGACTCTCACAACTGAGACCTACAGCAATGCCGTAGAAGACAAAAAAAAAAGTTTGATACCAACATCGTGGTACTGAACCATATCTGACATATTCATAAGGGCATGGCCAGCAATCGAGGGATGTGATTATTCCCCTCTATTCGGCACTGGTCAGGCCACATCTGGAATACTGTGTCCAGTTTTGGGCCCCCACTGCAGAAAGGATGTGGACAAATTGGAGAGAGTCCAGTGGAGGGCAAGAAAAATGATTAGGAGGCTGGAGCCATGACTTATGAAAAGAGGCTGAGTGGACTGGGCTTGTTTAGTTATCAGAAGAGAAGAATGAGGGGGAATTTGATAACACTCTTCAACCACCTGAAGGAGGGAGCTAGGCTGTTCTCAGTGGTGGCAGATGGAGGATCAATGGTCTCAAGTTGCAACGGGGAGATCAAAGTTGGATATTAGGAAAACCTTTTTCCCTAGGAGGGCGGTGAAGCACTGGAATGGGTTACTTGGGGAGCTGGTGGAATCTCCATCCCCAGAGATTTTTAAGTTGTGGTTTGACAAAGCCCTGGCTGGGATGACTTAGGTGGGGTTGGTCCTGCTTTGAGCCAGGGGTTGGACCAGATGCCTCCTGATGTCCCGTCCAGCCCCAATCGTCTATGATTCTAACTGATCTCAAGTTTTGCTACACTTCTGTGGAAACTGAATTAGTGAAGATAGTTACAGCTGCACAAAGACACTACTCATCCGGAGGCATTTACAGAATACTACAGCCCCACGCTCTCCATCCCACATGACCCAACTACACAATATCCATATGGTTTTAGAGCTGCCTTGAGAAAAGTCATGTTATGTATGAAAATTACCATCTACCAGTGATTGGTTTCTCACTGAAGTAACAGATCCTACTTATCTTTTGTGCCCGTTATGTTGAGATTTGATAGTTGACCAGAATGTACAGTGTGAATTCCACTGAGGCACTGCCTCCCATGCCCGCTGCACCCTGGCTCAGGACCAGAATTGCCCAGGAAAGTACCCCTCTCACCACTTCCAGTCATGAAATGCAATTCCTGCTCTCCAGTCATCTGTTACTTTGACAACCCTGGCTATGCAATTTCAGAAGGGTGCTGACACATCATAACTTGCTCTCTTCCCCACTGGGCGCAACACAGTCACGTATCAACTGCTGTCTCCCCCAGAAGCCTCCACCTAAGACTTAATCTTTGCAGTGAGGGAAAGGGAGAGCATGTTTACTACATACTCTTCTCCGTATTGTCACAGGGGTTTCGATTTCCTGACTGTGCCCATCAGTGCAATACGCAAGCTGAGACACTTTGCAGCTGAGATAACATGGGGACGAGAAGAATAAAAGCAACAGAAGTTCTTGTGGGATCCGGGCGTGGATCAACATGCTATGTCGAAACTAGTCAGCGCCAATGGACACAGGAGAGACCCTTTCATTTGCACTAAGACAACTTCACTCTTGCTGGGAAGGCAGGAGGAGCACTCAGGTCCCAGACACTTACTGTCATGATGAGTTTCTCCACACAGTCAGGTGAGACACTGTGCAGATGTGTGAGGTGCAGCTGCAGATGGATCTTGTTGTTGAGCATGTCCTGGCAGAGCGGGCAGCGGAGCATGGGCTGCACCGAATGCTGGGTCATGGCATGTACCCGAAGCCGGTTCACATCAGCATTACTGTATTTGCAGTATGGACACTGATACATCTGTAGAGAGATGAAATAAAACATGCTGATGGACACAGTCACTGCTTCTATTTCCTCCTTCCTTTCAGCTCAACTGCCTTTCACCTACCACTCAGTCACCACCTTTTCATCAACTCTTTTTTTGCTCTCAACACCTGGGAAGTGAATCAACAGCCTCAAGATTTTTATGGCT
The DNA here is from genome assembly GCA_007922175.1 of Pelusios castaneus. Lineage (NCBI taxonomy): Eukaryota > Metazoa > Chordata > Testudines > Pelomedusidae > Pelusios > Pelusios castaneus. The sequence continues at coordinate 773,006 of ML685950.1, forward strand.
TTCCAGGAAGTAATGCTGGGCTCCTGTGCCTCACCTGCTCTGATTTGGTCTCCTCTGAAGTTTTTGACCATTTAGAGGAGAGAGGCGACTCAGAGCTGCTGGGAAATGCCGTGCGTTTGGAGGATGCTGGAGACTCTGTCAGCTCCTTGTCTGCCTGGCTGGCTGGTGCTGCAAAGACAAATGAGATCTGCATTAAGACATCCCCATAAGGCCAGCTCCAAAGGGGGTTTGTGTTGAATGAAAACATCAGTAATTCGATTTGTGCCATTGTACCATCTCGAACCACCTTCCAAGGGTTTGAAGAGGAGGAGCATCTGAATCAAGTGACATCTTATAAAGCATGCTAGGAGAAAGTAACTGTTTCCTTCTCAACAGCTGGCATTATTGGCACCAAGAAATACAGGAAATGTGACAGATCAATACAGCTACAAGCAAAATCTGGGTCCCTGGCTCAGCCTCACTTTCCCCGACTGGAGCCCCAGGGAGTTCCGAGTGTAGAGCACACTCAGCATTTGGGCAGATGGCATGCCTGGTCTCACTTTCCAGTGAGAAACCCTACTGATATCCCCAGGAAGAATGGGTGATAGAAGCTGGCCTGTAAGCAGTGGTGGGTCTGGCTCTGACATGGACACTGAGCATGGCTGTGAGACAAACTTTAAACAAGGTATTACAAAGCAATTTGAGTCAAATTCCTACAAAAAAGCAACAAAATCAGAAGTCAATGCAGAAAATAGTCCAGGAAATTAACGCTGTTCCCAGAATGCACATCCAGCTAGGACCTATAAACCCCGTCTCTTGGTAACCTGGAGTACATAACGTAGGGCATCTCTTTAAAAACTAGGAGGACAGGCATACTGTAGATGGCTCCCCTGAACACACACTCATAACAGCACTGTAATCTGTCTTGAATCAACTTCAACCCCATTTCTCCCTTAATGGGAATTATTCATTTTCACTTGAAAGATAATACACGACAGCTGGATATTTAACGTGATAGATAGGCTGCTGATTAACTAGGTGTTCCAACATTCTGAGAAAGGCTCCCCCTTGGCCTGCTCCCTCTCTCCTATTCCCACAGTAGCCGGGTGCTGTAAAACCAGCCACACCTTATTTTAGAAACTGCATAGAGCTCAGATGTGTCAGTCACACACTAGAAATCCTTTCAAAGCTACTGAGGTTGGATTTATTACAAAATGTGCCTTAAAATTGGAAATATAATTCACACATTTAACAGTCCCCCAACAGCAAGCAGTCAATAAAATAAACAGAGTGCAAAAGCATTTCCAGGAAATGAGTCAGATAGATAGTACAAGTGGACATAGAAGGACCTAAGTTATTCACACAGAGAGAAGAATAAAATTGCTTTGATTAACGTTAGTGCTCTTGAATGTGTCCCAGTGATAGTAGTGGTGAGACTGAACCAGGACAGATGATTGGCAAGTTCTTTGTCCCATGGCTCTGCTAATGCACTTCTTTCCTATCCTACAGAGCCTGTGATATTTCAGACCTATGCTCCCATAGCAGTCTGGTACCCTGGTGTCGTTAAGCACATACCTAAAACACACATGTAGAATCACAGTGTACCATTAAGACCTTTGCGCTGTTCAGTCTACTAAAAAGTCAACTCTACAGCTTATTAGTGTAAAAGTATTCAATGCTGTCATAGTACATCTACAGACATCAGAACACATCCACCATTGTTTTATTCTCCACATGGGGAACTCACAAACCTGCTGTTTGAATCTAAAACCTCTCTTGTGGATCAGAGATGGAGCATCATTAAAAAGGTTTAGACAGAATTAAAGCTTATTTTCCTTTTTCCCTGAAAAATAAAGTCATCTCACAGTAGAAATGAAGCATCGTGTTTATAGGTGAAGATCATTTACCTGCCCCGTCCCATGCCAAGAAAAACAGTCACGTACATCTGATTTGAGGTACTCAGTGTACATAAGGGGCCCTCACTCTACAAATATACGGAAAAGAATTCCCAGCCTTCGTTGTGGTCAGTGTTAAATTGCGTTGGCTGATTCCAGAGTGAGACGAGGAGAGTGGCCCTAATAAGCAGATTAACTACTGCTGATATTGTCCATGCCTCAGTTTGACCTCAGACATTAACACGTCACCCATGATTGAGAAGTCAGCCCTCAAGACTGAGTCTCCTGAAAACCCCCAAGTTCTGTCTGTATATGTTTACACTCACTTCCCTGGTGATGGGGCTTGAATCACAGGGCTTTGTAAGATTTAGGATTCCCTTAGATGTCTTTGTACCAATTCACAATGAAGTCTCCAGTGTGGTTTGCAGAAGGACTCTCTGGACTCCATATCTATCAACTTTCACTTCAACCATTATTAGCTGAGAACAATAGATGTTCAGTGAATCTTCTCCTGCACTGCTTGTGGCAGGGCGTGTCCCTTCCTGGATTGATCACGTCAGTTTAACCACGTTTCATAGAAATGAAATGTAAACACACCTGCAGGAGACAGATGTTCTCATGGAACACAGTGTAGAGAAGGTAGCCATGATTAAAACACAAAAGCCCGTGTTACCAAGAGAAGGACAGCAACAAAATCTCTATCATACCAGCTTTCGTGGGCACAAGCTCATGTGAATAATACATTTCTTCGTTTTTAAAAGTGCCACAGGACTGCTTGTTTGTTTTGCTGAAATAGACTAACACGGCTGGGAAAAAATCATTGCTATATTTACCCAAGTCTCCCAACTTTCCTTGGCCCTCCCCATTGTGTCCAGGTATTGTCCCGCACGTGTGCGATGAGTGTTCCATAGACTGTTCTGAGACTCCTAAGATGAGCTACGGATGAGTTGATCACAATTATCTTCATGACACCTTGATAGTAAAGAGGAGCATAACAAATAAAACAAATCTTTTACTGGCAAGGTAAGCATCTAGCTTTCACTAGCTAGAACGAACTGTGAACGTGCAGGAGACTTATTCAACGAGCTGGGCTGCGTTGAGGGGGTTTTTGGTGACATTAGAGAAGATGTCACATTAAACTCCCACTGAATTATCAGAATTATTGTTTGGAAAACTACTGGAGTCTCTTCTCTGAGAAACCTGGAGAGAACTTATCTGTGCAGTTTCCAGTGGGTGTTATTGGGAGCCTGCACAGTGACAAGGGAAAAGAAATAAGCTCTAGTAATGTAAATGGTTCAAGCCAGCACTAGGAATGTGCCACGGCCACTTTTCCGAGCTAAGGAACTCGAATGCTTTATAGGCTTGTAAACAAAGCACTAAGCACCTACTTCATTTTAGTTATCAAAAAAATCAAAATCAAACCTCATACCGAATGTGTGACAAAAATCATCTTTGGAAACGTCCAAGCACATGGTCTCCTCTCCCACAATAGTAAGGTTTGGTGTAAACTACAGGAGAGAAGAGAATTCACTCAGGAACATCGGAGCCATGCCACCGACTCACTGAGTATGTGATCTTGGAAAGTCTCTAAGACTTTTTCCAAAGTGTCTCTAATTTGGGGAGCCCAACTTCAGACCCCTGGGGTTTGTTTTCAGAGGTGCCGAATGCCAGCAGTTCTCTCTGACGTCTACTGGCATTGTGGATGCTCAGCTACCCTGAAGATCAGATCGCATCAAAGCTCCCTAAATTAGTACACACTCTGGAAGAGAACTGGGCTGCGTTAGGGCAGACCCGCATTGCCCTGCAGATACAGAGCTGCCCTAAAAGTGACAGCAGTCAGCTTCCAGAGAGCACTTCTTGCACAGGGGGATCCACTGGTGACACAGGAGCTGCCCCCGCTAGCTTCCCACCACGGCTGGTGCTGGATTCGCAGCCGGGTGTGGTTGGGGCATCCCTGAATTCGGGGGACCACTGTCTTCCACAATGGTCTGTGGGGCCACCGGCAGCCACTACAAGATATAGCAACCTTGCTGAGACCGCTCACTTGAGCTGGGGATCCATGCTGGCAAAAGTTCATCGAACTTCAGCTTTGCTCCCCACCCCTGAAACAGCAAGTGGCCTTCGGTGCAGGCACACAAGCCGTAACCTCTCTGATACGGGGCTACTTGTCTGCTCCATAGGAGGCTGTGATGAGGAACTGGCTCCTTTCACTGCCCTCAAAGCAGAAGCTGCAACACACAGGCTAAGGAGAGTTTTTAAAATTCTCACTTGGGCTATCAACGCGGAGACCGAGTCACTGCTGGTCAACACCCAAGCAAAGCAACGGTGTGTCCGATCTAAGTACGTAAATGATTTAGGGTCAGCCCTCCTGGAGCCCGGAGCGGCAGAGCACACGACAGTGCTGGGGATTGAGAACTCCTTTATATTCCGGAGAAGGGGGATGTGCCGACTGCACCACCTAAAGCCCACCCAGTGATTGACTCTGAAGCTACCTAACGGCCGTCCAAAGAAGCTTTATTAATTACATCATCACAGTCGGCGTAAGCTATGAATCTGTGCCGGGTGGGCTGCGAGAAGTGTCCCAGAACAAAAGCAGTGCCGTAACCCTGCATATCTCACGTTCCTCCAAAGCCCTGCTCAGGCAAGCGGGGCCAAAGCAGGATGGTGCTACGGCCACCGTGCCAGAATGAAGCTGTCCTCGGTCTGCGGTCATTTGGGCACTGGTTTGATCATCTAAAAATGTTAGAAGAGTAAATTTCAGGGCTGCTAGCCTTCACACATGCAGAGAATACACGCCCACGCCCGAAAGGTGTAGGAGAACGGACCAGTCCGGCTGCAAGCACTTCTGAGAGGGAGACTTCGGCGCTCGTGCTATCTGCTTTTCAGCACCATGCGGGATTTTCTCTCCTCTTTGAAAGGTGAAGATGTCACACAGTGACGCTCACCCGTCTCTTTGCTAAGCCCAGGTGAACATAGCGAGGGTCCCAAAGAGCTGACTGTGCTCGATTCTTGTGGAAAAGGCCAACGGCTGTCACCACCCCCCACCTTTCAACCATCAGACTCTCTTAGCTAAAGTACCACTGACAGCCCCTTCATCTAAACTTCCATCTCCCAACCTAGCAGCATAATGGAGGAGCCAATTAAATGATTATTAATTCATGCCGCTTTCCGTAAGCCAGAGCTTCTCAGCTCCCTGCATTCCGTAAACCAGCTTGCCACCTGCCCCAGAAATTTACAAGCAGGATTTCACTACCTTGATTGATTACAAAAATACTCTTTACTCGCTCCCCAGCCAGGCCCGGCTATGTTTTCAACCCCACGAGAACACTGTTCTCACCGCCTGATGGAAACGACAGTTCCCTCCCAGAGAAGCTGGTCCCTACGGGGGGTTTCTTCAGACCTTCCCTGAGAATGTTTCTGGAATGAGTACATGGGACCCCGAAGGCTGAAATTTTGTATCAGACGCTAACCCTCAGAGTTGGATCTGACGGCCTCTCGGGGAGGAGTCTGTGGCCAGAGCTTATGACTGTTTTAATCATTCAATAGAAAGATAGTCCCAGAGCCCGTAAGTTCTTTCTGGGGATCCCCTGCTTGGAGAAGTGATACGATTATCTCATCTCTTTTCCTTCCCCTACCTCCCAGGGCCTTCACCCCAGAGTGGCTGAGTGGGGAGGCAGCAAACTTACACTGGGGACCACTCTTGGGCCGAGCATACGGAGAAACTGCTTTTGAACCCTGCATAACTGGGTACAACTTTTCCGTCAGATCTCTCTGCCAAACATTTCCTATTCCGGCAGGACCACCCCATTTATATTAATGTAACAGGAATAAATACAGGTCAATAATTGCAGCGTGGGACTGCAGTGACATCATAAACCATGAGAGCAGAACGTAAGTCTCACTGAAATGGAATTTCCCAGTCTAACATTGCTGCTCTACCGCATGTTTGTCCCCTTTGTGTTACTATATGGCTAGAATATTTCCTCCTGAAACGCTGGCTGTTTACAGCCCCTATTCCCCAACGGTCCCATTCATTCTAATGGGACGCTGTAGCCATTCTAATAGCACCGAGTACCGCCTGTTGCTCTGCTGGATTTTTTCAAAGTCATGTTTGACAAACAATACGACCCCACAGAATTAAATACACGAGATATTGGCAAGTGCTGTTTTGTGCACAGACCATTGTCTATCTTTTTAAAATGTGACTTCAAAAATGGTCACGTAGATTTGTTTGTTTACCATCCGTTTCAGCCTGCAGCAAGTCTGAAATATTTGAATTATTATTAAATATTTATATTCCGGCAGGACCCCGAAACCCCAAAAGGATGAGGATCTGTTCTCCTGCAGACTGTACAAACACACCGATGTGGTCCCTGCACCAAAGAGCTTACAATACAAGGTGAGAAGCAAGACACAACGGGTGAGAGACAGGGGAGCCAATCAATGACATATACATTTTGTAATTACATCAATAAATAATAGCCCTTTCCCCAGCTCCCCTTCAAACTAGCCATTAGGTGTTGGATGATTTCCTGAAGAAAAAGGGGCTTGAGAAAGGTCTTGCAAGAGGAGAGGATAAGAGTCTTTGCTCTGTGAACGTGGGCCACTGGGAGGAACGTGTAAAGAGCAGATGGGTGGGTGCTCAAAGTGGCTGTTGTAACTGGCAGATCAGACTGGATCGCGGCACAGTGTGACAGGGACCAGGGCAGAGAAATTAGAAGGGCCTTGACAGTCAAGACAAGAAATACAGGGGGATTCAACTACAGGAGTTACCTGGTCAGAGCACTGGAGCAGGCCAACAACATGAAATCAACTGAAAAGTTTATGCTGGTGTAGCAGGGCGGCTTGCTTATTTCAGGGCCAGAGGCCAGAGTCCAGCTAGTCTGGTTACTGACGAGATCAGCTGGACCCCTTAAAGGCAGCAGAAAGCTGCGAAGGGGAGAGAGGAGGCTCCGAAGATTGTGGAGAGCTAGAAGGGCTCCAGCAGGGAATACTCAGAGCTCAGCAGAGGGGCCCCCTGCCAGGAAGGGAAACCCTACGATACCCTGAGTTTAGGGGCCTCCCGAGAGAGCCAGCGAGACTGAACTGGGATGGGGACCTGGAGGGGCACAGGACTAAATGGACTGGACCCAGAAGAGTTGTTAATTACCTTGGACTGTGCTGTGGAGCAAGGCCAACAGACGCCACCTTCCTGCTTTAGGCCGGGCTGTCCCAGAACTTCAGAGCATGTTATTACCGCCACTGAAACCCTCCTGTCAGGGCAAAGCAAAACCATGCCCATGAGAGCCAACGGGGACATCCCCAGGGTCGCACCTTTGCCTCCTGGCACAATCCTCAACATTAAGACCATGGGCAGCCCTGGTGGACAAACTTTCTCCTTCTCCTGGGCAGGGTTACCAAAGGAGCAATAAGAGGAGATGAAAGGGATGCAGGGTTTAGATTTTGGTCATCAGCTGGTCCTAAGTCTCATGGTATCTTACTTGGACAGAAAAAACTCATCAGCACTGAAAACTTGACCCAGAGGCCACAGAAAAAGGTGAAGGCTAGAAAGCAGCTTCGAGCTGCACTGAAGTGCCTAACAGGCAGCAGAGGTCGACTCGTTTCTAGTATGGAGGAGGGAGGAAACAGCCTGGCTACGCAGCACGTCACAGATGGCAAGAGCTGCAAATGCCAGCGAGGACACAGAGAGAGACCTACAGGGACATGGACATTCCAGTTGTTCAAATGCTGCTAATGCCTCTGAAACAATGGAACAGCGGGCGGGTCTATCAGACACCCTGAGTGACGCAACTTATGGTGACCTAAGAGCTGTCCACACCGGCGCTCTGTCTCCTGCCAATGTAGTATCTACCTCTGGCGGAGGTGGAGTAATTATGCTGAGAGGAGAGCGCATCCCATGTGCTGCCTCTCGTGTAGACCTGCCCCCAGAAAGACTAGGTCACACCAGCCTTCCAGCTGGTCCCCTGCTGAGTGATCCACTTACAAAGACGTTCTCTGAAACAGATAAAACACACTTTAATCTTGCAGTGTAGACGAGATTAATCACATTCTCGTTCTCTGCTATAACCATGCAAAATGCAATCTGTGGCATAAGAAAGTTTTAGCCAAACTAGAAGACGAACCTGTGTTTTAAGGACAGTGGGGGGGGGGGGTGTGTCCACGTCCTCCTTGGGTCAGCTCTCATGCAGGGTAGGTGGGCAGGGTACATAGAGTTTACCAAGTAATAGGACACCAGAAGACCAATGCACTTCAGGCTGCATGCAGAAACGCAGGCTATCTTCGAGAGGGGAGGGGAAAGCTCCTCTCCAGAGGCGCTAGTGTGGCTGCACCGGGAATGCTGTGGCCTGTTCCGAGTACTACACCACCTGGAAGATGCCGATGCTTTAGGAAGTGCAGGGAAGAGCCACAAACGGCTGTTCAGGGACTGGCGGGATTGACCAGTGGGAAAGACTGACGACGCTAAAGGTACATGGCTTAGAAAAGTGACTGCTATACAAATGGGAACAAGCAATGGTCCGCACAAAAAAGTGGGATTCTACGCAGCAAGGAGAGAGGAGTTACTGGGCCTGGGACAGGAGGTGTGAAGGGAAGAGAAAATTCCTGCAGAAAACCTCCTTGGCACTGATGTCAGAGGCTGAGAAAGTCCCGCAGGGGAGGGGCAGGAGATGCTTGAAAGTAGGGCAGACAAAGCACTCGAGAATGCCCTGTCGGGAACACCTGAGCCTGGGGAATGGACCAGACGTGTCCTTACGCTCCTCCCCATCTCTGACTTCTATGACTGTAGGATTCATCAGCAGCAAGAAGCTCCAGAGTACTTCCCTGGGCCAGAGAACAGGGACCCCAACAGCACATGGACCCTATTTCCATGATCTTGATAATAAAAAGGCAAGTAAATCAGACGTTGGGGACGGCATGCAGGCTCAGAGGCATGCTTCAGCTCCTAGCTCCAAGTCAAACCGCCAGGGCCTTTTCCAAGGCACAAAGGGCATGTAGACGTAAAAATTCCATCGGCTTTCAATGGGAGTGGGGGCCGAAGTGCATTGGAAGTCTCCTCCTGGTCTCTTGAGACCGAAGAGCAATTATGCTGAGCTGTCCAATGCCCCTCATTGGGTTCCTCCCTCCTACAGGAGCAGTGATCCAGAATTGCTCTACTATGCTTTCCTACCCTGTGTCTGTCCTTTCTTTTCCCCAACCTGCTTTCTCCCTTTCTTTACGCTCAGTCACGGAATAGCTCAGACATTAAGTGCTCACCAAAAGTACATATATTAAAAAAGGGTAGGGGAGGGTGCTAATAGATTTCCGCCAGGATGTGCCTGACCTGTTTTTTTCAATTTCAGTAATTAGAAAGGCAGTAGGCCTGTAGGAATTATTCATAAACTGCAGGAGCTGTGCAGTATACATTTATGTTAAACATGTCAAATCCGATTGAAATCATGCCTGCCAGCACCATACTCCATAAACACACTTTTCTGCAATAATTTCCCAGCTCTCAGCAGCCCATTAATACCTCCTTTAATAGCAATCTACCACGGATTCAAATCAGAGACGCCCCACTGCACTAATTGCTCTGTGGTAGGTGAGCATCATGGATTAAAAAAAAAATGATTTAAAAAAAAAAAAAAAAAAAAAAAAAAAGAGCCTTGAGGCTCGTCCTCCAGAAATATTTGATTTCAATCTACATTTTCAGTAGAGATATTTTGAAAAGTTTTGAGGTACTGAAGTCCATACACTTGAAGATACTAAGAAAGTCTTTCATAAAACACGGCAGTTGAGGTGTTCTCTGACATTTCAACATCTATTTCATGTCTGCAAACAACAAAACAAAATGTTGAAGTCTCTAATTGGTTTCTGGTTGGAAATGAAAGCGTCTGATATTCATCATCTACATACAGAACTCATTCATATTTTCATGATTTGAAAATACGGTCAGGCAACAATTGCAACTTTCGGCTTGTCTGTGATGAATCTCAAGTTAATTACGAGAACATGATTAACTCCTTACTCACAGGCCGAGATGTGAGAACTGTCGTCCTTCTCTGGCACTAACATTGGAAGAACTCTTGAACGCAAGATAAATAGACAGGCAGGCACCACGTCCAGGACCAGTCACGCTGCATCTCGAGAGCTCAGAAACTATTTAGTTCTAGGACTATAACGAAAATGAAAAGCAAACCAGCCCAATCCAGGATCAGAAACCATTAGCATCTTGCTGCTGAACCAATAAATAATTGATTTTTTAAAAATTATGAGTATTCTGAACCCCATGAATAGGCAGTGAATTATTCAAGAATAATTTGCTTTATTTACAATTTTAAAAAAAAACAACTTTGCAGACTTGTTTTGAAATTACAGCATTTTTATAAATTTTCGGGGAAAGAGGAAAAGCTGAAGTGCTGAGTCTTTTCCATGTCACCATAAGTATCTTACAAGGTTTCCTTCTGGCACACGATGCTGAGTGGCGAAGAAGAGTACCTGCATTTGACGAAAGGGTTACAGCCCACGAAAGCTTGTGCCTGAAGAAGATTGTTAGTCTATAAGGTGCCCCAGGACTCTCGTTGTTTCTGCTAACTGCAGTGTTCACTGACCACTGAGACACTTCTCATGCTGCTCCAACAGTAAAACTAATAATTGTTATCAGTTACACAGCAGCTTTTCATCAGAGAACCTCACAGTGCTTTATGAAGGTGGGTAACTATTCAGTCTAGAGGTGGGAAACTGAGGCATGGAAAGGTGAAATAAATTCCTAAGGGTCATATGAGTCAATGGAGGTCGTCTTCTTCTCCCCCTCCTCCCCCCCAGCTTGCCTTGCTACTTCCTTTCTTGATCGCTGAGGGTAACACCATATCCTGTCTGTCACTCAGGCCTGTAAAGCTGGCATCATCTCTCACTCTAGGTCCTCCCGTTCAGTCTGTAGCTAAATAGTTCAGATTTTAAGATACCGCCCCTTCCTATCCATTCACAACCAAAAAACCTCCTCCAAGCTAGCATTATCTCACACCCCAATTACTGCAACGTCCCTCAGAAATGCAGTCTTGCGCCGCTCATACCCAGAATCCAGCTGCAAAGGTAATTTTCCTATCCCATTGCTCTGACCATGTCTCCCCTCTCTTTGCGTCCCCCCACTGGCTCCCCCTTCTTTAAATCATCAGACATAAGCTACTTATCTTCGAGACCTTTCCTGACCTACCCCATCCAACTCACTGTCTCTCACTCCAATGAAACGGCTGTCTTCTGCCTTTCATCAAGCCATGAGGTCAGCCTGCATTGCCCGATAGTTATGTTTTAAACAGGCACCTTCACACCGCTGCTGCTCCTCATGCTTTGAAGACCAGCAGCATCTCCTTGTGTCCCCATCTGTTGTCTCACGGGGGCACGGGCTGTCTCTGTGCAGTGCCTAGCTCAGCGGGTCCTTGCGTGACTACTGCAGGGGTAGCAACCCCCGGCACGCGTGGCAACGGTGACACACGAGCCCATTTGGAGCGGCACCCGGCATCCTCTGTGGCCACAGAAATTGCCACTCCTGCCACCAAAAGACACTCCACGTGGCTTCTTTGGGGGGCAGCTGCAGTGCGGGGGTCCCTGCCACGTCCAGGCCCCAGGCACACCGTGGAAAGAAGCCGCCCAGAGCGGCTCCTCTCTGTGTGTGCCGCCACCACCCAGGGTGACTCCAGGGGACAGGGGTCCCCAGGCACGCTGCCGAGAGGAGCCCTCCAGCTGGCTTCTTTCCACGAATGGGCCGTCGGCACCACTGTAACACAACAAAGGAATAAGCGGCAAAGCAGAGTCTCTTGACACATGTGGGTGCTTGAACCTGCATTTCCTCCTTGCCCTGTTCTTCCACTGTCTTCAGGGGAATTCTGAAAGCCAAAGGGACTAAAATGACATTTGCTCTGCACATCCAGAGAGACAAGGTGCGGAGGAAACATCTTTTATTGGACTGACTTCTCTCGGGGAGAGGGACAATCTTTCGAGCCACACGGGACTCACCCACTTGGTCCCTCTAATATCCTGGGGCTGACATGGCTCAACACCTATACCCAGTAAGTAAAGATTCTGGCGTCTCTGCTTTGGAATAACACGGGGTACGTTTGTTACCAGTTTGACATTAGAAACCGAGCTAAACAAATCCCACTCGAGCCAGCCTCTCTGATCTTGCAGCAGTCTTTTGACAGGACAAGCCTAGGACACCAGTGATTCCAGCGGTCTGCAGTCATGCAAGGATTTGCCCATGTGGAGCCAGCTATAACAGCAAGATCTAATGCAATGTAGTTCGTATTTTCCTTGTGACCACTTTTACACTGAGCAAAGCTTAGAGATGCTATAAATCGGTTTTATTATTTATTGTTTCTATAGCTTTTACACCAAAGATGGGCTGGGAACGTTCCAGGAAAATAGTAATATAAGCACCCTGCCTTAGAAGTCTAACATTTCGATCTCGTGGGTGAAAAATAGAGAGTTTTACCAAAACTTCATTTTTTCACTAGATTTCTTAAACTTACCACTGAAAACAATCTGAAAATGTGAATGTTCTCCTGCAGGACTCTGAACAGCATCACTCCTGTGCCAGGCTTGTGCCTCAGATAATTTGGAATAGATGACCATTTACAAACAGTTCGAATAGTTCCTTTCAAACATGAATTACCTTGCATTTGGTGACACTGAATTTCTTTCATCTGCACTCTGCTGCCCGTTCACCCTCGATTATTATTAATTATTTGTATTGTGGTAGGGTTTGGGGGCTCCCACTCGAGGGCAGAGTCCCCACACTGTACAGACAATTAGCAAAAGAATGGTCCCTACCCCAAAGAACTTACAGTTTAGATAGCTCCCCTCAGAAGTCTCTCACATACTTGTCTCAAGCCTATCTAACTTTCTGGCATCTGCAAGTTTTGCTGCTTGACCTTGCACCTCATTTTCCAGTTAGTTACTAATGTTTCAGACAACACTGTCTTCCTATTCACCTTTTGCCATGCTTAAAACTGACCATTAATTTCTCCTTTTTGTTGCATCTTCGCCAGTTTCTAATCCATGACAGACTGTTACCTCTCTCCCTGGAAATAGCTTCTTTAATAGCCTCCTGTGAGCAGCTTCGTGGAGGGCTGCTGTCAGCCCAGTTCCCTTCATGCACCACTTTGTTCCAGCTGAGGGAAACTAAGGAGGAGGACTGAGTAGAACTGATTCACTGATTTCTGCACACTCACTGAGGCGTGTCCAGACTTGGAAAATGAGTCGTAATGTGTTAAAACAAAACCTGGTTTTCCAAACTTGACATGCCCTTTGGAAGTGAAAATATCAAAACTCTTCCTGGAGGTGAAAGCGGAGATCATGTCCAGCCCTAATAAGGCTGCAGTGCCTACGGAGACGGATGGGAAAGGCTCCAGTGGTGGGTCACTGAGAAGCAGCCATAAACGGGGCGGGAGGTAGAGATTCTGGGAAAGTTATGTGTACTCTCTGTGTTCTGGTCATGAAAGAGAGCGCGCTAAGGGGCCATCATCTGTGTATTTGCTTGGCTATCTTGCAGAAAGGGAACACACTGGGAGGCTGCCCATCTAAGGGCTGACCCAGACCTGCTCAGATTTGGATCTTGGCAAACCAGAATCCCTCTGGAGTTGCATGTAACCAGAACCCGCTGCCCTGTGAACTGCTATCTGCCTGCAAAGAGGACAAACCTGAAATCGTTTCTACCCAAAGGCATGAAGGATTTAAAAATATTTTTCCTTAGTGGGTCAGTGCCCCCTACTGCACAGAGTAGCAGCAACTCTCCAACTGCATATTTCTGCATTTCAAATGAGCCGGCTTTTCCAAAGAGAGAGTTTTTTTATTTCTTAGAAAAAGCAAAAAACACACAGTGAATTTTCAATTTGGTTGCCAAAATTTTGTGAAACTCTAGCAAAAAGTGTCCAGGCAGCAAAGAGCCGGATGGCAAGCTCTTCGGAGCTCTGTCTTGGGTCACGTTGGTACAAGTTACAGTTACACTGAGATAAAAGACTCACAAAACAGCTCCAGCTGGGCCACTCGGCACAACTTGTGCTCAAGGGTTCAGGCTGCCAGGGCCAGTCAGAGGTCTTTTACTGCAGCGCAGACGTCCCTGGGTGACGCCGCAATAGAGAGTAAATGGTGAGAAAGAAAGCTAACCTCCTGTCCGTCTGACTGACCAAAGAGGCTGGCGCATGACGGTCACGCACTGTTGGGGATGTCGCCTGATGAGCCTTTTAAGCCCAGCAGCAATCTGCTTTCCCTGCAACTTCCCCCTTGCTCTTTCCTGCTGAGTAGCAGACCCACCAGGTAAGCTCAGGATCTGCCAGTTTCATGTCCTGCTCCCCCATCACACCGTGTCACGAGGAAACATCTGGGGACAGGAATTCTTTCACAACTCTTTGCAAAGCCTAGCACACTCTGGGGCACTGAATTAGAAACTTCAGGCAGGAGGAGGCTAGAAGGGGACAAATCTTTTCAACAGTAACATGAACTAATGAGGAAGGTTAATGGATGGAAATAGAAATATCTGTTTGAAAATTTTATGGCGTTTCTAAGTCCCTCCTCAAATACAATCCTGAAAGAAATGCAAGGGCAGACCTGAACAAGGCACCCACTGCCAAGCTGATTAGCTATCTATTCTCTAGGCAGCTGGACTTGGAGTAGAAACGAAAGCAAAACCCACCTGTCCATTTGCTCTGCTCCTTGTCCCCTATACTCTCTTGCTCCTTAGCAGGCTCTTCTTGATCAGCCGGTGTCTCATTCAGCCCTTCCACATCTTCCACTGATTCTTCTGAAATGGAAGGAGCAAAACAAAAAATAAATAAATAAAAGTAAGTAAAGGAAGAGGAGTGAGTGTCTCTCGCTCTCTCAGTAGAGCTCAGCAGCAACTAATTTTGCAGTACGTGGACAGAATTTAAATCACAATGGCTTCCCCTCTCCCAGTGGTGCTTCGTGATGGGAACTGTACAAAGGACCTGGCTAACCTGACAGGTGTTGGGTTGAGTTCCTTCATATTCATGAACTAGGACTGTTTGGTTATTTTCTGGGGCACCTCAGGGCCCGCAGAATCTGCAAGGTTAGTTTCTTGCATGATTGTTTCAAGCTACTTGACTGAAGACCCACCTCCAATACATTTCTGCCCATCCACATTTCATGTTCCAAGCACAGGACTGTTGGGGACATTTCAACAAACACACCCTGTCTCAAGCTAGAGAGACTTTCCGTAGAGATTGAACAAAGCCCAGTGAAATTATAGAAACAGGGAAAAGAGTGCTGTCTTCTCTAAAGGAATGAAGCTCACAGCTATAGCAGAGATGTTCTCGTCTCCTTCAGAGGGAAGATTTTGTCTGGCAGATGGGACTGTGTACCCTGGACACACCTGGCAGCATTTCCTTCGACGTTTTAGTATTTCCAGTCCTGGAAGTTGCTGGAACTTTCCTGCCAACAGCCTGACATTTTGCAGCCCCCCAAGATCTCCTAAGATGGGAACTACTCACGTTTAACTGATACGACGCAGCCCAGAAAAAACAAATAAGGACTATTTTCAGGAATGGTCATTTCTCCAGGCAGCAGTCTGCAGCACTTCAAATGGGGAAAATAAACCTGCTGCCTGAGGGAAGGAAAAATTAAAGACGACCGGAGGTCCTGGAGAAACTTGCCAGATGGGGACCCTGACCCTCCTAAGTAATTCACAGGCCAGCAAGCTCATTTACTAGCCAAACATGATCTCCAGTTCTAAAGAGAACTTGCTGTAAGTTGTACAACCTGCTTCTCCATGTACCTATCCTTAGAGAAGAAGCGATTGTTGAAACAGAAACTGGATGATCTGGAAATATGTGCACCATCTCTTCTAGGTCTAGCTACACTGGGCTAGCTTGCTTTTCTTTACTAAGACCGTTCAGCAATTGAATCATAAAGTTAGTCCTGAAATGGTGAAACATTTCTTAAAGCAACACAGCTCAGTTAGTTTCTAGCCAAGTGCCCTTGTTTTGTACAGTAGATGGACAAGCTTTACCGCCAGCAGAGAAGAGAACAATCTGAGATTAGACTGAGAGGTAGACAAACAAATATGCTCTTTTTGCTAATTCAGCAATTTATTTTTTCCAATCCATCCAAAAAAAGTGACTTTTGGGAAGTCAATTCAGCTCACGGAGAGGAATCAAGGAATGCTGTGGATGAGTTCACCGCACCACTTCCTCCTGGTAAATCTGCAGTCCACCGCCATGGAAACAGGCCCCCACCTGGGCAACTGAAGCTTGCATGGAATGGCTCTCAGGAGCATGTTAATATCTTCTGGCAGAGGGGGCTTTCTTATGACAGGGTTTCACAAGTGAGTGACTAGAGGCTGCAGAGACAATGATTTTCCATCAGCTAATTCATGAAACCCCAAGACAGATGCCAAACGCTCTTGGGTAAAGTTAGCCTTTTAGAACAGGCTCACGAGGGTGGGGAAGTTTGTTAAGCCATTTTTGTTCCAGGCATGTCGAGGGGTGGACTGCCCCCCCACTGGGAATTTTCTCTACTCGGCGCTGTAGGCAGAACACAGCCCATCCGCTCGAAGATGCTAGGTACCAATTTCAAAACTTCTACGTGACTTAGCTGAAGTTCTATGGGTTTCCAGTGGAGACCCATGCTTGTCAGTGTCTAGGGGACTTTTTGAAAAC
This sequence comes from Pelusios castaneus, assembly GCA_007922175.1. Taxonomy (NCBI): domain Eukaryota; kingdom Metazoa; phylum Chordata; order Testudines; family Pelomedusidae; genus Pelusios; species Pelusios castaneus. The sequence goes on from ML685950.1 coordinate 789,522, forward strand.
AGAACTGAGGGACTTTTGAAAATGTTACCCCCAAGGCCTAGGTGCCCCATCAGGAGCTGACCTGCCTGGGGAAGGGATTCTGGGCTGGAACTGTAACTCAGAGCTGGCATAACATGCCCAGATGTGCCCTGGCAAATACAGTATGATTGTGTCCTACCCTCTTCTCAACGTCACACCTAGCTCTTGGCAGAGACAACACACGATGTCATGCCTGCTGCGAGATGTCTGTATGGAAAGGAGTTTATCAGATGTGTAACATCCAATATTAGGCCGCAGAACTGCTGAAATGAGATGTCTCACCTGAGGCAAAGTAGGGCTCCCAGGGCTCATTCAATCAAACTTGAGAACAATGGTCATTCCTGGAGGCAGCACTTTGCTCACTGTCTGCTCCAGGTGGAGATTGCACATTGACAATGACAAACAAACCTCCCTGGCCGGGGCGCTCTGCAGAGGGGGGCCCTGGGGGCTAAGACACAGTGGCCTATAACTGTGCCACAGCAGAAGTAAGGGCCCAAGTTGGACTCCATTACAGGAGGAGAGTTGGGAATCATTAGGCAAGAGACAGATAAGCCAGAAAATATCACATTGCCTCTATAGAAATTTACGGAACATCGATATCTTGAACACTGCATGCAGATCTGGTCTCCCCATTTCAAAGAAAGATATACTGGAATTGGAAAAGGTGCAGAAAAGAGGGCAATAAGAATCATTAGGGGTGTGAAGCAGCTTCCATATGAGAAGAGAGAAATGTGAGTAGGACTGTACAGCTTAGAAAAAAGAGACGACTAAGGGTGGAAATGACAGAAGTCTGTAATATCTGAGTGGTGTGGAGAAAGCAAAGAAAGACGTGTTATTTACTACTTCTCATAACACTAGGGGTCACCAAACAAAATTAATAGACAGCAGATTTCAAACAAACAAAAGGAAGTATTTGTTCACACAAGGCACAGTTAACCTGTGGAACTCTTTTCCAGTGGATTCTGTGAAGGCCAAGAACTAAACTAGATATGTTCATGGAGGATAGGTCTACCAACGGCTATTAGCCAGGAGAGGCAGGGATGCAAAGACATGCTCTGAAATGGCCCTAGCCTCTGTTTGCCAGTGCCTGGGAATGGGCTCCATCGGGTGGATCACTTGAGGATTACCTCTCCTTCGGTTCATTCCCTCTGAAGCGTCTGGTGTCGGCCACTGTCAGAAGACAGGGTACTGGGCTAGATGGACCATGGGTCTGACTCAGTGTAGCTGTTCTCATGTTCTAACAAAGAGGCTATCTACCAGGGGATGGTTAATGAAAAGCTGGGCCCAGCTCTTTACAATAGATTGTGCTTCATGGAATAAACTCTGTGCGCTTAATAAGAACAGGCTACAGATTACATCTTAGGGAGATTTTTTAGCTTGTTTCCAAATCCTTGTATTTGCTGTTACTTGAATCTTTACCTGATAAACTTCAATTTGGAGTTACTAGAAACTGGTCTAGGTTCCTTGTGCTAAGGAGTGTGTTCAACTGGGGTGACACCTCTGACCAAGACGCAGGATCGGTGCACATTGTGTGTGCCCAGAACACAAAGGACTGAGCACTTGAGTGTAACCAAGTGGGGTGAGTAATTTACAAGCCTGCAAAAAGAAAGCGTGGGGCCTGAGCAGAGCTCCTGTGCAGCAGCATCCGGTGGCTGGAGAGTTTTCTCTGGGGGGCACACACAGGGCCCCCTCCCGCTGTAAAGAGGTGGTAGTGATTCACCGCCAACACTTCTGCTAACCCTGAACAGTATTACAGGGGTGCAACGCAGTGGCCTGGTTCTGAGTGATGGAGCACGACCAGACTCAGCCTGACAGGATCAGCTCTGGCCATCTGCAGCAAAGGTCAGAGCCAAGTCTGTCTGGGCCACTGCAGGCTGAGGACTGACGGAAAGGCCTTCAGAACCTCCTTCCCTAGCTGATGGAGAAGACGCTGCTCCTAGCACAGTCTCTTCTTGGTGCCATGAAGACCAGCAGCTCCTTGCTCATGGGGGTAAGAAGAGATCCACCTACAGCGTGTGCCACTGGGTAAGAGTCTGATCTGCCAGTCCTCAAATGAGGCCTCTCCAAAGAGCTGCTCAGACCTGCACTCAGACTCCTGCAGCTGTCTTCTCTTTCCCTGCCAGCTCTGCAGCAATTAGGAATGTCCTCCTAAACAGGGGGCCTGCGGGCCAGATCCGGCCCATCTGACATCTCGGTCTGACCCGCCATGACTCCCATCTAGAATCTCCGCTTCCATGCTGGCCCCGGGGCCCTCCACCATCCCCCTGGCAGCTCTCCTCCCCGCCGGCCCACCATTGAAAATGACTGTCCGCCCTGTGTTAGACAGAGCCGACTCCAACACTTACAGAGCTTTGCCAAGCGGGGAGGCGCTGACCTCCCTGCAGAACAGTGCTCTGATTGCCCAGGGAAGCCAACAAGCTTTGCCTGCCTCAGAAGTCTTGCCACAGGGACATGGTGGCATCAGGGGGGTGCTGATGTGCTGGGAGGAGGAAGATTTAGTGCCGGTGAAGGATCAGAACGGCGCGCAGACTGCCAGAGCACCACGTGTCAGCAGTGATCTCCAGCCAGGGCTATGAGGAATAAACAGCGGGTTTTAACACATTACAATCCTGGCTAAGTTGTTAAAACAACTTTTTCCTAGTGAAGACAAAGCAGAGAAGGCTGGGGTACAATCCAAAGGAATACAGTGGAGAGCTACACTGGAACGCGGCCCGAGTCTCTGCTGATTGAGGTGGAGAGTAACTGGCTGGAAGGCGGAGAGAGCAGCATTTACATCATAGAAGGGGTAGCCCATGATGTCGAGTAGGGAATTGGCTCACGATCTAGCGCACTACCAGAGCTGTGAGGGGCAAAATTCCCTAGAGCAATACAAATTGCAGGGGTCTGGAGCTGGGGAGCTCAGACCCCAATGTGAGATGCCTGGTGGATGGTTTCCAGACACAAAGACATTCTTCATTGAGAGGCAGAAAGTTACAGGACTACAAATTATTGATGCAGAACCTGTCCCCCAGTGGGCTGAGCAGCAGAGACTTTGCTAGAGGGAAGAACTGTGAAATCAGCATTTGGATTCATCGTCGGGAGCTGAAATTCTGTAATTCCCCTCCTTCAGGGAAAATTAATCTCTGAAGTTGCCACTGACTCAGAGAAGCTGTTAAGTCAAGGCGTGGAGAAGATTTCTCTAACTGGGAAAGCAGGAATAAAAAGCAGGAGTGAAATAGTTTACTGGTTTATGATCTTCATTGAAAATATTTGTGTCAAGTCTTTGCTTTTTATATCCCGAAATTAACATGCTCCATAAAGATTGGTTCCAAGTTACTCCAGTGATATACAAACTAGAATTGCTTACCTAGACAGACAAGGAATCAGCCTATGATCCTCCTGGTAAAATAAAATGTGCATGTTGTCTCAGCTCCTCAAAGCACTTTAAGGGGAAGTGGGTAAACGTCACCAAGCCCATTTCACAGAACAGAAAACTGAGGCACAGATAAGGTTGGGGACTTGCTCAGAAATACAGAAATACAAACCTAGGTTTCTCAACTCCAACTCCTCCACTCCAGCCAACAGACAAAAACAAGCGCCCCGTATTGCTAAAAGAGGAAAGAGAAACACACTAAAAACTAAACATTTGCTCCCTTAAAATGAAGCTGTAAAATGCTCCCCAGCTAAGGAATGAGCCTTCCTGCAGTTCCACCTGTGGTCTAGAGGTGTCACCATCTGCATGGAGAGGAAGTGGGAAGAGGCGGCTGGATGCAGACACTGTCTGGGATGTCTAACCTGAGCATGTGGAAATAATATACGCCTTCAAGTGAACTGTCTGGTTCTGGGGAAATAAAATAGGACATTCATAAGCAGTTACACCATCTGTCTTTATACCATCATCATCAACAACAAGGGGAAAAAATAGCTCTTTAAAATGGATGAAAGCCCAGACTGACAGTAACCGGGAAAATGTGAGCTATGAATACCAATAAAGGTAGAAAAATGATTAAAAAACAAGGATACAAACTGCAAATTCCTCTCCCCTGTCCGGTGCACAGGCCCCCTCAGTTGAAAGCAGTTTGTTTTATTGGTCAGCTTTTTAAAAAGAAAGCCAGACAGTGACTTGTAGTAGAAATTCGCCAAGCCCCATCGCTTGCTCTTCTCCAAGCCCCAAATCACATCTGCCCTCCCGGACCAGAAAGCTCAGAGGGCTGCATTAAGGGACTGGGGTTGCAGACCTGCTTTTCCTATTAGCAGAGTAAAATGTTTGTGACGGTTGGATTGCTTTTAAACAGGAGTGGTGGAGGATAAAACACAGTGAGGGATATGTATTCTTCCATCTGCTGGCACAAGCCTCTCCAGGGACCTCTGATGGCTCATTTGGCCCCCTGCATGGAGCAGGGCAGCCCTCAGCACTGGCTCCCCTATTAGAATGACCCCAATAGGGCAGGGCAGGAGTGAAAAATCCCTGGAGCATCACAATGCTCCTGCCTCATCTCCTACCATCCATGGCATGGCCTTTCCCCGCCTCCAACCCACCCCGCAATGCTCTGTGCACAGGAAAGCCCCAGCAGATGGAGCTGAGATCCACCACACAAGAAGCAGAGCCCAGCGGATAGGACAGACTCAGATTTCCAAACGGGTAGAGACACCAGCTCGACATGCTCAGAGTTGGGTAGCTGTTATTTGGACTGTCAGGAGGGAGTTCCCCTCTGCCGCCCATGCACCTGCTAGATGCTAGCACTGGGTAGTCCACCTTCCCATGTGGCTGAGAGAGTCAATAGGTGGGATGTGGCCAAATGTGAACGGACCCCCAAACCCTTTTATTTATGTATTTATTATTTACTCATAATTGGATTTTTATTATTTTTCTCTCTGGAGTCTAGAGCTTGACTGCACCTTGACCTGGACAAAAGAGAATTAAGCACTTGCAGAATTAAGGTACTAGACCAGGGGTAAGACCAATGACTTGATCCAGTTTTTAATGGCAAGACGCTCCTTCCAACACAGCAAAGAACAAACACCCAAACTCAAATGCAAAAGAGAACCAGGAAAGATCTTTCCTTCCCCCCAAGAGTTTGCACCTATTTCAAAATTCTCTTTCCCGTGAGGTCTCTGCATCTGCATTGCCCGAGTGATTGTTCCAACATAGCTGTTCTCGGAGAGGCAATGGAAACACTTGCAAACATGTACGTGTTTCCACACGTTTCTTCCTCCATGCATTTCATGGGGCATATCACTAGGGGAGTGAGGCCAGTGACATGTCTGATGGGGAGGAGACGTCTCTTAAGAGCCTAAAAACGGCCATGTTGGGTCAGAGCAAAGGTCTGTCTAGCTCAGTATCCCGTCTTCCAACAGTGCCAATGTCAGATGCTTCAGAGGGAGTGAACAGAACAGGCAATCAAATGACCACCCCCGTCCTCCACTCCCAGCTTCTTCTCTTCCCCCTTTTCTCTTGAACCTTCACGTGCAGTAATGCTGACGGATTTTTGACGTGGTGTTTCCTTTCCTTTTAATTGGCTAGACGACCATCCTCATGTAAGACTGCACTCGTGGCTAGACAGAGCTAGCCATTTGCTGGGCTCAGCTGGCCGACGCACGAGCCCTGCAGCTGAGGGGGATGCTCGTCCCGTTCTAGGGAAGTGCCAAACCTTGAGCGACAGCCTGATCCTCTTCTTAGTTCGGTGTCAAATACCAAAGGCACACATGCTGCACTATCCTATAGCAAGTTCTCGGCCTCATTGTTCAAACGCTGTCTGCTCCATTCACTGTCTTCATGACTTTCTGAGACACCTGAAGCTGGAGCAAAATCTCACCAGTCACTTTCTGCTGGAAGCACCCCCCTAGATTTTTCCATTTAGAAAACAATCCTGCCCCTTTTCCCCCCGAGGCTTGTAAGTCCTAGCCAGCCACGCAGGCTCCCGTGAGAAGAATGTGTCTTCTGAGTTTCTGAAAAGCCAGACAGTAATGTTTGAAACTCCTAAACCTACGTCTGAGCAGGGTTGGTGGGATCCACTCAGCACTGGTCCAAGTCCCATCACTTTGTGACCAGAGCGCATTCGCCCTAGGCAGGAGCGGGGAGGGAGGTGACCAATTTGATAGGGACAGTCCCCATATTCCTGGCTTTTTCTTTGTCCTGATTTTTCACCTTAGGCAGGAGACACGGGGTGGATGCTGTGCTGGACGAGGATTTCACCCACAGCACGTCAGCCCTGTGTTTGGGAACCTCTGCACCCTCTGTGTGTCAGAGTGAGTCACTCCGCAGGTGCTGAATCCAGCATGACACAGACCCACCCCAGCGCATGCTGCTTCATCTGCAGGCTGAGGAGCTTCTGCGTTCTGCTGCTGGGGCCGTAGCAAATAGCACGGAGGGGCTGTAGCTGCTATTCCTGTGCATTGGCTGGAGTAGAGGGCAGCTGGAGGGCACGGCTGTGCTGGGGAGAATTTCCCCAAGCCCTGGACATGTCAGGATTTATGGAAGTTAAGTGAATTTCACCCTTCCTAGGCAGAGGAAGTGGGCAGACTCGGGGGCTGCTGCTAAGAAATTTGCATGAGAGAGACAATTTCACTGAAACACAAACAATAAAATCCTCCCTGGAACCCTGCTGTCTTTGCACCACCCACGAGGCACCCGGCACAAAGTTGGTGTTATATGAACAAACCCTTAAAACAACTCTGTAAACCTGGAGAATGGGTTTATACCAAGAGCACCAGCTGGAGCTGTAACTACAGGGCACCAGTGGTGCTAGGAAATCTGCTATTTAGGTTTTGTGAAATCCACCCTTTGCAAATTCCCAGGATGGGTCTTTTCTTCCTTAGTGAATAAATCATTTTAGACAATGGCATTTCCTTTTCATGTGAAATTAAACTGTTCACTACAGAGAAGGAGCAGAGGAAAAGCAGTCTGGAAAATTTCAGTATCATCTGACCACAGCAGAAACCAGAAAATCTGAGCCTAAATGGTGTGAATGTGCCTCTGTCCCCAAGCATCACAGGAACAAAATGTATCACTTCTACCCTTTCTAAAACCCAGACAACCCCAGCGCATAAAGTCGTCACCAAATCCCACCTGGAAGTGTGCCAGGTTGGACAGCCTGAGTCTCCTCAGGGCTCTCTCCCCTCCAGCCATATTCCCTTAAACCAACCAACCAACACATCTCATCCAAATGGACGAGGGGTATCTCTTTGGTGGGGAAGGAACTGAATACAGCGTGTTTGCCACCCCTCCCTCTGGCAGGCTCAAGAGCTGAGAAACATTAGCTGTCACGAACCACAATCAAATCAGGTTTGAAATATTTAGCAGTGGCTTGGAAAACGCAGTGGTGCAGCTCTGACAGGCGAGATGTGCACAGACACCCATTTTCCATTATAATGGAAATATCAAGCCTGTTCTGAATATGTATAACCCAGAAAAATGTATTGATTTTTCATTCGGCATTAAAAAAATGAAATACCCTGCAGCTGTCAAAAGCCTTTTGTTAAAAGCTCATCTTTCCTGGAATGAGGTTTACCAGAAACAAGTTTTAATTGTACACAGAGCATCTTCTTCGAAACAAAAGGGATGCCTGTCAACCCTTAACCCCCACTCCCACTCTCTGAGCAACGATCCAGAGCAGGCCCTGGAAACGCAGAGCTGAGACTCGGCCCACTTCTGGCCCGTGCTCACTGGCACTGGACTGAACGGGAGACGCCTCCCAGCAGCTCGGAAGTTGCAATGATGGTAGCAAGGGCAGGGAAATTTCAGAAAAGCGATCCCAGGTCCCTGCCCTGCACCTGCCGTTTCAAAGGACTAAAGGATTTCTGACCCATGGGTGCTGTTTGGCTCGACCCCAGCGGTGGCTGATGGGACCGGTACATATAGTATGGAAATCACTCGAGAATCTTGCACAATGCCAGACAATTTATTAATCCATATTCTATACACTGACCAAGCATTGCAACGTGGCAAATGTTTCAGAGGACTCATTTAACTCCCCTGCATTTAGATCAGCAAGCGAGGAGGAAAGAGAGACAGCTCTTTGTGAATTAGAGCATCGAGTCTACAGCCTTTGTAAGCTTTTATTTGACTGTGAACAGTCATAAGCGACCAAGATCCAGAGAATAATCTGACTAAGGGCTGAGGACAGGACCTACGAGAAGCTGGTCCTCCACACGTCCCGAGTCACAGACTAGCTGCGCGTAAAGCAGACAATGCAGCTACTTGGAAATGTGCATACATCCATACGCAAACGTTTCTTCTCTCGGTTTGCATTTCCAGCTCCTCGGCAGCAATCTCACCTCCAGACCCCAGCTGTGTGTGGCGGAGTCGTCTCATCTTGGAGACGCTGCCCGGCTCGTGTCATTTCCCTCACTGGCCATAAACAGACGCAAGACGCGCACAGCGGCACAGACATTCTGAGCTGCTTTCCTGAGTGAGCCACTCTGCATTTGTTCACTTTTCAGCCAAAGGAGAAGCAGGGCCCAAAGTGAAGGGAGGACTGACTCGGGGGGCTCAAATTGTAGAGCACTAGGGGCTAGTTGGAGGATTCGTAACCATTTAGCACAGGGCCTCAGGCTCTAATCAATAACCCTTCCATTGAGCCTGAACTAAGAACTTTATTTCTAGCAGCCACGTGCAAAGCATGTCTGGGATCCATCTGTGCAGAACACACTGAGGAGGAGTAAGGAGCTACAAGCTCCCACCTCCCAACTGAAAAGCAAGCTCTGAATGGCTGTTCTCCAAACTGAAGCCACGTATCTGCCTTTCCAGCAACAACCGGGGAAGCGTGGAGGCAGAACCCAGAAAACAGGGCAAGTACCGACAGTCATGTTTGTTGCTGAACATTTTGGCTTTTCTTTCCTTTTTGCAGGAAGAAACTCTGGCAGATGCGGATGCTGCTAAAGAGCTGCTGGGGTCATTTTTTAACAACATGATTTTATTTTATCATCCTACAAACAGACAGGGCCTTTAACTCTCCTCTGACACGTGCTTCTTGCTCAGTGAAAGCAGGCTTGCCTTCGTCCACCCTCCCCTTTTTTCATTAAAACATTTTAATTAGCATGATCATTATTTTTACCAATCAAATACATCACCTCGTTTACCAAATCCAGCTAGGGATCCTGTGCCTGGAGATTATAGCCAGAGCCGCAAGAAATGCGTGTGGTCGAAAAATACTGCCAGTAAGTAGCACGTGGCACAAAAAGCCATTCCGCTGAAAACTCGATCCTAAAATTATTGAATCCTCTGCCTCATGGATTTGGGCACCGGCTGAAGCAACAGAGAGGTGGCGACTCCAGCATGATTGGGGGATAACTGGAGAAAAGACCATTTATGCCTTTGCACACAGTAGTTTTCAGAAAGACAAAGAGCAGGTGAGGCAAGAAGAAGAAGCTGGCCTAGGCCATAATGCTGCAGTTATTGCCCACAAAGGAGGAGGCAGCATCCAACCCTCCGAAGAAATGCAAGATGAGGATGAAATTTCAGCACCTTTGCCTTTTCATTTCATTTTGTTGTTAGAGAGGTTGGCCCAATCCTGCCACCCCTTGCACACGTGTTCAGCTTTTAGCACCTGAGGCATCCTGTTGACTTGAATGGATCTGGGCCCCAGCTGAGCAGGAACAGTAAAAGAGCCTGCACTTTTTTTACTGTGCAAACCAACAAGTTGGATGGGAATTTAGCCCTGCAGAAAATGTCACACTAGAAACCAGTCTTGCAAAACGGAGGCCTGTTTCCAAACGAGACCAAAGTCAGAAATGCTCCTATTTCACATGAATGCCATGCTCACCCAACAGGAAACAGGACAGTTAGCTATCTGAACTCCTCATATACTACCGAGAAGCCTTTGAAACGGAGGAGACGAGACATCATGTGCAAAACTGCCTCAAAGTAGCTCAAGATCTATTGCTATTGTAGCTAAAGGAGACTAAGAAAATGGGAGAAATATCACCCTTCTTTTTTCTTCAGTTTACCTTTGAGGATTCATTATCATAAATACACCCGACTGTTTCTAAAGACACTTCTGAATAATTTAATTCCACTTTGAAAAAGAAAAGTTCAACAATCAGCTCCCTGAGACGGTCCCAGCTTTCTTGCACACTGCACTAAGTTTGAAGTCAGTAGAATCCAACAGGGATTTGTCCCCTTGAATTGCAGCAGAACTCGAATTACTGCTATTATTTTCACACATGAAATGTAAAAGAGGCAAAATCCCTGAGCATATTTGTAGTGGAGCGTGATGGAATTGTGTTGTCATTTATGGGAAATAATCGCAAGCACATCTTTCCCTTCCCCCTCCTCCTGCCTCCCCCCCCACCATTTTCCAGTCCAAATAACCATGAAAAATTACACTTCAGTGTCAGGAGGACAACAAAGGAGGAGCTTTCTCCTGCGGCTTGACGGCTTTTCAGGATTTTTCCTTTCTTTGGACAAAATCTACCTTCAACTGTATTTCATTTTCAATGTGATCTAACAAATGCATCTTGACAGAGTCCTTTCTTTTTGCCCTTTTAAATAGTATTTTGCACAGTTTAACCTAGCTCTACACTGGAACCAGCTGGAAAGTAGAATCATGCAAAACAGAAACACACCAAAAGAAACAAAACTAAAGAAAGCCCAAACCCAGCTCTTTGGGTCTGGAGGGACAGGAGAGTTCAGCCCGACAGGGGAGGCAAACGGGGGTTTAGAAAACAAAGGGGAAAGCACTGCAAGGGAAGAAAAAGGTGAGAAGAGGCAGAGAGTGGGGAATGAAAAAGGCCATGGAGAACATGGCATGGGTGGTCTCCAAGTCCTTCTAGAAGGAGGAAGTCCAATTCTGCAGTGGAGAGGGGTAAATCCCATTTTTAATTCTGCTCTGCAGCTGGTCTGCTATTGCGGGCTCCATACTCCCCTCGGCCTCCAGCAGGGCTCACGCTGGGGTCACTGGGAGGTCTGCCCAGAGCTGAAGGGAGGAATCTGGCCTTGATGTAGAAGCTAAACAATGAGTTATTCCCATTTATTCAGTCCCTTGTTGTCTCATTCAGTGTCCTTCCTCCAGGAATCTGCTACCAGCTAGGGACCCTGTAATCACACTCATTTCTCCTCCTTCCCCTTCTCCATACATCGTCTTTCTCATTCCCTGCCCGTGTCCCCTCTTACAGCAACCCCCTGGCCCCCACGTGCGGAAGCGATGGGCAGTGAAATGTTTAATGCTGACACCAGTGTCAGACCGACAGGGCTGTTACACACCAGCAATTGTTGGAGGCTCCATGCAGACTCAGGCAGACAGCGCTGCATCGCTTACTTTCATAAAATGAAAGCTTGGGTTCTGCGAACTCTTTCTATTGCCCACGGACTAGAAAGAAGTCAGGCAGGCTGCGTGCCCACGGACTGGGTGTGACAACCCACACTGCGGACCTCGGCTGTGGATTTAATTGTTTACTGTTATTCACCTGACTGAGGCAATGGCCAGATGCTGAATTCCAAACGATCACGATCCAGACATCAACCCAGGGCTCCCTCCTGCAATGCCTTTCAAGTTCCCAAACAAACTGTGGTAAGACGGAGCGAATGTCAGCGATGGAGGGTAAAATACACTTCCGAGATGGTGTCATCACCACCATTATAAACAGTGTGAAGATCACCATAACACATCTGGATTTCTGTTAAGGTCTGAAAGGGCACACGCTCCCCGACTTATACGAAACATCCTACTTTCCCCCCCAACAGCTTTTGGTAAGAACTTAGAGGGATTATTTTTGCTAGTATTTTTCAACACTGAATCTTTCTGGCAACAAAGGACGGTGCATAAAATCTTCTCCTTCACAGAAATCCATGAATTCCCATCTTTCAGAATGGCTATCATCTCCCACTTATCTAAATGGGAGTCACCCAGAGAAGATGGAGTCCCCCTAACTTCTTAAGAAACCGAGAAACTCTCTCAGGGTGGATCTATGCTGCAGCTTCCTAACACAGGCAGACAAACGCCGGCTAGCTTTGCTCCGGCTGGCGCACGAAAAATAGCCGTGCTGTTCTCCCACCTGACCAGCTGCTGGCTGGGGACCGCATCCTGACTGCTGATTTTAGCACACCAGCATGAACAGAGGTGCACATCTGTCGAGGTGTGCTGGGAAGCACACTCCCCTAGCCGCTGTGCAGACTCCCCTCTAATCCCACTGAAAACAACAGGCGACAGGAGGCCGTTATTCGAATGGCATGTAAGGGCAGGCTGTGGTTTGTCCCATTGAGAACAATAGGAGAAATCTGTCCATTTGAAATGGACAGCTCTTCATGGATTGCTCTGTAGGATAACTATTATTTAGTGCCTACTGCAGAAGAATTTTTTTCCAATTATGAAAGGGGTGGGGGGGCATTGCTAATCCTAAAATAAAAATTCTTCAAATGCATCTTACTCACAAGATTTCAGTGAGTTTAAACTACAGGGGAAGTTGAAAGAGCCTGTGTTAATGCTATTATTAAGATCATTTGGAACAAAAATGGTCTGGCACTGAGTGTTAAATTTCTTAAAGGACTCATTTTAAATTAATTTTAGCTCCTACACTGATTAACAAGATTTACTTCTAAATGGCCAGAAAATTCATCTTATACTCAAAGATTCAGGGCTGCAATTTTGAGGAGGATATGCTGTATCTGTCATACATAGTAAAGAGGTTAATCTTTGCGTGCAGTGCACAACTTATCTCAGCCTAAACTGGAGTTGCACCAGGTATTTCTACATGTATCTCTGTTAGTATTTAAGGTTATTTCCGGGGACAGCCAATGGATGTGAACATACAAAACATCAATGGCTGTATATTGAGCGGGAAGAGGTGTCCTACTGAGGTAGCAGGGATCAATTTGTAGGAGTGTCTTATTTAACATCCTCATGAATGATCTGGAGAGGAGGACAAATGGAAGGATGATCTGCTCTAAGAACTAGGCTGGGTTCAGTCTCTTTCTTTAACCTGAAGACAGGTTTGACAAGATCCAGTGGCTCAAACATGAAGTTTGGAAGTGGGACAAGTCTAATCCCTCAATTCCCCAGCTGCAAAGTGCCAATAATGTTCAGGCATTATGCCACAGGGGTGTTGAGAAGATAAATTCATTAGTGTCAGAGAGGCCCAGACAGCACGGTGTTTGGGGGCCACAGAAGGGCCTAGACAGATTCAGCTAGAGAACAGCAGTGGAAACATGGAGGGAAAAATAATCCCAGACTGATATTAAATGGGCTGGACAAAGCTAGAGAAAAATAAAGCTGAAGGAGACCTACAGGTAATGGGGATGTAAGCGTCAGTGGAATACGAGAGCTAAGGAGGAACTTCGCTATCCAAGCAGAGTGGAAGGAGGTATAGCATTTGAGGATCTATCCGACGCCCAGGAACAACGCTGCACGGGCCAGACATTTCAGGCTGGATTAACATCACTAATGGAACTCCAGGGCGATGCCAATAGAAGACTGTGGGGAGCGAATGTGCCATACGCCTCTGGGCCTTTCTGAAAAGGAGAGAACAGAGCCCCGCAAAAGTGACTCACATACCAAGGCCCACAGACATATAAAGAACTGCTGACAGTCTCCTGCCTCTCGAGATCTTTGACCAACAGAAACAGTCCACAACCTGCTCTAAAATTCAACTGACCCAGGCCACGGAAACTTGAGGACTCCAAATACTGCCAAAGTTGCCTGGCTGCAACTTTGCCTCCCTGCATCCTCTGTCCCTCCCAACTCATGCGAAGGGCAGCTGTAGCAGAAGCTGGGCCAACTGCGCACTGGGATGCGACAGCAAAATCGGATTTAGATTTGGGCAAAGGCATCAAGTTGCACAGAAAGGAGAGAGCTCTGGTCTGCACGGCAGTCATGAGGCTGGATCTCCGGGTAGTGCAGCACTAGAGGCTGTGAGCAAACTAGCCGTGTCCAGAGCAGCAACCAAACGGCGCAGGAATTCGGCAGAAAGATTAAAAGGGAACATTCAAAGCTCAGCTCAGCGATGGCAAAAGCAGCGAGAACAAGGCAGGTTCTACAAATACCAAGGGGGAGAAGCTCTTCGGTAGAGCTCAGAGCAATGGGATGAAATTAAAAAGAATTAAACAATTCATTTCAAGGAACCTTTCCTGACTGCGAGCGGTGGTAGACAAGGAACAGACTGCCAAGCGAGAGGGTGAAAGGGCCATGGCTGCTCACGTTTTCCAAGCACTAGAAAACCAGAATGCTGCAGGGAACAATTCAGCACCGGCCCCAGGGATGGGCTAGATGGGACCAAGTATTGCTTCCACAGCTCTAATGCCTACGGTTCGGATTCCTGTTAATTAACCTGAGAACATTAAGGCCCCCAAATCAATATGATTTCATTTCCACTATATTCTGATTTCCTGCCTGTTACTAGCCGCCCATAGCTAGAAAAATTAACTATGCTCTCGGCTCGCACAGCCCACATGGAGACAGAGACTGCACGCCACACCGTTTGTTCCCAGCTTTCCGCATGTGTGCAACGCCCTCCCTTCCTCCCCGCTTGCACCTTCTGTCGGCCACCTGAACCAACCCCCACCTCCCCAACCTTGCAGGTTACATGGGCCACCCCCAAACCACCCAGCCTTCAACTGGCCACATCACACCCCACCAAGCCTCGCAGGCTTCAACAGGTGTATGACTCCCTATCTTCTCTAAACTTCCCAGCCTTCCGCCGGCCACCTGACACCCCCCAACCTCGCAGCCTTCCGCCGGCCACGTGGCCACTACAGACTGAGCTCGGATTTTGAGGCAACTTATTGACATGCTGGGAATGAACGAAACTTCCCATTTCCCACCTCCTTCCCGTCTCTGCTCGTCCTCACAAGCGGTTCCTTCCCAGCCCAGGGCTGTGGCCAAAGTCCAGGATGGGGTGCGGTGCTGCAGGGCGCCTGGGACCACTGGGCAGAGGCACCAACCGCCCCCACCAGTGCCTGGCTCTCAGCACCAGATGAGTTCTCGCAGCAAGTAAGAACCTTCCTTCTCCCGGCCAGCTGGCCGTCAGCATCTTGCCTCCACCCTCCATTTGCCCCGGCCCCTCAGTGGCTCCCTCTTGCATTTCTTGCCCCTGGCCCCCATAGAGGATGAGGGTTGGAAGGGAGCTCAGGTGGAGTCTATCGAGTGCAATGCCTGCCTGAAGCAGGACCAACCCCAGCTAAAGGACCCTCTCAAAGCTCCCTCCGGGCCCAGCCACTGCAGAATGGACTCTGCAGTACATCTCGGGGCTCCTGGCCAGCCTGGTTCTCCAGGAATCTAGTCAGGGCCCCATCTAGCACAGAAGGCTGGTTAGGTGGCTCACGTACTGAACTGGGAGGTGTGAGTTCTGTCCGGGGCTCTGCGGCCAACTTCCCAAGGAAGATTTCCTCCTTGCTCTGGCTGTTTTACAGTGAGGATAATGGGGCTTGAACAGTGTTTGTGGACTCCTTGGATGGAGCGTGCTGGAGACGGGCAAAGACTCTCTCGTGCTGTGTCGCGTCTCTCTCACGGACTGGCACTTTGCCCTGAGGTCTCACAGGAAGCGTTCTGATGTGAAGCTACTCTAGGGTAACGAGTCTACTCCTCTCTGACAGGCCAACCCTTCCACAGCCCCAGAAAGCCATTTCGAATGGCTCCTGGCACGACCACCGTATTGACTGCTTCAGGCCAATGAGTGTGGAGGGATAGAAGTAGGACGATCCAACTTATACAAGCCTAAGTGCAGCCAAATGTTCCTCCTGGGGGGCTCTCTTTGGGATGATGCCTAGGAGCTGCCTACTGACCAGACAGAGAAACAATGACAGCATCCTGGGACAAGCCGCCCATTTTTCAGCTTGGGTTCGTAGTGCTAGCAGAATGTCAATGATTGCTTTTCCCCTTCGCCTAATAAGCTTTTCAGTGGAGGAACATTTCAGCTTCCTGCAGCCAGGAGACCCATTTCTTTCTCTCCCAGTTCCGAATAATGGAAAGTGACTGCAATTTCAGCCCTGCCTCTCCAGCATTCAGCTGTACCAAGCGAGGTCGCTGGAATGTCATGTGAGCCCTCTCCATATGCTTTCACACCTCCAGCAGCGCCGATCAGTAACCGAGGCAGCCCTATTCCACAGCACAAGAACTGCAGGAGCTGCTAATATGCAATCAAATCTAAAACAACTGATTTCTGGCAAGCTGGTGGGTAGCTGGGCTGGAACTCCAAGGGCTCCTGTTAAGCCGCTGAACTGAAGAGGGAATGAACCATATATTGAATCTGTTACCACTGACTCTCTTATGGCATGACATGCTTCCTTCCTGGCTTTCCACCACTCCACCGAGATAATGTGCCCCCCAGCTAGGTCAGGAACATCTATGACTCCTTGCAGGGAACCCAAGGTCTAAACTAAGCATAAACTCCTATGTACGACCACAAGAACAGCCAGACAGGATCAGACGAACTGTCCATCTAGCTCAATATCCTGTTTTCTGACAGTGGCCAGTGCGCCTGATGCTTCAGTAGGAATGACCAGAACAAGGCAATTAACAGGTGATCCATTCTGTCATCCAGCCCCAGAGTCCGGCAGCCAGAGGTTTAGGAACATGCAGAGCATGGGGTTGTGTCCCTGATCATCTTGAGAAATAGCCATGGATAGGCCTATCCTCCAGGAACTCATCTAACAAGCTCCACAGGTTGGCTCTGTGTTGTGTGAAGAAATGTTTACTTACGGTTGTTTTAAACCTGTTACCTATTAATGTCACTCAGTGCAGCCAGGACCTCTCGGCCCCAGTGAAGTGCATCCTCCCGCTCTTCCCTGCGGGGCCTGCCCATTATTATTGGGTCACCGTCCTGGTATGTCCCGACTACGGTACTCCGTTACTGAAGCAGGGAGTTTCTATCCATACAGATTCTACGGCACATACGGTGCCATTCCCTCACTAGTGTGACCTGCTCTGTGACCTGATAGATTTTATATCCTGGTATCGTCGTGTCCCTTTGATCATCATTTCACCATGTTTCTATGATGCCTATTGTATCAATATACTCATGTAATCCCAGGCACTCACATTCACCCAGCTTCGTATTTAGACTTCTAGCATTTGTATACGAGCACCTATAAAATGTCTCTGTATTTAGTTGCCTGCCTTCAGATGCAAAGTAATTGAATGGGACTCTTTCTCCTCCGTTCCTACAGATAATTTATCAACTTCTATCCTCTCCTCTTTACTAGGATATAGCGAATCATCACTAATAAATCCTCCCCTAAGGGACGTCTCTGTCCAAACCATGTGCTCCTTCACATCAGTCAGCTTAATTCAAGGCCTTAGTTTAAAAATTCACCTTTGACCTTTTGAACTTTACATGTCAGCAGTCTGGTTCCATTTTGGTTTCAGAGAGCTCACCCTTCCTGTATAGGCTCCTCTTTTCCCAGCAGGTTCTCCTGTTCCTAATAAACCATCTCCTCCTTCCCTACACCATCATCTCACGGGCACAGCAAGACCCTGAGTTCTGCTATCTGTCTGGTCCGCGTGTGGACCTGGAAGCCTTTCGAGAATGCTATCAAGGTGGCCCTGGACATTGATCTCTTACTTTGTAGCCTACATAGGACCTCTCTCCTACCTTTCCTTCTGTCACTGATACCTACCTACACCATAACCACAGGCTCCCCCCGAGTGCTCTGCATACATCTACAGGTCTTCAGAGGTCCTTCACACCCAGCAGGCAATTTACCCTGCCATTCTCCTAGTTACCACACACACGTTAACTCGTTTCCTAATAATCGAATCCCCCATTACTACTACCTGTCTCTTCTAATAAGTGGGGTCTTCATTCCCAGTGGGGTATTCTCAGAAGGTACTACCACATCATCTTTCGGCCCTCCTCTGGTCAGACCTCAGACGACACTTCATTCCTCCCAGGGCTCTGCAAGAAATCCAGGCTTCTGCTCCATCCAGGCTCCTACGAGACTAAGTCAGTCATCAGCAGCCAAATAAAGCAATCGTCCTGGGCCTGGCCAACCCTTCCTGGGGGAGGCTCTGCCGGGTAGCACTCATCCTTGGTTCCAGACTCCAGCTAGCCTTCACTCCTGAAGTGACTGCTGACAGTCTGCTCTCCCTTCCAGCCACAGAGAACTAAACAGAGCTCTCTCCTTCTAGCCTCAGGAGCTGCAGGTGGGGCTGACTGGGCCCATTAACCCTTTCCTTGTGTGTGACTGTACATGCTATCATAGGTTCCTACATTATTATTTAGCAGAGTGCACTGGTTTTAATAACTACAGCACTTCTTTGCAGGCAGGAAATGAGACAATAAAATCAGGATAAACTGCAGGAGAATTCCCCTTTCAGCCTGTTTGCCATTTCAGGTCACCAGAAAGAGTTCTTTTCTACACTCTCGTACCTGAGATAGAAGTTGGGAAGTGAAGAATGACTAGAAAAAGAGCTTGAGTAACTAGCAAATAAAAACAAGGAAGAGGGAGAGAGAAACGCAGCAAGGTTTCCAGTGTGACACTGAAGAAAGGGCAGCAACCTACTAACTATACAATCATAGAAAATGAGGGCTGGAAGGGACCCAAGGAGGTCATCTAGTCCAACCCCGACTCCCAGCAGGACCAACCCCACTAAATGACCCCAGGGTCATAGCTTCGGCTTCCAGACAAGCAGCTGAGCGAACAGCCTGAGGGCCAGCCAAGTCACTCTGTGCCGAACATGGCTTTGCAGGCACCCCTAAGAATGTGACCATCCCCGAGATTTAATTGGGCAGCTTTCCTGGCACACCATTGTGGGAGCAGCAGCCACCCAAAAGCAGACATATTTGTGAGAACTGGCCACGGACACACGCACACATGCGCAAGCAAGGCCTGTGAGAAGAATTTATTTCTCTCAATTATGTGCTCTTGTCCCCAGTCTCAGTTCATCAGTGCGGTGCAGCCGAGTCAATGAAAGGCCCTAATGAAGTCATCAGATGCACCGTGACTTCCCGGAACCTGCTGGCTACACAGACAAGCAGCTGTCACTGCTCTGAAATCAGGGAAGAACTTTCCGGAGCACACTCCCAACTTCCCTCCACTCCTCTGCTGACAAGCTGCGTCTTGTTTTACGGTCGACTCAGATATTCCGTCGCTGAAACCCTGCCACTCAATGGGACTGAACAGCCCACACGGGGAGACACAGACGGGAACGTTCACTTCCACACCTTAGTCCTGCTCCCCTGCAAAGCATCTCTCCTTCTTCTGTCACTAGGGCTGTGTCCACACGGGCAAGTTAGTTCCAGTTAAGAAGGCTAATTCGAACTAACTAAAGCCATGGCTACACGAGGCTTTCATTAAGGGCTTCCTTAATTTGAACTAAGAAGTTTGAATAGGGCATTAGAAGTAAGGCTTAATTCGAACTAACTAGTTCGAATTAACCAATGTGGCCATGTTAATTCGAACCAATTTCTTATTTCGAACTAACCGGCCGTTGAAATGAATGGGGCTCGCTAATTTGAACTAAGCAAGTGCCATGAATGACATTTGCTTAGTTCGAACAAATTTTTTCTAGTTCGAATTAAGCTAATTCGAACTAACTACAATTAGTTTGAATTAGTTAGTTTGAATTAACTAATTTTAGTAAGTGTAGACGTAGCCTAGGAATCTCCTCCTGTGCATAGTCCAAAATGGCATTAGTTTGCTTTCCTTTAAATGGAGTAGGCCTGGAAGAACAGAGTATTTCAGACCAGATACAATGGGGACAGTTTTCATGGAGTGAGTTCAGCTCAAACGGAACAGAACTGAGGATCTCTTCCATCCACCCCAGCCAAACCAAATACCGCTGGAGAACAAGAGCCGCGCCATGAAACGAGACTGACGGCCCTCACCTCCCTGGTGTGTAATAAAGCAGGGCAGGGGCCGTGAACATCCACAGGGGCCTCTGTCCCGGGGTGCTGGCAGAGCACCTTGAGCGTGCTTCACAGCTGCATTTCCCCTTCACAGCATCTCCAGAACTCAGGGCAGAACAAAGCTGGTCCGTTCAGCCGTCACTATGAGCCTGTCCCCGCCTCGCCTGCGTGGAGCAGCGATGGAACTTCCCGAATCATTAACCTCTCACAGTGCAGTGTGAGGGGATGTACTCCCACTGCAGCCTGCTCAAAGCCCTATTGATCCCGCACACACTTGGTGCCTTCAAAGTTGTTTATGATCAATATGCAAATTGCCCCTGGCATCGATCCAGTATTAATTTTCAATTAGGGAATCCACAAGGGGTCCCGCAGGGTCAATACCTAACAATGCCGAGGAAACGCCACAGCAGAATATTGGGATTGACACTGTGAAGTACTTCTCCCGCCTGCTCCTGCTGCACATCCTATTCCTCCAGCCCTTCCGGCTTCTACTAATGCAACCCCGCGCTGATCCTCAAACCCTCCCCCGGCTGCCAGCCCCTGACAGAGAGAGACCCTCACCTCTCGGAGCCTTACGCGCCCACTGCTTTGATTTACCCACCCACGTGCCTCGAGTGTCCCTGCATCACAGAGCAACGATCCCGGCAACTGCCACCCATGCCGCAGGCTGTCTGGGTCACAGATCCCAGGTTCGATTTGTCTACCAACCTGCTCACATCATTTCGTCAAACGAAGAGGCCCAGCCCAGAACTGCTGCTCTTCCACACGGTCAGAGGGAGAGGAGTCGGTTCCCACTCCCCAAGCGTCTCAGAGCCCTGCCTACACTGGGTTCTTCTCTGACAATTTCCCCACCACTGGTAGCACCAGCGCATGGATCGAGGCATCACTATTGCAGACAAAGGGCTGGGGCCTGATCGATTTTGGGCAGCACACCTCTTAGCACACGTGTGGCCACCCAGAGCTTCGCTGGTACTGGTGTTATCACGGCTGAATCCGAACCAGCATTGAGAGCAGCGGGAAACGGTCAGAGCGCCTTGCACAGGGGTCCAGTACCCACGACTAGACGACAGGACATGCTCAACAGAGAACGTAGCCAGACGGGATGTCAGCAGGCACAGACTCGGGGCAGAGAGCCATTCCAGCCTGCCCTCTGGGCACTGGACCCAAGAGATCTGCACATATTGGGAAGTATAAAAAATTCTCTACTTTAATCCTCGAAGCAGGTAAAAAAAGTAGCTCATATTTCTAAATTAATCTGTCCACAAATTCCTCCTTTCCATCACCCGAGTCCATCAACGTTCTTCCCTTTGAAAAGTCTTGGAGAACATGGCTGGGTCCTTTAAATTCCCAACGTTTATCTTATGCCCTCACCCTCTTCATACTGCACGCCCACCGCTCTGCTACTCACTGTGCTAACCAGCACATTAGCTTCCCAGGCTAATTGGTTTATGGATAACATTAATTACCATGTTGCTCATTAATGGATGAAATCTTTATTGGTTCCATTGATTAGCAGGACTTGTTAGCCGGCCTCCTAACCAATGGCGGATGTAACAAGCTCTCTTATTGGCGTATCAATTAATGCAATCAATTCCTGGCCAGCGGCTGCCATTCACTTCCCTGCTTGTTAGAAGGTGGAAGACAGAGCCTTGTCAAGTAAGCATTTATTTAAAGGCTTTCTAATTCTTCTTGAACCGACTTCCAGGCAGTCTTTCTGACACACAGGGATTTTCTGCCTCAAAATACCTTCCCCCTTTCAGTTGCAAAATCAGATCATTACCAGCCATTGCAAACTAAGCTCAAACTAAATTATGTCTATAAAAATATTTATCAGGTTACAGATGGGAAGACACAAAGGTTCAGAGAGAGATCAAAGCCGCAAGCGTGCCTGGGACCCCACAGTTCACACACACTAAAGGGCCAGGGAGAAGTGATGTCCTGCCTTTGTCATGGGTAGGTGGGAAACGGGACGGGGCAAGGCAGGACAGGTGGGGGAAACAGGATGGGGCAAGGCAGGACAGGTGGGGAAACAGTAGCCAGCCCAAGCAGTCTCCTTACACCTGAGCTTGACGTCATGATGGGTGTTCCTGTCCCTTCCCCGCGGCTCAGTGACCTCAGAGATCTCACTCAGCCCATTAATACCTTACAGCTGGTCCTACCTATCCAAGTGAACCGTCGGGATAGGTCTGTGCCTTCTCAGAAAGTCCGGTCATATGCTTCTGTGAAGGTCAACTGTTGAGATGGGTTTAGTATCTACTTTGCTACAGCCATCCTCGACCCCAAAGAAAAGAAGAGGGAAGAAGTTGCACGGGAAGGCCCCATCACACCTCGTTTGATCAGCTCACCCCAGCAAGTCCCCCAGATAAGGAGACAGCTGTAACTGCTCAGAGATGAGATGCTACCTCTGCTGAGTAGTGGAGGCTGTGGCTAGCCCACAGGGCTGCATCTTCTACCGCAAGTAATTGTCACCCCGCTTGTACCCAGTGCACCTTCCTCGCACTGGGCTAAAGTGGTAAATGGTCTGAAAGGGCCGACAGCCCTCGGGTAGGTTGTTTGGGCAATGGCTGGCTGAGTTCTCACAGAACCACTTGAAAGCAGCGAGGGCCTTTAGCCATGCTCCATATGAACTACCAGGTACAAGAATTTGTGGACTTAGGAAAACAAACACCAGCTCTCAGGTCCAAATGACCTTGAATTCTCAGGAGAGGTGAACGACTGACAGACAGATGGAGTCATTTGGAGAAATGGATAATGAGAGCAGCTCCTGTTTGCCTCTCCACAGACAACCATTAATAAGAGGCACTCTGAAGCAATGTAAAATGCTCCTTTAAATCCTCGACCTTTTGAGAGAAGAGGGGCAGGACCATAATCTGTGCCATCATCTTTCCGTGTATAAGACACCCAAGATCCAAGGTGGCCAGTT
This sequence comes from Pelusios castaneus, assembly GCA_007922175.1. Taxonomy (NCBI): domain Eukaryota; kingdom Metazoa; phylum Chordata; order Testudines; family Pelomedusidae; genus Pelusios; species Pelusios castaneus. Next base: position 812,221 of record ML685950.1, read on the forward strand.
ATCCCACGATCCACAGAGATTGTATGGAGAGTAAATTATCCCTAGAGAAGAGTTTAAAAAAACCCACCCCAAAGCCACCATTAAGATTAAAGAAGTTTCAGAAGCAGGAGGAGGCACAGTGCAGGCAGAAGGATTTGCTGGGACCAGCACAGAGTCAATCTTTAGCTCAGACATCCATCCTTCCTTTCATGGGCCCAAGCTACCAGTTCTGTATTCTTGGAATGAAGAAGAGGACAGTTCTGTAGACAAGGACAGTAAGTTAAGCAGTCAAGAGTGCGAGGAATTTGGGGGAGACCCAACTAGTGAAAGAGAATAGGCAACATGAGGCAGATGAAATTCACTCTTGATAAATACAAAGCAATGAACATTAGAGAGAAACTTTGAACTACTCAGACAGCGTACAAGGTTCTCAGCTGACAATTTAGGAAAGAGACTCTGGCTCACTGTGCAGCTAACAAGATGTTAGGATCCCCAAGGAATGGAAAAAGACGACCAATACAGGTAATATTTATAGAAATCAATGGTATGGCCTCATCTGCATGCTGTGCACACGACAGGTCACCTCAGCCCAAACAGGACCCAGAATTACAGCGGGGTAGAGAAGCAGGAAGAGAACGTAAGAACATAAGAAAGGCCGTACTGGGTCAGACCAGAGGTCCATCTAGCCCAGTATCTGTCTACCGACAGTGGCCAGTGCCCAGGTGCCCCAGAGGGAGTGAACCTAACAGACAATGATCAAGTGATCACTCTCCTGCCATCCGTCTCCATCCTCTGATAAACAGAGGCTAGGGACACCATTCTTAACCCCTTTCTGGCTAATAGCCATTTATGGACTTAGCCACCATGAACGTATCCAGTTCCCTTTTAAATATTGTTATAGTCCCAGCCTTCACAACCTCCTCAGGTAAGGAGTTCCACAAGTTGACTGTGCGTTGTGTGAAGAAGAACTTCCTTTTATTTGTTTTGAACATGCTACCTATCAGTTTCATTTGGTGACCCCTGGTTCTTGTATTATGGGAGTATTTAAACAACTTTTCCTTGTCCACTTTTTCCACATCAGTCATAATTTTATATACTTCTATCATGTCCCCCCTCAGTCTCCTCTTTTCCAAGCTGAAGAGGCCCAGCCTTTTCAATCGTTCCTCATACGAGGCACTCTCCAAACCCCTAATCATTTTAGTTGCCCTTTTCTGAACCTTTTCTAGTGCTAGAATATCTTTTTTGAGATGAGGAGACCACATCTGTACACAGTATTCGAGATGTGGGCGTACCATGGATTTATATAAGGGCAATAATACATTTGCAGTCTTATTTTCTATCCCCTTTTTAATGATCCCTAACATCCTGTTTGCTTTTTTGACCGCCTCCGCACACTGTACGGACATCTTCAGAGAACTATCCACAATGACTCCAAGATCTTTTTCTTGACTCGTTGTAGCCAAATTAGCCCCCGTCATATTATAGGTATAGTTGGGGTTATTTTTTCCAATGTGCATTACTTTACACTTATCCACATTAAATTTCATTTGCCATTTGGATGCCCAATCACTTAGTTTTGTGAGATCTTTTTGAAGTTCTTCACAATCTGCTTTGGTCTTGACTATCTTGAGTAGTTTAGTATCGTCTGCAAACTTAGCTACCTCACTGTTTACCCCTTTCTCCAGATCATTTATGAATAAATTGAATAGGACTGGTCCTAGGACCGACCCTTGGGGAACACCACTAGCTACCCTTTTCCAATCTGAGAATTTACCATTTACTCCTACCCTTTGTTCCCTGTCTTTTAACCAGTTCTCAATCCATGAAAGGACCTTCCCTTTTATCCCATGACAACTTAACTTACGTAACAGCCTTTGGTGAGGGACCTTGTCAAATGCTTTCTGGAAATCTAAGTACACTATGTCCACTGGATCCCCCCTGTCCACATGTTTGTTAACCCCTTCAAAGAACTCTAATAGATTAGTAAGACATGATTTCCCCTTACAGAAACCATGTTGGCTATTGCTCAACAGTTTATGTTTTTCTATGTGACTGACAATTTTATTCTTAACTATTGTTTCAACTAATTTGCCCGGTACCGACGTTAGACTTACCGGTCTGTAATTGCTGGGATCCCCTCTAGGGCCCTTTTTAAATATTGGCGTTACATTAGCCGACTTCCAGTCTTTGGGTACCGAAGCCATTTTAAGGGACAGGTTACAAATCTTAGTTAACAGTTCCGCGACTTCACATTTGAGTTCTTTCAGAACTCTTGGGTGAATGCCATCTGGTCCCGGTGACTTGTTAATGTTGAGTTTATCAATTAATTCCAAAACTTCCTCTAGTGACACTTCAATCTGTGACAGTTCCTCAGATCTGTCACCTACAAAAGCCGGCTCAGGTTTGGGAATCTCACTAACATCTTCAGCCGTAAAAACCGAAGCAAAGAATCCATTTAGTTTCTCTGCAATGACTCTATCATCTTTAAGCGCTCCTTTTGTATTATCATCATCAAGGGGCCCGACTGGTTGTTTGGCAGGCTTCCTGCTTCTGATATACTTAAAAAACAATTTGTTATTACCTTTGGAGTTTTTGGCTAGCCGTTCTTCAAACTCCTCTTTGGCTCTTCTTATTACACTCTTGCACTTAAGCTGGCACTGTTTGTGCACCTTTCTGTTTGCCTCACTAGGATTTGACTTCCACTTTTTAAAGGAAGTCTTTTTACCTCTCAGTGCTTCTTTTACATGGTTGGTGAGCCATGGTGGCTCTTTTTTGGTTTTTTTACAGTGTTTCTTAATTTGGGGTATACAGTGAAGTTGGTCCTCTATTATGGTGTCTTTAAAAAGCGCCCATGCAGTTTTCAGAGATTTCACTTTAGTCACTCTACCTTTTAGCTTTTGTTTAACTATCCCCCTCATTTTTGTATAGTTCCCCCTTTTGAAATTAAATGCCACAGTGTTGGGCTGTTGAGGTGTTCTTTCCCCCACAGGGATGGTGAATGCTATTGTATTATGGTCACTAGTTCCAAGCGGTCCTGCTACAGTTACCTCTCGGACCAGCTCCTGCGCTCCACTCAGGATTAAATCTAGAGTTGCCTCTCCCCTTGTGGGTTCCCATACCAGCTGCTCCATGAAGCAGTCATTCAAAGTATCGAGAAATTTTATCTCTGCAATATGTCCTGAAGTGAAATGTTCCCAGTCAATATGGGGATAGTTGAAATCCCCCACTATTATTGGGTTTTTAAATTTGATAACCTCCCTAATTTCCCTTAGCATTTCATCATCGCTCTTACTATCCTGGTCAGGTGGCCGATAGTAGATCCCTAATGTTATATTGTCATGGAAGCATGAGATTTCTATCCATAGCGATTCTATGGAACAAGTGGATTCGCTTATGATTTTTACTTCATTTGAATCTACATTTTCTTTCACGTATAGTGCCACTCCTCCTCTCGTCAGGGGCCTAAGAAAACTCTCATGAACAGAGACTGAGAAGCTTGGGGTTGGTTCCCTTAGAAAAGAGACATACAAAAAGAAGAAAATTATCTGCCTTTCTCGGCCCCTCTTCAAGTCCCTTCCACTCACCTGCCATTCCTCATTCTATTGCATGTCAGCCAGTCTCCCCCGAGCCCCGCTTCCTTCCCCTACTCAACTTCTACCTACAGCCAGGTAGCACAGCTCCATGCCGTCTGTGTCCTTCCCTCATCCCCCAAGTCCTCCTCCTACCCAATCCATGGGAGGAGTTAGTGGCAACCAATTTATATGACTATATATTTTTTAATCATCTTACACAATGCTCTGTTTACTTATGAAAACAGCTCAGCACAAACATCGCTCACTTTCCTGTACTGCAAGTTAAAAAGAGGGAGGGGGAGTGGTAATTTGCAAACTGCCACTTTAAAATAGATGCTGCTCTTCTCAGAGCATTGCTCTGCACTGGGCCCAATGTACAGGAGTCAGGATTGGACCTCTTCTGCCTGGTCTGAACTACTGAAACCAAAAACCAAGGAGCAGAAGAGCAAAGCAGGACAGCAAAATAGTAAAGAGCCCTTAACTTGTAAGGTCTCTGAAGCTGTAGAGTAAGACAACTTGTTTCCAGTTTCTCTTTGCTTCCTGGTCTTGGATTGGGGAGGCCAAACATTTCCTCTTCCCCCTTCTACCTAGAACCCTGCTCCAAAGATCCGGACACTAGCTAATCTCTCTCCTGCCCTCCATTTACCCTGCTAACTGCCCCCGCCTCACGATCAGCAATGGCGATAAAACAATGCAGAGGGGGAGACACCACAGGCCACAGTCATTCAAGTGAAAACCAAAAGTGAACAACAAGCACATAACCTCAGAATACCTTTTCTAATTTTCATCGAGCTTCCCAGAAAGCATTATTCTGGGCAAACAACGGGGAGTCCGGTGGCACTTTACAGACTAACAAAAAAATTGTGCAAGTTTCGTGGGCTGGAACCTTCTTCATCAGCAGCAATGGATGACGTGGGTTCCAGCCCACAAAACCATACGCCGTCCCCAATATTTGTTTTTAGTCTCTAAGGTGCCACAGGACTCCTCGTTTCCTGAAAACAGACTAACATAGCTACCTTTCTGAAACCAACCCTGGACAAGATACGGTGGCCATAGCTTCAGGAGAACTGTTTCTTTTGGGGATGTAAAAAGCGTTCCCCCCCACCCCTCGAATCAGGTTTCTAAAGAGAAAACTCCTTAACTATGGACGTGCTACTGCACTGCATAATACACAAAGACAGCAACCCAAGCAGAGACCGTTGGACAGGACCCTCGCAGAAACGCCTGGAAATTCTGTAAGAAAGAACCGTAAGCAGAAACTAGAAGGTAAAATCCCTCACAAAGTCAGCAGAGTTCGTCTCTTTCAGGCCCATCATCTCCACTCTTGCCATCTTTTCTTCCTCGGGGAAGGAAGATCCTTGAGGCCCTCCGACAGAAAGTGCTCCTTTTAGGATGGTACATTAGTGTAAACAAACGAGATTCTTAGTTAAGATGAAACAAAACCTAAGCACACAAGCTCCTAAGTGTCAGAGAGATACGTAGGACACCTCGAAGCACAAGGGCCGCCAATCACCCTGCAGCAGGAGAGATTTTTTGCTGCACGAATCAGAGCCTACTCCCCGAGATGGCACGGTCCACTTCCACCGTTCTACCCCACAGGCCTTGGGGGAGCAGCGTATGTGGGTTACATTGCATTGCGACAGGTTAACCGTTAACAGAGAAACTGGGGCCACCAACAAGCATGGCGTAAAGTAAACTGCTCTCAAAGTATTGTGCAATGCTTCACTGCCTAATCCACACCGGCTGGCACCTTCGCCCCGGCGATTATAAGTGAAGATCTTCCACACCAACCACAACAATAAATCACACCTTATCAGGGCCGAACTATACAAGCCTGTGAAGACTCCGATAATTTCTAGCCAAGGGAATAACACCACAAAAGTACTTTTTAAACTAATTACTCAGATTCCAAACTGCTGCCCTAATGAGCAGTCTTTCTGCCCAGAACTTAGTAAGAGAAAAAACTACCTTTCGTACAGTAATTACTGCTTCCCCTTCAAACTTCTAACTGGAGATCAATGCTGCATTTTAAGACTCATTGATTTACAATTAGCCTGGCTTTCCTGCTAAAGTGTTTTTAAGCAGAGTTTACTTTTATTTTATTTTTAAATCTCGGATCTGGTTCTTGGATTTTGCAGCCTCACGAGACTGGTGTGCTGGAAACTAGAGGAGGAAGATACTCATTTGAAGGAAGAAAGGAATGAGGGACTTTGGTCATGTTGAGAGTAAAAATAGCTGTTAAAGTAGTTATGGGATAAATGTGAAGACAGGCAAAAAGAAAGCCAAAGCTAAAGAAGAGGAAAAGAAAGAAGAAAAAGCAAAGGAAAAGATGAAACATGAATTGCACTCTGCTCAGGTTGGCTAGAATGTCTCTTTATTGCCTCTGCTGTTTATTAGCATCCATGAAAAAAGAAAAAGCTTTGTGCATCTTTGCAAAACAAAGCACTAGTTAAACGTAGTGTATACAGCAGGGACAGAGCGCTAACGTGAGGGTCCTGGCAGCTCTTGCATTTGCACAATCTGTCCCATGAGGCGAGCAGAAGTAAGCGAAGCAATTAAGAATTTCATGCTGATTGCTTCAAGCATGTTTTTCTATGCCATGAAGATAATAGCATAAAGAATCCAACCTCTCTTCCCCACCCCCCCAGGCCTGACTTCTGCTTTCCATCTTTTGGGCTGGGTCGCTACATTTCATACACTTGGGGCCTTGATGAGATCACAAATGTACTTGATTTGGAACCATTTAGATGTCATTTGTCACGTCTAAGGAAAACGAGATAGAAATTGACACTCCCCTCACCTATCTCCCACCCTCCCCTCCAAAGCAAGCACGGGCAACTATGTGCCGCAGCCGCCGAAGTGGGGAGCTTGGGACGCAAAGAACGTCAGGTAGGAGGGTCGATGATTCTGGGAGATGCAGTAAAGGTCTAGCCTCCTGTTTTGTTCTGCAGCTTTCAGAAATTTTATTCGTTACTATTGTTGAGTCCCAAGAGCTGGTGGCAGCACATGGTCGCAGTGTGATGAAAGCTAAAAAGAAACCAGAAAAAGGAAAGCCAGTAACTTCTCTCTCTCGATTATATTTTACAGAAATCTGGTTAGCCCCACTTCAAAGACTAATATGAAAAAAGTGCAATTAAAGCCTTGAAAAACTGACAGATCAGCAAAACAAAACCACCCAGAGGAGAGTACAATTGAGCCTCATTAAGGAAGAGTTCAGTCTGTTTTTAAAACCTTTCTTAACACTTAGCTGGGTACCTCTCAGCAGCAAGAGCTCCCAATGCGCCCAGCGTAATTAGTGTCAGAACGGAACAGGAAAAAAATCAACCTAGGAAATAGAATTTAAAATGCCAGATTGAAGAGGGGGAAGGTTCAGATTTATTGAACCCGCTCTAAATTCTAACAGCCACCCCTTCCTCACGTCCGGAAGAGGAGAACTACATTCCGCTGTATGCAGAGATAAATACGTGTCAATGAGAGAAAAGCGGCTGGGGCAAAGGCGTGTGTAAGATCTCCTATCACTATCACCTCCGCCTGAAACAAAAATTCTGTATCACCGTCTCATCCATGCCAAGAGGTTGGGCTAATGGCAGACAGACAGTAAATGACACTGACCGCCACATCCATTAGAACCATCACGTCTGACAGTACGGAAAATGAGAGAGAATGACAGATTTCCTGCTCCTGCAGTCCCCAGGATCCTCTAGTGCAAGCTACATGTGCGCGCGCACAGTCTCTCCACGTTAAATGGCTAGCCCATAATAAGGAGATCTCTTATTGTGTAGTGGGGGTGGGGAGAGAGCATTTGAGAGATAAGAAAGATGGCAGAGATGAAGCCATTTTATTAAATCAGGCAAATTCTAATTTATTCTGTGGAGATGGAAGCAAGAAAATGGATTCGTTCTCAGCGTGCTGGCTTTGTATTTTCTGATCCGATCCCCGTCACCTCACTTCAGGGGGAGAGGAAGTCAGGTTTCTGAGGCTCACCCAGAAACGGAGGGAAAACAGTTGAAAGAAAAAATCATTTTGTCTTTCAATTTGTGCAGCAGTGATGGAGAAAATGAAGTCCCGGCTTTTAATCCCGTCTAGATGGCATGCCGAGGTTGGAGGGGTTTGCTTTGCCGGGATGTTACATCAACGACACATCACAGGTCTGGCGTGGCACAAAAAAGGACATACACACGGCGGGGTGGGGAAGAAACCCAGCTGCTCCTCCCATTATTTCTCCTGCTCTGGTCTTCAAAGTGACGTAGCTGTCATTTTCTGAGTGGGAGAATTTGTTAGAAAACGTTGGGCGTGGCAATGCTGAAGACGCTCCCTCGGCTAAAAAGGGCTCCCGTGCTTAATGTAGATTTGAAACGTAAAACTTCTTGGCGGAGCAATTGAGTCAAGCTAGCTCACACCCTGTAGCGGTCCTGCATGCCTCTCCAGGGCCTGGGTTAGTTCAGCACGGACGGAAGGACCCCGATTCGATGCTCAGGGGTGAGAAACTGGCTGTTCCATGTGTCGGTTCAGCCACTGTCTTCTCGGACTGAGGGAAGCCACCGTCACGGCACCCATTCTGGCCGAGCTACGATCCCTGAGTAATACTGAACTGTTCATGGCAGAACAGCAAAGACTCCTGGAAAGGAGACCCAGAAGCTAGAGACCTTCAAGCTGCTCCCCAGTGAAGCGATTCTCTGTGGCACTGCTGGCTAAGTATGGCCAGCTCACCAGAGCCTCTTCCACATGGAGAGCCGTCTCAGCACAGCCTTTCGCCTTGCGGGAGCTGAGCAGGAGGCAAAGAGGCCAGGGACATCACCAGCTTCCCGGGCAAGAGCACAGAACGTACCGCTCTGCACGGAAGAAATGAATTGATCCAAGGCCAACAGGAATTGTTCTTCCTGGGCTTTGCTGTAAGGATGGATGAAAATGTAAAATTTCAGTGAAAACGAAAGACACGACCGAGGACTAGCACGGCCCCTCCTGACTCTCGTGCTAGTAACTGACAGCAAATTCAAATATCAGGTAACCTGTCCTTTTCACTTGGGGAAGGAGATGCTGCTGCCTGAGTCTGGGCTCACAGAACCAGCTCCATGGACTCAGGCCCTCCTGTTTCCTAGTGCCCATCAGAACTAAGCAGAAGTAAAAGGAGAGGAACCTGCAATCCCCAGCAGCCAAAGGCAGAAAATAACCCCCAGTACCTGAAGATGTGCCTCTAGGATGAACTGTGTGGATGATAAACGCATTGGATCAAATGGCAGGTCCACAATGCATCGCTGGTCGCTAGCCCTAATTTCTCTTCAGAAGTGAGGATGTTCGGCACCCATCCTAATTAGGGCTGCTGCTCTAACACCAGCATTTCACATGTGAATCTGGCAGCAAACAAAGCCACGAGGCTGCCGTACATGACTTCTCAGGGCCAGAGTGTTACCAGCATTAAGCAGCTGATGTCAGTACAGCTCCCAGACAAGGTGCATATCAAAGACTAAAACAATACAGAGCTCGGGTGGATTAGTAAATAGCTCATCAAAGAGCTGATTACATTTCCAAAATAGCCACCCCACAGCAGAGGACTTGGAAGACTCCAGGAGAGGCAACACACACTTGCAGAGATGCACCCCTGGCTGGATCAGAGATCACAGGCCCCAGCTCCAAAAATGAACACGTTTGACTCTTGCAGGATAATTTTTAGCTGCTGCAAGAGATGAATTCTGTTAGTACAGAACCATTCCACCTGGTACCAGGTCAGCATTCTGAAGTGCCTGTATCCAGAATCGCAGCAAATGAGGAAAGTGCAATCCTTATTTTCCTCTTCTCTCGTCTGCCTCCTCCCCCCGGCTGAACCCTGCTGGAATCTGACTGGTTTATGGTGAATTTCTGAGCTGTACAGCTAAATCCCTGCACCCAGGGCTGGAAGTGTTCCTTTTAGAGCTCAACTAATTCAATTCTTCTTGTCAAAGGAGGGTTTTCTTTCCAGGCTCTCCTCCCTTCCTCCCCCTCCCCCCCAGCTGTCTCCAAGTGCAAGGAATTTGGGAAGCAGTGTGAAAGGGAAGGCAGCCAATCAGAACTAATCTCAGGGCTAGAAGTAAATTCTGCATTCTGTGCAGCGAAACAGTACTGGGAAAGGGCCTAGAAGACGGGTGGGGGCGCTAGCCCAGAGAAGGGACGTAAGGCCCAGGGCAGAAGGGGGCAGCCAGTCGCAGACAGAGGTGAGGTCCTGAAGGGTGGGAGCTGGAGGAAATGCAGAGTCACGGAGGGGCAAGGCCATGGCACCTTCTGCAACAATTATCAACTGGAGAAATTCCTGCTTTGCATCCAAGTCCAAATGGAAGGTAGAGGAGCCGATTCTATGACTTATTTATTTCATCTCTGATGAACAGAAGGTTAATATAAGAACAACTCCTTGGCAAACCTTTAGGGGTAATTCAAGCGACACTGATGTGAATCAATGTTCCCTTTGTGAACGCATTACTTGGCAGAAACTGGCTTTCTGTAACCCCCTTAAACCTAGCCGGCAAAACAAAAAGAGAAAAAAAAACGTCCTTCAAACAAAAGGATGAGGTGAAAATAAAGAGAGCCGACTGCACTTTATTCTCTTTCATAGAGGCAAATGGATTTGGTGCTTTTTATACATTAATCAATCAATATCACTGACTGTACATCAGCGGCGCAGCCAAGTTATGAATGACCTTTCTGGCAAAGAGGACACTTTTAATGCTCATAAGACTGCTCAGAGCTTAGCAACTTTCCGAATTTATGCCTGCATGATTACCCCTTGGAGGCAGGCGCCCGTTAGCGCTGTACTAAATATGACAAGGTTAGCTCTTGCCAATTTGCACAGAAGGAAGAAAACAGTTGACTGGGGGGCATGTCATGTATGCATTTGGCGACTGCCTTCTGGAAGGCAAAGGACAGGCCCGTTACCAGGTAGCCGCTTGATTTGCCATGTTCCTTCCAGCCAGGGAAAAGCACAGCTGGGCTCCATAGCTAGCTTTAGAGAAGCAGGTAAGAACCTTTCCTGTTTGAGAACAAAATGAACTGAGGAAAGAAGCTGGGGTAAGCACTGAACTTGAGGAAAGGAAGCTGCAGCCCATTCCTGCTTGCTGGCCGAGGTGATCCTGCTGGGAGCTGGAAAGCACATGTGCACAAGTCAGAGTGGCCTGCCCAGCAACATCTTCCTCCTCAACGCCAATCCCCATGAGATCGCTAGCCCATCCGCAACAGCAGCAGCTCTGGCTTGAGCATTCCAAATGCATCTATTGCTTCCGCTTTAAATTGTGAGCGAACCCTGGTGGGAAAGGCCAGTGGAGGCCTGCCCTGACGTGCACATCCACATGTTGTTCTACCCTACAGCCCCAACTCTGCAGGAGCTGCAGCACTCTCGGGCGGGGGTAAGGACTTTCCATTTTGGATACCAGCACACGGCATCTCATCTCAGCCCACTCCAAAGGCTCCCACCTGCCGCTAGGTACTCATGTAGCCCCTCCTGCAATAGCGGCCAAGTTCTCACAATCCTTACGTACTTCTTCTCAACATCCGTGTGAAGTAGGGAAGTGCTATCACCCTGGAACAAGGTCATGGTGACACAGGGAGCCCCTCAGTGTGCACTGGAAGAGAGCACACCAAACCCTGGTGGATCACTGGTCTCCATCTGTACCTACAGGAGTTGCGTAAGGGATCGTTTACAAACCGGCAGTGTACGTACAGGCAATGTATAAAGAATTACAGGTGTGTGCCAGAAATATGCCCTGAAAAGGGATCTGGCAAGCAGCGCAGAAGTCCACCTGCTCGATTGCATCTGCAGCGTAAACTGAGAAAGGTGAAGCCAGCAATAACAACAGTACATTGAGAGAGAAGGGAAACAAAGCAATCCAGCTAGCAAGTGGGGGAGATGTCCACTTAACGATTGCTCCAGGGATGGAGAAGCAGACGATGGAAACAGACGCTGGACCCTGGGATATACAAGCGGAAACAGAAAGCCATTTTAGCATCTACTGCCTGAAGAACACAACAGTCTGGCCAGAGTTCTTGAAACCTGAGAAAGGCGGATCCTACAGCCAAGGGCGCTGATGTCGCTGGGAGTGGAGTGGAGATGAGAAACCTGCTCAGACAAAGACTAATTTGCTGAAGTTAAGTCGGAGTCGCTAGAAAGTGTGTTTTGTTTGTTACCTTTCACATGGCTCTTTCGCTCCTACTGGAAATCACTTAACCCTATGCTCTTTGTGAACAAACTTAGTCTTGTTTGATTACAAAACCTTCTCCGCACCGTTTCATTGAAGAGACGCATAGGGCTCTGGCTAATCTAACAGGCTGAAGTGTCCGCTCTGTCCCTTTGGAGACAGCAAATTAACTTCTGTGTGCGTGCACCGAGAGGCACTGGACACTGCAGCAGGATGTCTCTGGGGAACTCAGGAATCGGGGTTCACCGATTGTTACCTGCTAGGTAAGGTCTGGGGCGTTTGCTGACCGGGCAGACAAACTGGTACCTCAGGGAGCTGACACGCAGCCTGGGGCCAGAAAAGCTCATTTCTGTGAAGGCAGAGCAGTAAGAGTGGTGCTCAGAGCGACGTGACCACAAAGTTCAAAACGGCCCTTCTTGGCTTTAAAACATCAGTGCCCCAGACCTGCCCCTTCTCCTTATCAATTTCAACCTTCTCTTCTCCCATCTCGCCACTCTTCCTGTGCAGCTCCTGGCAACTGCAAGAAACGGCCATCGTGTAGGTGTCTGCTGTATCTCAGCTAGGAGCATCTCTTCTCCCTTGCCACGTGGCTCTGAATCTCCCTCCTGTGCTACAATTTACCACTGTGATGTGCTCGGGGACACGCATTCCATGGGGACAGTACAGTAGGAGCCCAACCGCTGAGCTGGGAACACGTTACCGACTGACCCGTCAACCACACACCTCATTTGGAACCAGAAGTGTCCAGTCAGGCCGCAGCAGAGACCAACCAACTCCCCGAACACAGCACAGTAAACATAATGTAGGAAAACAAACGGAAAGTTTAACGAAGGATTTGACAGGGTAAGGAAACTGTTTCTGGGCATGTTTCGTTCCAGTTCAGGTGGTAAAAAGCAGCATTGTTCTTCTGGACTGAAGTTTCAAAGCTGTATTAAGCCAGTGTTCGGTTGCAAATGTCCGAAAGAACAGCCAGAATATTTGCTCAGAGTTCCGAACGTTTCCGAGTTCCCACAGGCGTCGTAACTCCGAGGGTCTCCTGTACATAGAAGAGAGCTGTGCTGCATCTTTCACACAAAGGTTCCATTTCCGAGAGGGAGACAGTCTCCACATCTCAAGGCTTTTCTATTTCTGCCGTTTAGAAATGTTGGTGCTGTTGGAGACAAAGACCAGCTATTTTCTGCCCCCTGTTGCAGGCTCTACAAGCAGTCCATTTATAGGAGCCAGCAGGGGCAGCAAACACCTGCCATTACGCAGACGTAATTCCCTCATTTCCCTCAGCACTACAACATGGCCCTGGGGGGAGCGGAGCCGGAGGAATCTGTGTCGACGCTGGCCAGAGAGCGCTGAAGCCAGCATCACGAGTTATTAACCCACAGCTGATCAAGGTTATGGCTTGGTGATGTTCCAACTGCTGCTCTTTGCTCAATAAAGAGTCAGTGATGGAAATAATGGCTGTGCTAGCTACCCTGGGATTCCAGTGGACACAGCCCAGGAAGAAGAAGAACTACACGGGGAGAAAACAAAAGCTGTGTATCCCAATAGGTGCTGCAAACATGAGCGCGCACAGCACTCTATGCGCTACCGGGAGAAACACGGCCCCGGGGCTGCTTAGTCCTTCCCGTAGGCAGAGGTGCAGGACACGTTTCCGTTGTTTGCTGTATTCAGCCAAGCCTCGGATCCCAGGCTGACCCCATCTACAGGAGACGGGGCCGGGAAGGGCAGAGTCCGCACTCGCAGCACAGTGGGCTGAGCCCTGTGTGAAGGGGAGGGTTTGCCCACTCAGAGGCTGTCACATGGTACCCGGCTGGGTGGAGTTTGGGTTCTTTAATTCCCTCCCCTGCCTCGCCCAGCGCCGCTCTCCCACCTGGGACTTGCAGATGCCCATTGGGCTGTCTCGCAGGGCCCTAGGGCCTGGCTCCAGCCTACGCCACAAGCCACCAATGCTAAGCGCAAGCCTCCCGAGCCCTGGGCGTCGCAGAGTGCAGGCAGAGCCAGAGTGGGAAACGCGTGCTCAGCAGGGGAAAGCTCTGCTTACTTTAATTTGCCCACATGCCTGCTTCCCCGGTGCTGGATCCAAGCAGTGACCTCCGACCTCCTCCAGACTGGAACAAACGAACCCCAAAGAGCCCCCACACCGCACACACCGAAGGGAAGAAAAGGAGGGAGCCGTGAGCAGGTGATGCGGAAAGGAGAGGCGGCTGCACTAGCGAAGTGGAACGGACAGGCGCTGTGCTCGGCCAGATTGCCGGCCGGCCAGCCTGCCAAGGCTGAAATTAATGCCATTGTCCTGCCACAAAGGAGGCAGCAAAGTAGCAGCACAGGGCAGAGAACATTCCAAGCACCAAGCGTGGTTCACCCTTCGCAGCAACAAAGACACCAGAACGCTTGAGTTTAAACGAGGGAGAGGCCAGCTCCCAGCAAAGGAGCAAAAGAGCTGCTGGGGTTAAATACCAGCAAATCAGAAAGAAGGAAACCTGCTCCTAGGTCACTGTCCCCCCAGCCTCACCGGGACAGTCAGGGTGTTGGGGGGGACCCGGGGGTCTGGCGCAGGGCGGTTGGGGAGGGCCCAGGGGTCTGGTGCAGGGCGGTTGGGGGATGGGATTGGGGAAAGCTGGCAAGTGGGGAGGACTGAGACGTTTAAGTGACTTGCTCCGAGGGGGTGAAAGTCAGAGCCCTAAGGAGAGCCCAGATCAGTGGAGACCCATCCTGGGTTTTAGCCAGAAGACTAACTTTCCCCTCAAGTCGCTGACATCAATGATAACACCACGGTCACCTGGAACCCTAAGACATGTTAAATAGCCAGGACGAACCTGCGTTCAAAGCGCCCTTCGCGTCTCTGCTAACAAAAAGCCTCTGAAGTGAGCGGTGGATCTGTACCTCCTTCCTCTCTTTCCAAGGCTCAGGCAGGAACTGGCCATTAGACACTGGGACGGGGTTTTCACCTTGCAGAGAAAGGAGTGAGAACATAGTCTTGTTCTGGAAAACACTCAGGCAGCCATAGAGAGGCAACCAATCCCAGAGGCGCACCCACACGGATGTACAAGGAGAGCTGCCGACCAGAAAGCCAGTGTAACATGCACAGTCCTGGACGATGGCAGAGAGAAAACAATTCCACCTGAACGCCCCAATGAGCTCAAGGAGCCAGTGTCTGAGCAAGGGACAGGTGACTGCGGGCAGGAATGGGCTCAACCCACCCAGGAATGAAACTTCTTTGGCTGAAGTTTTGCTTTAAAGAACTCAAGAGGTGTAAATAGAAGAGCAAGGCTTCTGGGGGCACACTCAGAACAAGCCAGTAGGCTGCAGTCCAATGTGTCCAAAAAGCTAATTAGGAGGGAGACAGTCCCAACCCCTCCCTCCCTGCCCTCCTCTCCCCAGCTCCAGTAAAGCAGTCAGAAAGGGAGAGAAACAACAGAGCATTTTCCAACCACTAGGAGCTCAGGCATCTCCAGCCCCGGCTCCGCACCAGAGGTTCTCGCTCTGGTTTGGCGGTCACCCTCCACAGGACAGCTCTGTAACAGCTCAATGATTCTCCTAGTTCTTTACATCCCATCACAGACATCTCACCCTCATTTGACAGCGATTCTGGAAATACAAAGAACTGAAAGAACTGTCATTCTGGCTTCTCTTTGCGATAGCCTAGGTACAAGAAAGGAACTCCAAACCTGCATTACGTAGGTCCTAATACGGGACCATCCCCATGGTCAGAGACAGACACTCTCTTTTGTCGCCTATCAAAAGAAGAGATTTCAACATCACAGCATACAGGGCCCACACTGCTCCTCTCTAGTTCTTTCTGGTCCTTTGCTCCTCAGCTCAAACATTTGCCTCCCCAGAGAGCTGAGACCTGCTGGGTAAAAGTGAGTCCAGGAGGAACCCCTGATCCCAGGGCCAGTGGTGAAAGTGGAGTTGTGGGAGGAGTGCACCACCCCAGGGAACACCACCTCAGAGCATACAAGGAAAACCTGGGTATTGTCCATAGAAAGCCATCTGCATGACCACCTCCCCTCACTGCATCACATACTGCTACATGATGGGCCCTGCACAGCATATGCAAACTGGAGGGCTTCCTTGGCAAAAACGAGTCCACGTACTCACCTAAAGCTGGGAATCGGGAAATGTTCTGTGCGCTGAGGTTTTAGAGTTCTGTTCAGGTCAGAAGTAGAGACACGTGTTTGATAGAGAGGCTTAAGGTCAATACAGCGGGGCACGATTTGCCACAGCCAAAATGATGCAGGGGATGCCTTCTGTACTTGAGTGTCCCAGAGAGCTAGAACAGAGCCACGATTCCCGCTCTGCAGGTAGCCAGCCATTGTCAAGAACAGCTGTCCGTTAAAAGGCCCCAGAATGTATTTCCAGCTGTGAATTCTCTGAGTGCATTTGCATGATTGAATAAGGACGGACTGTAGAGTACCATCCACTCGAAGAGCCAATTAATTGTTCACTAGGAGAGAACTCAGAAGAAAGCTATCACTGGCTAATGCAGATGCAGCACCGGGGGCCACCAGCTCATAGCTGCATTGCTCTCCAAGAAACGGGCTGGCAGATCAGCACTCTGCCCACACTTCACCTGCGACTGCTCTCGCCCATTCCACTAGACCTTTCTCCTCCCTGGGGTGCACAGCACACGGGGCCCTCGGGCCCACACAGCTCTGTGATGGAATTGTTTGAAAAAGTACATGCGAGAACTAGGGGAGAGCCACCTTCTGACTGGCCGTCTGCCTTGATGCTGCATCGCCTCTGGGTGAAGCAACCAATCAGAGTTCAATTTCCCTCTCTTCACTCCTCCCTTCCTGTCTTCCTCTGTCCCTCCGTCCCATCCTGCATCCACTGGAGCTGAGGTATGCTGCAGCAGAGCCAAGGTTGGGAACCACTGGCCTAGAGCAGTGTTTTTAAACCAGGGGTCAGGACCCTGTACTGGTCGCAGACCCTCAGGCACTGGGTCACGGTGCCTGCTGACACTGCCGAAAGACTGGCTCAAAGATGTCATTTTTGGGTCGCGGGCATAGATGATTGTTTTCAAATGGGTCCCAAGACAAAAACTTTGAAAACCACTGGCCTAAAGCACCGTGAAAGATCTCTTACATCAGGAGAATTTCCCACTTGGAGAACTATCAGGTTTCTGGACCCCTTCTGCAGCTCAGGAATGGTGGGCAGAGAAGCCCGATGCACTCCAGAGACTCGCTCATCTCAAGAGGAGAACACAATGGGTGCTGTGATCGACCGTTCTTGTGCTGTGACAGCACGTAAGCCCAACCATCTGTAGTAGCAGCCAAGCCCAATTGCTGGTCACTTCCACCCAACAATCCCTCAGTAAGGAGTGGGAATGCAACCTTCAAAAGGGGACCCTCCTCTTCTCTTGTGCCCAGCCCCCAGATTTAGTCCATTCATTACTTGGCAGCAGCAGCAACATGGGAAAAGGGCTCCGGCATTAAAAGCCTGACTCATTAGCTTATAGGAAAGTCAATCCTGGGGCAGGTCGACAGAAGCCTTACAGAAAAGGCTGCAGGGACGGAACCGAGCACAGCAGCCTATCACAGGTTACTCAGTTTCCCACCACTGTACAGGAACACCTGAATTTGGCTCAAGCAGCATGGAACAGATTTACTGGGACAGGAGAAGAGGCTGAGCCGTGTGCAGCTCCCATTTTCTCCCTGATGGGACGCCCAGTCGCTTACCCCGAAGGAGAGCCATGCAGAGGTTCAAGGCAAAAACTAGGGAACAAAAGTTCAGCTCAGTGCTGAATTTGCCACCAGAGCGCCCCTCAGCCTGAATAATTCCTTCAGGTATTCACCCACTAGCCCTGCTCCACACATGGCTCCTGCAGAGAGAGGGGAATTTAGGATCCACGCTCATTCCATCTTGGCCTCACTGCTTCACTAATCCACTCCACAGGGGTGAGGGTACTTTACTTGTTGGCTTCGCCTCACACCGTTGCAGCAATGGCCTCTAAAACCGTCCTGGCCCAAAGCAAGGGAATGAGAGAGTCCTCGGAGTCAAAGGCCGGCAAAGAGAAGGGTGGAATGTGCACTAAATCTCCCACACAGAGCACTCGCATTGCATGGGAGCTGAGGCTGCCAGTGGCCTCCAGCTCTCTTGCCCCAGCAGACATTACAGCAAGGAAGGACTTCAGAAAAGCCCTCCCAAGCAACCTGCTTCTTCCGAGCACCAGGGTTTCTTCTGATGGTGAGAAGGGGGACTCTAAATCTTCCCAACACACTTCGCCGTAGCATCAGCTGGGTAGGCTGGAGTTTCCCGTTAAGTGGAAAGGGCTTTAAGATGTAGCAAGCAAGAAAACCATTCTGGAACAAGTCAGCAGTCAGAGTTTCCTCTCTTTCTCTGTACTGAAAGTGAAGAGCCCCGATGGCAGGTGTCTGCTGGAGTGAGATGGGGAGGTTATGAGATTGCTGCCCCGTTTCAGTGATACTATAGGGTGTCTTTGGTCTGCCTTCCACAGCCCAGCTATCTAACCACTTCCTTACTGGCAGGCGCCTCCCATTAGAGCCTTTCATCAAGTGAACACTTGTGGGGTTTGTGCATATTTACATTACTCCCCCCATCCTCTTTTCACACTTTACCAGAGGCACATGGAAAAAACTTATGATAACCTTCCATAAAAATGAAATTGAAATGATTCAATCTTCAGATCCTCTAGAGATTACCTCTCCATTGTTGGCTGGCCAAAGCGGTTCTGGGGCACAGCTGCTTCTCTTTTCTTCACATTCAAGAACCAAAAGAGAAAAAAAGAAGGAAATGTGTCTCAGCCCGATATTAAAGAGGAACAAACACTAAACCTCTGCTCTCTGCTGCCTGGCCTTTCATCTCAGTGTTCACATTAGAGTTTCCTGCAAGAACAGAAAGAAGCAGCCACGTGTTGCATAAACTTGTCCACGTGAAGGAAAGAAAAGACAGGAGGTGGACAGATCATGCTGAAGAACGAGTACAGAGACAGGCAAACCCCTGTATGTTTCTAAAGGAACTTCAGCTGGTGTGCTTTCCTCTGGGACCTGGAACGGTTGTCTCCTCTCATCCTCAAGCTGTCTCTCACACACATTACTGTCAGCAGCCACCCTGGCCTTTAGCCACAAATAAAAGACATTCGCCAGGATGTGATGACTGAGAGACAACAGTATATGTACATTCAAAGACTACCCAAAACCAACATAATGGTTGTCCATATCCCTCTCCCTCTTCTCTCATGGTGGAGTCTTTGAATCAGCCTGGTGTCTGAACACATCCCGTGTATGATGATACACAGCAAAGCAAGACCACATCTGTTCACGTGGGCCTCCCAGACAACTGAGAATTTCACTGATTTCATGAGACCCTTCCGAAATGGAAGGCCAGCTTGGAGAGATGGGGCTTCAGCTTTTGACACGAGTTAAAAGCAACAAGTTCTCTTATTGCTTCATGAATAGATGCGTAATGAACTCGTTTGGAAGAGACGGTAATCCTGGAGGGTGGAGAGCATACTGTGGGCTTTAGCACAGGGAGAAGAAATGCAGCAGTTAAAGGGGATGCGTACAGGCTTTATCACCTAAACACATGTTGCCCAGAACAGTGGACTTTGCTGCAATTTCACACACATTATTGCATCGAAGAGTGAATGCCAGGTGTTTCAGAGGGAATGAACAGAACAGGTAACATCAAGTGACCCATCTCTTGTCATCCATTGCCAGCTCCTGGCAAACACAGGCTTGGGACACTTCGGAGCACGATTTTGTTCCCGTGCTCAGCCCGCCTAATAGCCATCGATGGACATATCTTCCACGTACTTCCCTGCTTCTTTTTTGACCCTGTTATAGTCTTGACTGTCACAATTTTCCATTGGTTTTATCGCTATTAAATTGTACACAACTTTCTTACGAGGGCAGCCTTGGCCAGCCAAGGAAACTCTCTGTTCTTCTGCTGCAGTCCGTGCAGAGACCCAACCCCACACTGCGGATATTTCAACCAGCAGTTCCCAACCTGTGTGCATGACCAGGGGCTGTGACGCTTCAGTAATACTGCGGTCATTTAGGCACAACCCCTTCTTGAACCCCGTGCCGACTGGTCCCGGCCAGAGCAGGGGAACAACAGGCCCAAGTTCCTTGCTTCCAGAGTGGAGGAGCAGCACCTTCCAACCCCAATTCAGATGGGTGCTTAACCAGAGCTGAGCAGCCCTACACTGTGGGGGTGTGGAGCAGCTCTGGCAGCCGCCGGCGCCTGCTGTCTCCATTACTCTGTCCATGAGGGATGGGAAGAGGCAGGACCACACAGGGCGTGCGGTGGTGGTGCCAGGAAGAGTAATGGATTATTATTGTATAATTTAGCGTTATCACGACAGTCATTATGTTTGTACGGGTTGTGTGTGTTTATGGTCAGAGAAGCGGCAGCTTGTGGACAGGGTGTGTGTTTTACTGATTTTAACTAGTGGAGCTTTCACTCAAAAAGGTTGGGAAGCACTGTTTTAAATTAAGCAGTGAATGGAGAGAGGTAAATAGTGGTGTCCCCAAGGGTCTGTACTGGGACCAATGCTGTTCAACATACTCAAATGATCTTGAAAAAAGGGGAAACAGTGAGGTGGCAAAATTTGCAGGCGATACAAAAACTACTCAAAATAGTGACGTTCAAAGCAGACAGCGAAGAACTACAAAGGGACCACACAAAACTGGGTGACTGCGCAACAGAAGGGCAGATGAAAGTCAATGTTGATAAATTCAAAGTTCTGCACATTGGAAAACATAATCCCAACTCTACATACAAACTGATGAGGTCCAAGTTATCAGTTCCACTCAAGAAAGACCTTGGAGTCACCACGGATAGGTCTCTGGAAACTCCACTCAGTGTGCAGCGGCAGTCATAAAAACTACCAGAATGTTAGGACTCATTACGAGAGGGATAGCTAATAAGACAGAAAATACCATTGCCTCTTTACAAATCCTTGAATACTGAGCACAGATCTGGTCGTCACGTCTCAAATAAAAAATATTGGAATGGAAAACGGTACAGAAAGGGAAACAAACGATGAGGGGTATGGAGAAGCTTCTGTACGAGGAGAGATTAATACAACTAGGACTTTTCAGCCTGGAAAAGAGGCAACTAAGGGAGGATAAGACAGAAGTCTATAATATCATGACTGGTATGGAGAAAGTAAATCAGGAACTGTTATTTACTCCTTCTCTAACACAAGAACTTGGGCTCACCAAATGAAATTAATAAGCAGCTGATTTAAAGCAAACAAAAGGATACATTTCTTCATACAATGCCCAGTCAACCTGTGAACCTCTAGCAAGAGGATGTTGTGAAGACCAAGATTATAATGGGGTTAAAAATTATCCAGAACAGGCAGGGCTTGCTCTGCTAGAATCTGGGAATGGGTAATGGGATGGATCACTTGATAATTACCTGTTCTGTTCATTCCCTCTCCTAGGTATCTGGCACTGGCCACTGTCAGAAGCCAGGATACTGGGCTAGATAGATCATTGGTCTGACCCGTATGGCAGTTCTTGTGTTATGTTCCCATGTGCTGCAACTAACACCCGACTTGTGAGCTTTGTTCTCTCTCATCCTCTTCCCAGGGGAAGAATTGTGAATGGGCTGGTATGTGTTGTAGGGTTTGAGATTTTGTAAATATACACGCTCTATGTTCATGTTAGAGAAGACAGATCAAAGACAATGTGCCTGGGGCTTACAGCAGAGTTTCTTCCATAGCCTTACATCACCCGTGAGATGCTGTCTTCTGCCCAGCCAAGAAAGCTCC
Organism: Pelusios castaneus; assembly: GCA_007922175.1. Classification (NCBI taxonomy): domain Eukaryota; kingdom Metazoa; phylum Chordata; order Testudines; family Pelomedusidae; genus Pelusios; species Pelusios castaneus. The sequence goes on from ML685950.1 coordinate 833,670, forward strand.
AACACCAGCCAAAGAAAGAACAAAATTAGATGCCCACTTTTATCTTTAAGAAAATCCTCCACATTTAGTACTTTTAGGGAAGCAGGTGACCTCTTGGGCTGAAACAGAAGGAGAAAAAGAAAGGAGAGAAGTGGAGAGAAAGAAATTGAGGTTAATACAGAAGGGAGAGAAGAAATAAGAAGGAATGAAACATGTATAAATGACATCAGATAAAAAGAGAGAGCATGCTAAAGGGAAAACAGAAAGTGGGGAAAGAAAGCTAAAATATGAGGCAGGAAAATAGATCTTACAGAGGTGAAGGAAGATGATTCAAGAAAAAAAGGAAGCCAGAAAGTTAAAAACCACTAACAAATAAACCCTAAATTGAGCAGCAAAAATAAACCAAGGCATACAACAGAGAGGAGGGACAAGTGGACAGAAGGACAAGGAAAGGAAAGCAGAGAAGAACAAAATCAAAGCGGGCAGAGTGGGACATTTTTAGCTAGAATCCAAAATGTCTGTGTGATGGCTGCCATCTTGGCTGACATTAGGGATCTACAGCTCTAAATTCCAGAGTCCCTAGAGCTTGAACGAAAGAGCCAAACCACATGTGGAGCTGTAACAGGTTCACAGTCTACGTGGATCAGACACAGATCTGCTCCTGCTCCTTCTCCAGATCTCTGCCTTCCAACCGCGCCTTGCCTCCTTTCATGCACTCCAGTAGCTCTCCTCACTCTCACACTCCAGCTACACCCTTTCTCTGGAGGGAAGGCTTTTAACAAGTCTTGGGCAGAGCCTTAATTAGCTTCAGGTGTGCTGATTAATTTGGAGTAACCACTGCTCAACTACAAGGGGAAAAGGGACTTGCTGAGCCAGGGGCTAATATACTGGATTTCTAGAACTCTCTGGAAACCCTCCAGTCTGACCCTGTCACAGGACACAGAAGTAACACTTGTTCTTCACTCTTCCATGCCAGCTGTAAGAACTGGTTAGTGTCTAAGGTTGTTTTGCTCATGAGATGTGTGTGTGGGGTGGGGTGGGGGGAGGGGAGGGGAGAAATGCAGGAGTTACTGGGGAGCTATAGTTTTTACGTTCTGCAGAAATTAATGCCACTGGAGCTGGGACTAGCCGAGAAAAGCTCGGTCATCCCTGTTCATAAGTCTCCCTCTATTGAGAAATGTTTAGAGAATTTTGCTAAGTAGTCATGATGAAAAGCAAAGTGGACCATGAGTGACACTGTACAGATGTGACTGCAATGAGGGAAAATACCAACCACAGCAGAAGCCCAGAGATGTTCTCAGATACCATAGCAAAGGGTGCCCTAAAAACATCCAAGACAGAAAGGCATCTCTGAAAGCCTAAGACCAAATTCTTGGTCAGCAATAGTAATATGTCTTAGCTGAGTCCATCTTCCTGGCTGCTGCATCATTAGCAATGTCTGTAGACAGCAAGCAGGAAAGTTTAATTGTCTTTAATCACTCGACTTAAGAAGGCTCCCAGATAACGGGGCTTGGGTTTCTTGCCTGGTGTCTGTCATTTCCCTGCCAGTGGCTTCATTTATCCCTCCCCGGGAAGCAGATTTAGCTCCCAAAGCTCTTTTCTACAGCAGGCACAGAAGTTCCTGTGAGGTCTGTGTCAGCAGCACGAGTGAGGAGACACAGGTCCCTGTGTCTACAGAGTGGCTGTCTGGGCTGCAGTGTGTGTGTTCGTTCTGTAAGGGGCGGGAGGGATCGAGCTGCAAATAACGTGCAATCAGGAACCATCACAATTATGAACGTAAATGAACAGGCAATTGGTCCTGACCTTTGTAGATTCTTAGAGGACTAATTAAGCCAAATCAGTCACTCTCCTCCATTAGGAGATTGAGACACAGAGCCGTAAGGGAATATCAACATGCAAACTCAGGGAGTAATGCACCCCCTTTCTGACACACACAAATAACCATCTGCACACACTCCTTTTAGGTAATAAGCCCAAAATGAATACTTTGTCCCAGAGTGAGCGGGGCAGTCAGGGCCTGTTGTGCAAAGGCCACTATTCTAAGTCACTCAAAGGAACTAAAGTTCAGCTTGGCCTGGTATATAAAACTTTTACAAGTTGGAGACAAGCAGCCTGGTTCACATGGGACTGTGCAGGTTAGAAGAACTCCAATAAGAGGCCCTGGTGAAGTCGTGGGTTCGCATGACAATGAGCAGAAGGATTATAGAAAAGAAGAAATGTGTCAGGGTGGTTTACTTGTAATGGGATGAAGATGTAGCCCTCTCTTGGACACTGCTGAGCTGGGAGTCACTAAAGAGGAGCCGTGATATGACTGGATTAGTTAGGAGCAAGCTCTACCATCGTGTCTGTGATTGCCACTGCTTCCTGGGACCCCCCACGATGCCATTCACTGGGCCTGAAAGATGTCCTGACCCGGTGAGGCCACAGAGCAGGAACCAGATTGCACACGCCCAAACCGGTGGAAGGGGGATGACACTTGGGTTCTCCATGTCACCCTGTCCCTCACATGTCATGTTCCTTCCCCACTTTAGTTCCCTCTTCCGCATCTTCTCCTTTTGTCCTCTGTCCAACAAGGGGTCTGGCTTAGCCAGCCAGGACAATGAAATATCACTTTTTGCAAAGCATGCTGAGCCAGTGCTAGATTCCTGATGCTGGTCAAAATTTTCCATCACTGGGGTCTGTCTACATTGCAATTAAAAACCTGTGGCTGGCCCGTGCCAGCTGGCTCAGGGTAAGGGCCCGTTAATTACCACGTAAAGGTTCCGGGGAACCTGAGCTACAGGGTCCTGTGAGATGGGAGGGTTCCTGAGCTGGGCTGCAGCCTGGTTGGAAACTTGACACTACAATTAAACAGCCAGAGCCCTGCAAGCTCAAGTCAACTGGAACAGGCCAGTTTAGCTACACCTTGAGTGGTGTAAAACCCTGTGCTGGGCTCATGTTCTCCAGGAGCCAGGCGGCAAGTGGAAATCAACACCAGAACAAGGAGCAGATTCTTCTCTCTTTGCCGATTCTCCCTTTCTGTGTGCACTTGTCTGGTTTGATCTGAAATGAAACTGGACCACCCTCAACACCAGCTTTTCCATTTTCACTACCATCTAAGTCTGCCAGCAAAATAAACGATGCTGCTAGAAAGAAGGGGAGGAAGGAGTATCAATAAAAAGAAAGCCATATGGAATGCTGCAGTGCCAAATGTTTTATAACTGGGTCCCTTCTTTTCCTAGGTCAATAACAAAAGGGTGAAACATTTTGTTGCTGGAAGTTGCTTCCAGAGAAGTCGTGCTAACATGATGTGAAGCCTGAGGTCTGCTGTCGTGAACACAAGCTGTATTAACAGTCTCACCCCGCCTGGCCTGAGACACGGTCCAAGAGGCCCAACCTCCGGCCTGCACTTGAGTCGGGTGAGCGAAGGTCATGTGATAAACGGGTGGTGGCACTTCCTAGAAGATGAGTTCCTGGCTCCCCCAGGGAGAGGGATCCGCAGGGAGCAAGCCCTGGATGCTTGCAGAGAACCTGGCACCCCTTGGGTGAAGTGCTGAGGAGAATCCTGCAGCCTAGCGAGAAATAATTTGGGCCTGTGAGAGGCAAAGAACTGGTTCTGGGACCGGACTGGCTCACAAACAGCGCCCAGGAGGGAGAATGTACATGGCAACTCTTCAGCTTGTGGGAGTTAACCGGAGACCTAGGGAAACTGAGGTTATACTAACTCCAGGGAGGTGGTAAAAATCCCTCAGGCGCCCACACAAACATAGAAACACCTCCATGCAGAGATAGGAGAATACATCCTTTCCATGCGGGCTGGATTCCAACACACCTGGCACTAGGCAAACACAGAGAGAAGCTGCCTGCCCTACTGAGCTAAGGGTGAAAGACAGAGCCAGGAAGACAACGGATGCCATCGGAGAACTCCTCCATTCCTTCCCTGGCCTGCTGAGGCCCTGAAGACAACTCAGAACCATCTCTCTCTCTCTCTCTCATTTCCTCCTCTGGGTCAAAATTCACAAACTCGGGTCTGAATCCAAAATGAGATTAATTGCTTGCAGGAAATTTTAACATTTTGCTCCATTTCAGAACCAAAAAGATTTTGAAATTTCCTGGGAACCTGATCATCTATTTCAACAGCACCCTTGCTATCCCTCCTCCATCCAACCAGACCTCCACCACTGCCACTCCTTTCACCCTGACCACTCCACAGCACAGATACGAGTTCGAGACCTGAGCACAGCGCATCCATGTGCAAACACAAAGCACAGCTGCCAACACATGACGGCTATTAACGGGGATATTTGGAAGAACGATGGGGACACAGCTTTAGCCTGCACTGAAATACACTGTGGTGGATTCGTCATTATTATTTATTGGGTTCCTGCTGACTGTGTTCGGTGCAGGACCACACAGAAAGATAATGTTCTGTGCCCTCGGCACTCGCAATCCAACAGGCAGACAATGACCACAGACCACATCGGGAGAACTGGGCTACAGAGAATAAAATGAAATTCAGCAACGACAAATAAAGGTGCTGCACTTAGGGAAGAAAAACCAAATGTACAAATCAGAATGGGGGAAAACTGGCTTTGCTGAGAAGGACCAGGGAGTTGTGTGGATCACCACCTCTCTATGAGTCAGCAATGACGGGCTTTTGCAAAAAAAGCAAATGCAATTTTAGGTTGCATCAACAGAGGCACAGTGCGCAAGTCACGGGAGGCGATAGCGCTGCTCTGCCCTGCACTGGTTAGGCCTCAGCTGGAATTGTGTGTCCTCTTTCGGTCACCGACCTATGGAAAGGATGTAGAGAAACTGGAAAGGATCCAGAGGTGAAAGACAAAGATGATCAAAGGAATACGTGAGAGACTGCCAGAGAAAAGATGGAGAAAAGTTGTTTTCTTTTGCCACACAGGACTGGACAAGAGGCAGTGGATTTGATCAGATTTAGATTGAATCTCAGGATAAACTTCCCAATTGTAAGAACAGTAGAACAAGGGAACAGACAGCCCAGGGAGCTGTGGAGCTCCTTCACTGCAAGTTTTTAAAAGGAGGCAGGGTAGCCATCTGTCTTGGATGGTTTAGACACAACAGGTCCTGCATCTTGGCAGGGGTTAAACTAAATGGGTTACATGGGAGCACAATGACCCCATGACTGTCAAATCTCTAACTAAGGGTGTTTTGTTATTAATTGTTTTAAAAAATACAAGTTTTAAACTCAGAAATTTATTTTCCCTCTCAGTTAAACAGGCTACAGTTCCTCAATTCCTGTGAAGTCATAATGCTAACAGCTCTCCACTCACCTATACTGTCTTCCAGGAAAAACAGACAAGCCCATAACTTGCAAAGAAAAAGCAAATGTGTTTTTCTAATGGCGGCTTTTGAGCCTTCTTTACACAGCGTAAGGGCACAGTCCATTCCTTTCTCTCTTTGCATTTCACTTTTAGCAGACTCACTGGTGGCTACAACACACAGTCAGATGTTACAAGACAATACATTGTACTGAGAAACTGAAAGGTCTTCTCTGATGGAGTATAAGACCCACGGCTCTTCTTCCTTCTCCAGCATTCCCTCTCACCCGCAAAGAGGAAGCTGAGGAGCTGCAGCCAGGATTACAGCCCCAGAATGGTGTGGTAGCCACAGTACATTTACAGGACTCTTGTGACCTGTGAGGAGAAGGGTTCCCCTCCCTCAGCCTCCGCAGAACCTCTGAGCCAGCACATTGATGACTCGGGTTAGGAGATGGGATTTAACCCCTCATGATCTGAGATCCTTTGTTTTGCCTAAAGAGGTGTTTTCAAGTATTTCAGCTCCTCTTTGATCAACATGTACATCAGCAACCAAACCCTTCATCCACCAACCCATTTCTAAGAGCTGCATTTTTTTCCTGTCCAGACAATAAGCTCTCACCCAGGTCTTCACCCTGTCTGGATGAGTGCACCCTGAGATCAGGTTCCTTGCTTCTCACTCTGACCCCAAATATGCCTAGGGCTGATCAGGAATCTTTTGACAACATTTTTTGGACAGAAAATGCTAATTAGTCAAAAACAAAACTTTCCTCAGGAAAGTTTTTCAAGTCCAGGAGGGAAGTTTTGGTCAAAGCTCACTGGGGATGTGGACGACTCTCAGGACCCCATTCTGATTTGGGCAGAGCATGGACATGAGCCTGGGTCTCCCATACCGCATATAATGTGAACCCTAAAATAAATAATATATATCGTGTCTAAGACAGACCATGACAAGGAAATTCAGAACCGAGAAATTCTGTGGCTTCTTTATCTCTCCAAGTCAAGTATCAGGACACATACCACTTAACAGCAATAGCCGAGAAGTGTCACTCACCAACATCTGCAGCTGGACACTTCTGAATGGTGAAGATTTGACCTAAGTCCTCCTCTTCCTCAGGGAGGCCCTTCTGAAGGCGCTGCAGCTTGCGCAGGCTCTCACTACGTTGATGTTTCATGGAGCGCACGTGCTGGATGAGGTTCAGCTTGGCCTTGGTGGAATAGTTACAGAGCACACAATGATAATAGCAGCTTTCGCCCTCGACCCCGCTCTCATGGTGCTGAAGATGCTGTGAAGAAGAAAGCAGAGAGACACGAGTGACAGTTAGCAAATGACCCATCCTCAGCCTAGATGAACCAGCACATCAAGCTGCAGAAAGGCTTCTCGGACACTCGTTACCAGGAGCAAGACCCCAGAGCAAGAATTTCCTCCGCTGAGGGAGCCGTGAAGGTGCCCAAACCAGGCATTTCCTAGCACCATTGACCTGACTGGTCGCAACAGAATCCCAGAGAGGCTGGGCTGACGTGGGGCAGAGGAACAATGGAAGACGGCGCAGAACTGTTTGTTTGGGTAAAGGGCTGCCAGGGTCCTCCGCACCATACAAAACGCTCAGAGGAAACACACAGCCTGGCCCCCTGCTTGTAATCTAACAGTGCAGAGAAAACGCTCCAGCTACAAACTCCACGGGGGGACCAAAAAGGGCCCTCAAGAACTCCAGGTGGGTTACCTTTCATAGGCCGGGTGGAAAAGGGCATTTTCAGGGTGATTTAACCCAAAAGAATGACTGCTTTTGCCCTGGGGAGAGATGATGTTTTAATGTTCAGGGCAGCACAGGACAAGCTCTTGATTTCTCAGGCACTGAATCCCACCAGAAACCGTCTCTGCACACTGCAATTATAACTGATCACAAGTGCCAACCTTCACTCTAGATCCCACACAAGCCGTCCATAACTCACTGCTCGTTGCTGTCTGTTTTCACAAAGGGAAATGCTAAATCAGGGATCCGGACTCCTAGGAACCATCACACACGTGAAAGAAGGAAACCCACCACCACACTGCACCTGCAAAAGACTGAGTACGTCCATCCCTTCTCTCGCGCACCTGACCTGAGGCCTTGCTACACTGAGGCAGGGGGTTGAAAGCTGCGCGCCAGGGTGGCCGCAAGCTGCATGGCAGGAGAGGTGCATTTGACAGTGGGCTGATGAGGGCTTCGGAGCTCCCCTCCCACAGGTGATCACGGAAAGGTACTGACAGCTTGCAGGGATGGGGGCCATCCCAAGAGAGGAGGCGAAGGCGAAGGGGAAAAAAACACCCAATGGGGAGGGCTGACACCCGGGGGTCTTCCTACCCTTGGGCACATTACCGCAGAATGCCCACTCTGTTACCAGGGAAACCAGTCAGGGCACTAGATCTGGAAGGAGAAGACCACAACGACCACGAGCGAGTGCTTTCACGGACGTGGCAGATCCGCCATAACCTGTTCACACCCTAGGGATGGAATCTGGCCAGTCTCTCTCAATGAAGCTGCTCCAGGGAGGGAATCAGAGAGGGAGCTCTGACCGTATGTCAAACGGACAGAATTACATCTGATAAACGCCCCACAAAGCAGAAGCCGCCGTTGGATGCAATGAACCAATTCCAAGGGACCCTGGAAACAGCCCAGGAGAGCAGAGTTGCCGAGTCTCCGCATCGCATGATTTTCCAGAGATTTTATTGTCTACCACCCTCCTATTTTGGATTTGGAAGAAAGAAGCAGGATGATCTGGGAGAGCTAGAAGGAGGTAGGACAGACATCCAAATCATAGTGCACTAGCAACAGCCTCCTCTCAAATCATTCAGAGCAAGTTACAGAAAAGCTAACCCAGCCTGTGCCCGTGGAGGACAGTTCACCCCTTGACCCGCACAGGACACACTGGGGAGAGGGGGAAATGTTATTTCGAGCATTGCTGTGAACCTGGAAGGCTGGAGCAAAGAATTCTTAGCAAAAGGTTGAGGCAAAAATTCACCCTCTAAGCTGCGCAGAGGGCCCCAGCACAGCCTCGCTTTACTTTCTCATTTGTGGGATAGTACTGAACCCTTCCATTCTTCACTCGCATTCCAGATTCCCCAGGCATCTGGCTTCTGCCTGCTGAGGCGATACAAGGTCAAAATGCCAGGGAGAAATTCCCAATCCAAACCAATTTTGGATTGCCTGTTTTAGAACTGAGCAATGGCCAGGTCCTCTCCAGCACTGTCCTGCATTGCAAGTCTGGAATAGCCACTCTTGGCACACAGCCCACAACAGCTCCCTCACTTTCTATGCCAGCCCATGAAATGCTTGCTTCCATTTCTTCTACTTTGGGAAAATTTAAGTCAATCCATCTTTGCTGCATTCTCATGCTCTGGCAACAAGAGACATCACTCACGTGAGGCTAGGTCCGTACCTGCCAGCGACAGCTGAGGTACAGATGTCCTGTGACGAACAAACGTAGCCAGCTCGTTATGTCTAGCTGACAGATCTGCAGTAGGGTGCAAAAAAGATAAACAATCTTTCCAAGCCAAGGACATGCTTAAAACTAGGATAGGAGCTAGAGATGCTGCTTTTGATCACAAGGCGTGGGTGAGGGGAATAAATATATTCCTGGCCCAGCTAATTAAAATAGACTTTTGGGGGGATCGCAATGGATATAATTAAATTCTCTGCAATACTCAAAAAACCACGAAGGCACCAATCCCCTGGTGCCCTCAAAGAAACTTGCAAAAGCTCTTTCTCGTGGATATGTTTACTGCTCTTTCCTCTGCTCGTCCTGCTCTCTGCCTGTGCCATGGCCAGAAAAGATATAAAACCCAAAGACAACAGACGGAAGTAGTGACCGGGCAGTGTTCTGCCTGACTCAAGCCACCCAGAGCCTTGCTCTGCTTGGATGTCTCCGGCACTCCTCTCACCAGCCTAGGATTGTGCAGCCAGGGATCCTTGCTCAACAGGTTACAAGAGGAGGATTTGCTCCCCAAGTGCAGGAACATTCTTACCCTGATAGCACAGAATTCAAATTCTAAGGCTCTGTCTGCACTAGCACATCCGTCGCTCAGGGGTATGAACACAACAGCCCCAAGTGACACACGGTTGCCAGGAGCATTTGTGTGGCCACGTCTTCTCGAAAGAAGCAAGATCTTCCACTGACCTCACAAACCTCCTCAACGAGTGGCGGTAATGACACTGGTGGGAGAGCATCTCCCACGGAAACAGCGCTGTCCACGCAAGCACTTACTCCGGCAAATTGTACGTCGGGCGGGGGGGTGTTTTTTCAAACATCCAAGCAAGAGAAGTTTTGCTGGCATACGTGCAGCAAAGCCTCTGCCCTCACCAAACCAGTTGGAGAGCTGACCCCTCCAGCCCAGCTTCTTGTCTGACGGCAGCAGCACCAGTGGCTTCAGACAGTGCAAGAAATCCCCAGAGAGAAATTCCAGAATAGCCTGACTACAGGGAATTTTTTCTTCCTCACCCCCGCTAACGTTGGCTTACATATTGATGCAAGAGGCAACAGACAGAAGTTCTAACCACCACCACGTCTGGGGAAGCTATTCATAAGGCATGTCCTGATTGGGAGTGTTCCAGATGATTGCTCCCACTACGCCAGGTTCCAGAAAAGTGCTACGGGCATGGTCCCTAGGAAAGCCAGAGACAACTTTCAGTGCTTGGATGGACTGAAAGGGGCTTACATGGTGGGGAAAGTATATTTTAAACAACTCAATTCACGTGGCTCCTCACTTGGTGTTCTCTTAGCTCCCGCGCTAAGGGTGTGGGCTGCGGTCAGATATCCTGCCCTCAGGCCAGTTTCATTTGCTGATGCGTCCTGTGGAGAAGTCAAATCACATGTGACCTACATCAATCTGCTAAAGAAGTGACAGAGGTGTCCCACAGAGTACCGTGAGTTTGCTGAGAGTTACACTGGAGGAGAGAAGAGTCAGACAGCTGCCATTTCCAGCTGGGGCGTTTCTGAAAACGTTGAAGCAGGAGTTAGATAAGTACGGTTAATGGCCCTTCACACCATACAGCTTTGCTTACATGAGAACTGTCCCTTACATAAAGTCAAAACACTAAACACAAGAACCTGCATTAAAGGAGAATTCGCGTTAAAAAAACCATCTAAACAATACACTGTTCCTAAGGAAAACTAACCAACTTCTGTCAGAGAACATTGATTTCAGTAAATCCGCAGGGGCTGCTCACCCCCCACCCTTCCATCCCACCTTCCAACAATAGGAAACTTCTAACATCTGGTTCTTCACGCATGGAATGCAAAATATTGATCAGATTTAGTCAAAGCTCCACTTTAAAGCTGAAAGAGACAGAACTACATTCTGAGAGAACCCATAAGGGTCACACGTGAAGCTTCCCGGGGGATTAAGGACTGTTACGGTTCACACAGTAACTACAGCCCAACTCTCACACCCAAAAATCAAAACAGCCCTGCCCAATCCTTCAGTGAGAAAGATCTGGCATCTCACTGCAAAACTATCTGCTATCCCCGTGGAAGAGGGCAGTTTGGGATGGCACAGGGGCTGGTACAGGTTGCCGACCCACCCCGGACTAGATGATCACGGTCATTCCTTCTGGCCTTATGAGCAATTAATCCATTTAAGAAGCTAGAATGTTTACCGCGAGAGTCAGAGGCCAGGACCCACAAATGTAGAATATTTGGACTAGGGTAAAGAAGATCTCAAAAGCCTCAAATGTTTCTTCCCTCCCCACAGCTTAGAGCCCATAAAGCGCACTAGATAAACCACACAACTCAGACACAGGGATTTGGATCTTTCATGAAAATCTGATGCTGGTCTATTCCAAGAGCTGCACAAAAATCAGACCTGGCTCCATTCATCTTACACGCCTCTCACACCTGCCGCCCCGGCTGGAATTTCCGGGAGCCATCTGAGAAGCTGGAGAGAGTAACTACAGCGAGAACGTATGCTGAGCGGCTGTTGAAAGAGGATGGCCTGCTCATCCCTAGCCCCCTGGCTGGGCATGCCTGTTCAGATGGCTGAAGGAACAATTTATTTTCATTGCAGCAGGTTCCAAAGAAGATCTTTCACTTCTCTAAATTCCTCCCATGTCCTTCACAAATGCTTACTGCTCACAAAGAAGAGATCTCCACACCTCACCTTGAAATCCCTGTTTTCCTGAGTTCATACGTGCCTCCAAGCAAGAATTCCCACCTTGCTCTCCACAGTTCGCACACTGTATAAAGCCCAGTTGAGTTCACTGGTGATTTCTGTAACCAGACAGAATAGTCTTCACGCTAAATTTTCCCCCCAGGCTTAAGATTTCCTACTACTGCTCCCCCCACACACTGAACAAACCAGGATGTTTTGAAAACAGATTTAGGTCATTTGCCCTTTGCGCCTTTAAGGGTACATTGCCTACGTAACTTAAGAGGGCTAGATACACATTCTCCCCTCCCATCTCCATGTTCAAATAAAGCTGAGATTTGGATGTGCTCACAGCCCCAGCAGTGGGGACATTAATTAAAACATCAGATACAAGAAGGGGACATCAGTCTGCTGCCAGGGTTCTCTCTGCAGGAGAGGACCTCGCTTTCTTTTCCCCCAAACTTAAATCCTCCTTGGCAGTACTACGCTGCACCTTCACGCACAGCTCAAACACCGGCTACTCCATCGCTGAGAAAAGCCTTGGGTCCCGTGCAGTGTCCTAGAACCTGCCAGCGTATTACATGTCTCTTGGAAGGCAACGTGTCATCGATTCCAAGGCCAGAAAGGACCATTCTGATCCCCTGCAAAACAGGCCATAGATCTCTGAGAAACACATCCAATCTCGATTTAAAAATTGGCAGCGAGACAATCCACCACATTCTTTGGAAAATTGTTCCAATGGTTAATTACTGTCACCATTTAAAAATTACTCCCTCTTTCCAGTCTGAATTTACCTAGCTTCAACTTCCAGCCATTGGATCCTCTGCTAGAGTGATACACCCGTTATTAAAAATTTGTTCCCCACTTAGGAACTGGAGGAGAAAGTAAAAGTTTAAATTAAAAAAGACCAGTAGAAACGATCAGGAAGGAGGCTTAAGGCCTAGTGAAACGGATCAAAACAGCAGGCCTGAGCTGGCTAAATGGTCAAGTAGACAGGAGAAGTCTGATGCTACAGAAATTGGCAAGCAGTCAGCTGCAGCTATAGAAAGAGTGGAAAAGTACCTGAAAGATGGGAGGTGTTGGGTCAGCCTAGCACCAAGGAGATAAAGGTGATGTTTCGGTCAAACTCAAAGGTGATGTTCTGGGCAAATCTAAGGGCGATGCTTTGGTCAAATCTGACACCTGGATGGATGGAAGTGGCCAGTAACAAGTGGATCTATCAAATTTATGGGTGGCATCAGAAAAGGGGTGAGTGGACCAATCAAGGTAAATGCGTACCCCAAATGGGCCAAGTCAGTAGGTCTGAGAAGGTATAAAAGCAGGAGCCTCAGGGCCCTTAGTTTTCTCTTTGATAAGGTAGATTGACTGAGCACCAAGTCTTCTGCTATAAGGCAGATTTTTCTCTGATTGTTCTTGTGGCTTTCTCAGAGTCCTCTCCAATTTATCAGCATCATTCTGAAATTGTGGACAGACCTGCAGCCCAGATTTCAGCAGACGTCACACCAGCGCCAAATGTGAAGGTAAAATAACCGTTCCACTCCTACCTGAGGGTCCCATTTATGTACCCCAGGATCGCATTAGCTCTTTTTGCCACGGCTTTGCATTGGGAGCTCATGTTCATCCACCATAACTCTCAAATCTTTTTAGTGTAGCCTGCATTCATCATTTCTAGATGTAAATATATACAATCTAGCTACATATTGCTAGCTCATGCCAGGTTTAGCAAGCATTGGAAACAGACCTGCATGATGACAAATTCCTGTTTACAGTTATATTTGAGATCTATCAGGTAGCCAGTTTTTAACCCATTTAATATATGCCATGTTCATTTTATATCATTTAAATTTTTTAATCAAAATGTTGTGCTGTACCAAGTCAAATGCCTTGAGAAGTCAAAGCATATCATGTCCACACTTTTACCCTTTATCAATCAAACTTCGCATCGCATCAAAGAGCTATCAGGTTAGTCTGACAATACTTATTCTCCATAAACCCATCTTTATTTGCATTAATTATTCTACCCTTCTTTAGCTATTTATTAATCAAGTCCTGGATCACCCTGGTGGCAAAAGCAAGCCTGCTTACCCAGAAAGGAACACAACATGCAGGCCCATCCCAGTCTTTCCATCCTTTGGAATAAGGCCAATAAGGAGGTAGAAGGATCCTCAATCTCCCCTTCCTCCCACAGATGCCAGGAGAGGAAAGCAAGGGAGTAGAGATGTGTCCACTGGAGTCTAGAGTCAGATAGACAGTGGCTGGCCCAGACATGCTTTCTCTGGTGGCCATCAAGCTGTTCCCTGTGGTGAGAGGGAAGGACAATATCTTTGGATGCTTTAACGTGCTTTTGAGTGCCCCCCATAAACAACCCAGACAAACACCCAGCAGAGTGGGCTTTGCTCCCCCACCCCTTTAAGTCTCATTAAAAGCCAATATTGTTCAGCCTAAAGATGGAGAGCTCAGCATGGATTTTACTGAACGTTAAATCAACCAGCAAGCGTAGCCAGCAAACTCTGTGGCACTTTAACTTTAAATAATGCAATAATTATTGAATTTCCTTTTTATAACCGAAGTGCTGGAATGTAAACAATGGGGCTGTAATTGCAGGAAGGGGGGATCAATAGAGGCAATCGTTTTCAGCCATGTTAATTGTAAATACAATTGCTCCAAGATGTCAGCCTTGTTCTTCTCACTCCCAGAATCATCCTAACGGATGACAGAGTCCAACTTTCCCATTACAGCTGTTCGTTCCTTTAAGAGGTTCTCAATCAGGTCTGATCAATCTGTCAAGATAATGCATGGAGTAAGTAAGACTCTTCCAAACACAAGCTCCCAATCAATAGCCCGGAACAGCTTAATGAGGAGGGGCTAAAGCCCAGGGGGAGGCAACAGCACCAGTTTTCGCCGTCTTTGGCAGGCTGGCTTCTTCACATGGCCTTGCTAAACAGATCAGCTCTTAACAAGGACATTGTTTATGCAGGCTTCAGTGAGCAGCAAGCTTCCTCCCCCTACCCCCACTCCCTAGGGACAGACGGACACACAACAACATGGATTAGCAGAAAACAAGATGGGGCCAAATTAGGTTTAACTTGGACTTTTTTCCTCTCCTTGGCTTAATTGTGCAGTTGGGCTGAGATCACTAATTAATCATTCATCACAGGAGAGTCAGATAGGTGAAAGACTCTGCATGCTCATTAAATGTGTAAAAATAGCACCGGGATCCTCCTACTTTCTTGAGCAAGAATGAAATTCCCTGGAAAGCTTCTTCTTTGCTCCACTTTACTCACCAGCCACTTCCTCCCACTGAAGAGTCCTGGATCAAGAGGAGGAAGACACTGCTATACAGGGGCCAAGAACCAAACCAAACAATGGGAGACATGAATAGAGTAAACGGCTGAAGGTGCCAGCCTCCATCCAGCAAATTATCATGCATCTAGTGGTCCCGACTCAGTCCAGGATCCTTGGGCTACGCACTGTATGAACACAGAGTAAAGTCAGTCCCAGGGAAGGGGCTCAACTCTCGGCACCCTGCTTGAAACCAAGGCCTTCTCCTTTCCCACACTTTCCATTATGGGACTGGGAGCCATGTGGAGCAATTCCCACCTGAGAATACCAAGTCAAAGCACTTTTTAATCCCCTGGAGTCTGAACAGTCCCACAGAATGTTTCCCACAAGCACATGCCCCAGTCCTGAGCATCTGAATGCAGGGGCGTGCACTGTAATTAGCAAGCTCGAGAAGTAGCAAAGAGGAAAAAACAAAGCCAACGGCAAGTCTCCTCCTGCCCATGTATGTGGATCTAACTGTGCTGGTGAGCGTTGCTCTCAAACCTCTAGACTGATTCTGGTTGGTCAACATATTTCCCTTTTCAAAATCCAAAACAAAACGTGCAAACCAGGTTTGACAATCTCAGGACATTACATTGCAGTGGCCCTCATTCCCTCCTCTTCTCTCCCTTGTGAGCTGCCATCCCTTCTTGGTTTGTGTGCACACCTGCCATGGATGAGAGAGGGATTCCCTGCACTCAGGGCCCTGTTTCACATACAGGTCTTTCTATACTTATAAGACAACAGAGTCCTGTGGCACTTTTAAAGACTAACACATTTATTTATCGCATGAGCTTTCGTGGGAGAAAATCCCACTTTGTCAGACGCTTTGAAGTAGGATTTTCTCCCACGAAAGCTCATGCAATAAATAAATCTGTTAGTTTTTAAAAGTGCCACAGGACTCTGTTGTCTTTCTACAATAGACTAACACGGCTACCCCTTTGGAATATATTTATAAGGTAACTGTCCTCAGGGCTGCCTCACTCTGCTCCCTTTTTACAGTAGCATCAACCCCAAACCTTCCAAAAAAATCTGAGTCAGACCCCCAGAATCCTCATTGGCTTGAAATTAGTTCCAATTCCCAAAATGTGATAACGTTTGGTTTGCTGCTTTTTTTCATTTGCCTTCTGGTTTCTGAGCCTTTAGGATGACAGGCTGATCAGATTTTTCAAGTGTCTCTCTGCAAACAGGAGGACTAGGAATTTTCTTATGTTTTACCTGAAAGCTGAGAGTCTACTGTAATTAGCTGATGCCTGGAGTTGGAGCTTCAAGCAGAACACCAAATATCACAGGACTCATGATAAAGTCCCAAGAGTTGGCAATACCATTTACTGCTCTCACGGGAGACAAGAGACCTCTCCTGCTACCTCAGGATCCGGCAGTACCCTATCACCTATTTATCTTTGTTCACCAAGACATCTTTGCTGCTTAGTGGAAGAGGTGAGACAGCCACGTGTCTGCAGGTAACTTTAATCCTCATCAATTTATATTCTGAGTGGGAAAATGTTGATCATAAGTATAAACTGCAGCAAGAACAAACAAGAGCCTGGGTATAAATCAAAGCATCCGAGAGAAGCTTGAATCATGAAAGCCTAGAAGAGATTCAAATCCTCTTGGAAAATTGGCACAGGTGATGCATGTTTTACACAAACCACATCAGCAGGTCAATTTTCAAAGCAGTCCATGGAGTTTAGCTATGAACATGGGAGACATGACCAGAACCCTCACAAGGAAGTTTCCGACACCGACATCACCATTACTTACCGTAGCTTTTGCTATCGCAAAATGATGTCATGTCTCCAATTGTTTGCTCTCAGCCAAAAGGTGAATTTTTTGGAAAGTTTGAGAGTAATCTAAATTAGGGAGGTTTTCCTCATCACTAACACGTGCAGCTTTATAAACTTCATGCTTTACAAGAGGCTAGTCCTCAGTGAGGAAAGTCACTGTAGACATCAGATGAAAATGTACATGATTTTTTGAAGTTGCTCCCTGGCAAGTGCAACAGGAAAGCCTAGGTTTTCAGATGTAGAGCACCAATACAAAGATTTTTGTGCAACTCCACTGTACCAACCCCGGGGGTTAATACTTGTCCTTCCTCCATACATTTCTCTCTCAAACATCTTAGGAGGAAGGAGACACCAGCAACCCATCGTGCCAGGGCTGGAGAGAAATAAGAAGAGGCCAGCCAGGGGTTGGAGAGGAGGTGTTGGCCCAAAGATCTGCTACCTCATGCTTTTCCAGACAGTATAAACAGGCAAAATTTCTGGTTGATGAAAAAACAGGGAGTTTCAGGTGGAGAAAACCAGGGTTTGTTAGGTTTTTTTATGCAAAACTTGTGCTTTCTGGCTAGAGGATGCATCATTCCCTCTGACAGCCATCTTGAGTTGATTCACAGCACTGCCCTGCACAGGGAGCCAATGTCCAAAGGTTCAGTACCTAAAAGTAATCACCCGGGCCACACTAGGTGGGTTCGGACTCAGCAATATGAAACCTTCACTCTGAATTTCCAGGCTTTCACACTTAAAAAACCAAACAAAGCTAATGTTCTAATTGTGTTTAATTCAATAAGATGTGTTTGCAACTATTCTAACTAGAATCAGGAAATTTCCTTTATTTTCAGAAAGACTGAAAATTATAATTGTTAATATCTGAAGTTTATAAATGCCTTGAACTTGCCCAGCTTTTAAAGTGCACAGGAGGGAAACGCAGACATGCATGCTGGCTTTGAAAAGTTCACTGGTGC
>ML685950.1:851113-970840 GCA_007922175.1 Pelusios castaneus
GAGGGAAACGCAGACATGCATGCTGGCTTTGAAAAGTTCACTGGTGCAATGCTGTGAGGAGCAGACAGATAAAAGCTTTTAAACTGCATAGGAGGGAAATGCAGAGATGCATGCTGGCGTTGAAAAGTTCACTGGTGCAATGCTGTGAGGAGCAGACAGATAAAAGCTTTTAAACTGCATAGGAGGGAAACGCAGACATGCATGCTGGCGTTGAAAAGTTCACTGGTGCCATGGCATGAGGAGCAGACAGAGAAAGGCGTGCTCTGGCATGGGAAGGATTACATCTACTAGGAAAGTTAGTAGAAGGAGGAGGAGGTGAGATGCTGACTTATTTCTTGTCCAAATGCAGGGCCAGCTTAGGCTACCCAATATAAAACTTCTGCACAAGACGCCCGCTATTTCCAAGGCATTTTATTGCCATTTCACATTGCAAACTCATCTCTGATTCACTGGCCTTTCAGGTCTCTTTGTGCATCATTGCTTCCCAATTTCTCCCTTGCCCAGAGTAGCTTCATTACAGATTATTTCGTCCAAGATCTCTGAGCTGCAATTTTCTATGCTGAATCTCATTTGGTAATTCCCTGCATCTCTAGATCCCTCAGAATTATTTCTCCTCGCTTATCAATTTGGTATCATCAGCGAATTACAGCTGGATGCTGTTTACTCCTTCATGCAGATCATTCATGACAATATTAATGACCATTGGCTCTCCCACCCACTGTGTTCCCCCAAAACAGAGGCCATTCAAACTCAGGGTACTGCTGTTCAACACAACTCTGGTTTCCTTGGCCAATTTTTAGCTCCATAACATCCTTCCTAGCCAAGCTCATTAGACTTTTCCAGTCACGATTTTGGGACAACATCAAATACTTTAATACAATTCCAATATTAGATTTGTGTTTTCTGTGTTTGCTAATTCTGAATGTATAGTCAAAGCTATTATATAGTTACCAGGATGGG
This sequence comes from Pelusios castaneus, assembly GCA_007922175.1. NCBI lineage: Eukaryota > Metazoa > Chordata > Testudines > Pelomedusidae > Pelusios > Pelusios castaneus. The sequence goes on from ML685950.1 coordinate 852,074, forward strand.
AAAAACCCAGAGCAACTGAATAAAAGTGTGTGCTATTCCTGCTCCCTGGCCAATTCCAGGGCAGACACTTCTACGTGATTCACCTTTCTACCCTCAATTGCCAAAGTCTATTAAAAAGTTGCTTGGCTCCATCCTAGCATCACCGCATATCAGTGGCAGGAGAAGCAAACACTGTAGATCCTTTACCTTGACTATCTTACAGTCTATGAGGCTGAGTTAATGCTTCTAAAGTGCTTTGCGATCCTCAGATGAAAGGAGTAGGAGAAAATACAAGCAGAAATGGTCAGGAATGAGGTGTACGGCCTAGCTAAACAAATCAAAACAGTAGGCATGAGGTGGATAAATGATCAAGTTGGCAGGGCATAGGCTAAAAAAAAATCTGACATCACAGAAATTGGCAAGAAGTAAGCTGCAGCCACTGTAAGAATGGAAAAGTACCTGAAAGGCAGGAGGTTTCGGGTCTTCGGGTCTAGCGCCAGGGAGATAAAAAATTATGTTTTGGACAAATGGATGGAGATGTCCTGTGGTGCAGGGACCTATCAAAATATTGGGTGGCATCAAAAAGGGGGTATGTGGACCAATGAAGGTAAATCTGAACCCAAACACTAATAAGAACACCTCCCACCAGGCATACTGCAAAAGATACTACTGAGGTGCAAATTCAGATTCATAGACTTGAAGGTCAGAAGAGACCATTATGATCATTTGGTCGGATGGGCTTTAATCCTGTTGCGGAACCGCGTTCCCAGCTTCCTGAAGGGCAAACCCAGCAGGCCAGATCTAAGCAGGTGCAATTGTAATGAGGGGAGGGGAGGAGGAGGAGATATGGTTTATTTATTTATTTTTCATGTTACCACTGAACGTAGCAGTAAGTGCAGCTTTCCCTGCAATGCAAATCCTCTGTAGGTTATTTTGGCCTCGGAGAAGCATGTATCTTTTGTTCAGAGGATCTTTAAAAGACTCCTTTGGAGTTTTTGCAATAATACTGTCCTTGCTTTTGGGCTGGATTTACCCATGCAGGTGGAAAGTTATAAATAAAACTTGTTTTGAAAGATCATAAGAGGAGCATAGACTCATAGAAGACAGGGTTGGAGGGGACCTTAGGAGGTCATCTAGTCCAACCCCCTGCTAAAAGCAGGACCACTCCCACTAAATCATCCCAGCAACAGCTTTAACAAGCTGGGCCTTAAAAATCTTTAAGAACTGAGAGTCCACCCAGCTCCCTAGGTAACCCAGGCCAGTACTTCTCCAACTTCCTGATGTATTTTTTTTCCTAATACCTAACCTAAACCTCACCCACTACAACTTGAGACCAACCTTCTGTCACCTACCACCACTGAGAAGAGCTTGGCTCCATCCTTCTTGGAATCCCCACTCAGGTAGCTAAAGGCCACCACAAAATCCTCCCTTAGTCTTCTCTTTTGCAGACTAAATAATCCCAGTTCCTTCAATCGCTCTTCATAAATCATGTGCCTCAGCTGGGCCCCCATGACTTTTGTTGGGACTCTCTCCAATTTGTCCACATCCTTTCTATAGTGGGGGACCCCAAACTGGCCATAGTGACCCTAATATGGCCTTGCCAGTGCCAAATAAAGGGGGATAGTCACTTTCCTCAATCTGCTGGCAATGCTCCCGTTAATGCAGCCCTAGATGAGGTTAGTCTTCTTGGCAACATGGGCACATTGCAGAGCTTCTTGTCCACTCTAGCTCTCAGCTCCTTTTCTGCAGAACTGCTCCCTAGCCAGTCAGTCCCCAGTCTGTAGCCATGCGTGGGATTCTTCCATCCTAAATGCCTGTCCTTGCTGAACCTCGTCAGATTTCTTTTGGACCAATCCTCCAATTTGTGTAAGTCACTCTGTAATTTATCCCTATCCTCCAGGGTATCTACCACTCCTCTCAGCTTATTGTCATCTGTGAACTTGCGGATGGTACAATCCACTCCACTCTCCAGATCATTAAGGAAGATGCTCAACTAAACTTTCATTGCGACTCTCTCCAATTTGTCCAGATCCTTTCTATGGCTTCAGAACCAACCCCTAGTGCACTTCGCTTGATACCAGCTGCCAATTAGACATCGAGCCATTGATTACTGCTCATTGAGCCTGACAATCCCAGATTCCAGAGGGCTGGAGAAGGGAAAACACAGGGTCTAGTTTTTAAAAGGGTGAACAAAGAGGCTAAAGGGAATTATAACCCAGGCAGTCCAACTTCAATTCCTGGAAATATACTGGAATAAATTAACAATCAGTTTGTAAGTAACTAGAGGATAATAGGGTTATAAGATACAGTCAACATGGATGTTTCACAACCAATTCATGCCAAACCTACCTAATTTTCTTCTTTGACAGAGTCACAGGGAGGAAGCAGTGGACATGATAAATCTTGATTTTAGTAAGGCTACCGACACAGTCCCAACATGACAATCTCATAAGTAAAATAGAACAATGCGGTCGAGATGATTCATGCATAATTGAGTTTAAAGACTGTATTCAGAGAATCATTATCAATGGCTCACTGTCAAACCAGGTGACGTACCAGGGGGGTCTCACAGGGGTCTATCCTGAGTCCAGTACTATTCAATCTCTTGATTATATGGCTAATGGAGCAGGGAAAGCATGCTCCTCCAATGAGCAGACAACACTAAGTTGGGAGGCATTGTTAGCATTTGCAGGACAAGATTAGAATCAGAAGGATGTTGGACAAAGTGGAGAACTGGTCTGAAATGAAGAGGAGGAGATCTAATGAAGTGCAAAATACCATCCAATCCACGACCAGAACACTGGGAGTAACTGGGCAAGAGATAGCGCTGCTGCCTGGTGATAGCGGGTCACAAACCAAGTACGAGTCCACAATGTGATGCACTGCAAAGAGGCTGCTACAGTTCTGGGCGTCTTGGCGTACTGAGCATAAGACACCAGAGGTAACTGTCCTGTTCTACTCAGCTGGAGTGCTGTGTCCAGTTCTGGGCACATGCCTGAGGACAGATATGGACAAAAGAGTCTACGGGAGAACAAGAAGAATTGAGAAAAGGTCTGAAATGCTGACCTGTGAGGAAGGTTAAAAAGGGGGCCTGGTTAATGTTGTAGACACACATTTGGGAGAGGACCTGATAAATCTTCAAATCTGTTAAGAGCACTGTTCTCCGTGTCCCAGGAAGGTAGGAGAAGAAATAATAGGCTTCATTTGCAGCAAGGGAGATTTAGGTTGAATACTACAAAAAGAATTTGGGGGTAAGCACTGGAACAGGCTAGTGGAGGAGGTTGAGGCTCCATACGTGGAAAGGTTTTAGGAAGAGTCTAGACAAACGTGTCAGGTATGGTGTAGATGGACTTGGTCCTGTGTCAGCCCTCTCTTAGCGCCCCTCTAACCCTGCTTCCCAAGGATTCTGTGATCTGGCTAAATCAACTCTAGTGAAGGAAATGTTCTCTCTGCACCTGCAGAGGAGACTAATGCTGTCAAAGACTGGTCTAACACTTCAACAAACAGTGCGTGACTTCCAACAGTTCAGCGGTTTGACTTGCTTTAAAACTTGGTGGCAAACGTGGACGGCTTAATACGTTTTGTATTTAATCGTATGATTTTAAGAGAGCATAGAAACCAGTGACAACCAGTGCTGAAGCCAATTTCATTTTGAATGGATCTATTTTTTTTAAAAACTTGTTGTTTTTTTTTAAATCAGATTTTTATATCACAGATTTTTATCCACACTGGCCCTGCAGGGCAAACTACCATGGTGAGCCAGCTGTAAAATGAGAGTAAAACTAACTTGCCTTCCAGAGGAAGGCCTGGGTTTGGTATGTTACATTTGGAAATTCCACAAACATTCTTATTCGCAGTTGCCACGGGACTGCAGGTGCACAGTAAGTAAAATCCCCAGAAAACTCTGAAAGGAGATGGAGCCTCAAGGAAGTACACTACAGATGCTGAGAGGGTCCCTCAGCCTCTTCTGTGCCTTTTCTGCAATCTAGAGATCAAAGAGAACACACTTGGAAAAGGCAGGTATTTCACGGTCCATTTCCTGTGGGATATTGTTCTGTGACTCGACTACAATAGCTACACACAAGGCTCTAAATTTGCCATTTGCCCCAGGACCATATGTTGCAGCTAAAGAGGTATGTATGACGCACCCTTCTCTCCTGCAACCAATTTAAAGCACTACCTTTGAGGCAAGGATTTACAAACCTGCTTTGCTTGTGTGTGCAGAGTCAAGACAATTCCCTATCCTTCTTTAAAACAATCATAAGAAAGTAAGAATTCAAAGAACGCAGTCAACCTGTGGAACTCATTGCCAGGGGATGATGTTAAGGCCAAAACTATTACAGGGTTCAAAAAGAATTAAGTAAGTTCAGAGAGGATAGATCCATCAATGGCTATTAGACAAATGCTCAGGGGTGCAACTAGGGTGCCAGACAGCAAGTGTGAAAAACTGGGACAAAGACTGAGGTGCACTAAGATCTTATGTAAGACAAAGCTCCGAATAGGGAGGCAGTTCCTATAAAATCAGAACAACAAGTCACCCTAGATGCAACTCAGTGCTCTGGGTATCCCTAACCTCTGACTGCCAAAAGCTGGGGCTGGACAACAGGGGATTGATAGCTCAAAGAGGGCCTGTGCTGTTCACTCCCTCTGACGCAGCTGGCACGGGCCACTGTCAGAAGACAGGCCACTGGGCTAGATGGACCACTGGTCCGATCCAGCGTGGCCGTTTTTATGTTCCGTTCTATTTAAGGTCTCATCTTCCCTAGGAAGGCTCTGTCAGCACAGCGATATCAGCAACCCCCCCTTGTGGAAATACAGCTCTTCTGTTCCTGGCATTGTTTATAATCCACTCCCCGCATGGAAGAAGATAGACAACCTAAGCTAACAACAAAAAAATTTAAAAAGGATTTTTTGCCAGGCTAATGCTGTGCTGACTCTGGCTTTCGCCTGCTCCTGGAAGTCGGATTTTTCACTCTCCGAAAGAGGTCTGCAGGCACAACTTTTCCAAACCAGATACGAGAACTTTTTGGGGGGTCTGGGATAGGGCTAGCCCCGCCTCGGTGTCCCTGGAGCAGACTTTTCCAAATCCATCAGTGGGAAAGGTCACTCAGGTCATCTGCTGCCTGTGGTTTGTCCCCACCATGAGTCCTGATACTCCCGGATGACAGCAGAACCGAACCCTTGTAGCCCCCCGTCCCAACAACAAGAGAAGGAGTGACTCAGGGTGAGGGTCAGGCCTTCAGAATTGAAGAAGGAAAAGGCATCGTCAGGGATTTCCCCGCTCCAGCTTCCCAGCCCTATGCAAGCAGGAAATGGCTCCTGAAGAGAAAGGGCTGGTGTGGCCCCATCTGCCGGCCTGAGACTCATTTCTAAGAGGCGCAAGTCCCCGGAAAGAATCCGAGTGGGTGACGGGGGGGACTCGGGGTCACCGCTCTGCGCTTGTCCTTTTGCGTATCCCTTTGATCCACACTGGCTTCGGACCCCGACACGTCGCCCTAAGGAAACCCACCAAAGCATGTTGGTTTCCTAACAACCCATGCTGACAGCCAGCTGGCCCAGCCTGCAGGAAGAGCACGATACTCCCTCTCGCTCCAGCCCCAGAAGACGTGCTCCCTGCCCCGACACCTCCTCCCAGGTCCAGCACGCATTTTTCTAGGTAGCCGACTGCAGGGAAAGCAGATCAGTATTCAAAGCCCCTCCCTGCTTCCGATTCATTGGACTCCGAGTGTCTCGTGGAGGGTGCATCACACTGCGAGCAGACTCCATGCAGACTGGAACCTGCTCTGCCCTGCAAACAAGGTGTCCTGGGGCACTTCTGAAGACTAACACATTTATTTATCGCATGAGCTTCCAGAGGAGAAATCCCACGTCGTCAGACACAAGTGGAATTCCTCCCATAAAGCTCACGCAAGAAATAAATGTGTTAGTCTTAAGAAGTGCCCCAGGACTCCTTGTGTGTTTTGCTGAACTAGACTGACACGGCTCCCCTCTGGAACTTGTCCTCTGCACTGGGAGCCCCCAGCGTCTGAGGCCATGTACACACGATCAGTTTATCACGCATTAACAGTCATTACCGCGCGATAGCAACAACAGCGTACACACGTGCAATAGGGCTGTTGCGCGTTAACTGCATTGTTGCAGCGCAATACAAAAACCACCTCGACGAGGGTGGTACCAGTTAATGCGGAACAGCTGTTGCACCTTTCAACTCGTGTGTACACTTACCGCGCAATGATGGGCCTCCGGAAGTGTCCCAGCATTCCAAAGTCGTCCTCTCTGGTCTTCCCCCCACCCGCTCTGTGGCCGTGACAAAACAGTCCCCGCCCTGATCAGATTCCCGGGATTTTCGAATTTCTCGTCTGTTTCACTTCCTGTTCTCTTCCTCGTGGAGTGGAGTGCAGCTCTGATCATCAGTAGCAATGGCGGCCCGTCGTGAAAGACGTGCACCCATTTGGAGCACGGCAGAGGTGCTGGACCTGATCAGCATCTGGGGAGAGTCCGCTGTGCAGGCGCAGCTACGCGGCAGCAGGCGAAATGATGATACATTTGGTATAATTTCTCGGGCCATGTCAGAGAGAGGTTATGATAGAGACACTGTGCAGTGCAGATTGAAGGTGAAGGAGCTAAGAATAACGTATCACCGAGCGAAGGAGGCAAACCGCCGTTCGGGATCAGCGCCTGCTACATGCAGGTACTATAAGGAGATAGAAGCCATCCTCAGTGGGGACCCCACAACCACTGCCAAGAGTCCCGTGGACACATCGGCCCCCCCTCATCCACTGAATGCCAGACCCGAGCAGGATGAGAACATGATCGATGAGGAGGAGGAGATGGAGGATGACCTGGAGGAAAGCGCAACAGCGTGTAGCCAGGAGCTCTTCTGCATCCCCGCTGAGACGTCCACCCAAGACATGAATTGCAGCGTGTCCTCTGAGGCGGCAGAGGGGGATTCCGGTAAGTTTCTCTTTCGTACAGCTATGGCTCCTGCTAAAATATCATTGTCCGGGGCGGGGGTGCTTGCTGTCTCGGTCCCCGCTGTGCACACTCTTTACTCTGCATTCATTAGAAGTGCATCAACACAAGCAGTGATTGTCAAAAAATCATCTCTATTTAGGTCAGTAAAGGTTTCCTCGATGTACCTCCAGAGCCTCCTACTCAGGTTAGATGGGAGAGCGTTTGTGTCTATGCTCCCAAAGACGGATACTCTGCCTCGCCAGCTGCAAAGCACAGCCCTGGGAACCATGGCAGCACACAGTGCAGCAGCATACGGTCCTGGCTTGCAACCGGTGGCATGTAGGATAGGTATTCTAGCTGGCAGGGGCACTCTGAGGAAAGAGATATCGGGTTCCATCTGTGTGCCCTGTGCAGAATGTCAGCCCCCAGTAAGCTTTCTATTAGGACGTACCTTGTCCGCTTCAGCGAAGCATAGGATGTTGACTGCCCTGCACCTTCCAGTGGAATGTGCTGCTGGAAGGTTACATTGGTTATCTAGGCTATGTGTTAACAACAGCTTTATTATTATTATTATTTTTTTTTAGATTTGACCTTCACAGGGCCGGTGTCTACCCCAGCTGACCACATGAGAAACATTCGGCGGCATGCTCGAAGAAACAGGGAGGATATGTTTCAGGACCTGCTGAAAACAGCACAGGAATCCGCGAGGGAGAATCGAGCCTGGAGAGAGGAATCCCAACAGAGGAGGCAGAAACACAGGGATGAACTGATAAGCGTCATGAAGGAGCAAACAGAACTGCTCAAGAGCATGATTGCTTTGCAGACCCAGGCGATTAATGTACGGGCTCCACTCCAGACAGTTCAGCCGTGTCTGCCTCCCACACCCCGTAGTCCTTCAAAGAATTTCTTTGAAGGCCACCCGTCCCCCTGGTATACTGCAACATCCAGTCCCCCCCCCCCAGAGCTACTTTTTAGAGACCTGCAGCTACACCCACCTGTAACCCCCCCCCTTTAGGTTTTAATAAAAACAGTGACAAATAATTTGAAGAGTGGCTTTATTTGTACACATTGAAAACCTCATAAGGTCCACCTGATGCATCCTGGAAGTTCACTAGGGGAGGGCATCATTGAAATGGTCCCCGAGTGCCTCCCTTATGCGAGCAGCTTCTCCTTGGGCCCCCCAATACTCCTAGTGGCTGGCTGTTGGTATGCTTCCTCGAGGCGCTGTGCCTCCATAGCCCACCCCGGGGAAAACTTTTCTCCCCTACTTTCACAAATGTTATGGAGGACACAGCACGACGCAATCACAGCAGGGATGTTGTCCTCCACCAAGTCCAGCCTCCCATACAAACATCGCCAGCATCCTTTTAAACAGCCGAAGGCACACTCCACAGTCATTCTGCAGCGGCTCAATCTGTAATTGAACCGCTCCTTGCTGGGATCTAGATTCCCGGTGTACGGCTTCATGAGCCATGGCATCAGTGGGTATGCTGGGTCTCCGAGGATGACTATGGGCATCTCCACATCCCCCACAGTAATTTTTTGATCAGGGAAGAAGGTACCCCCTTGCAGCTTCCGTTACAGACCAGTGTTCCTGAAAATGCGGGCATCATGCACCTTTCCCGACCACCCAGCATTGATGTCTGTAAAACGCCCCTTGTGATCCACGAGTGCTTGCAGCACCATGGAGAAGTAGCCCTTCCTGTTGATGTACTCAGTCGTGAGATGGTCTGGAGCCAAAATAGGGATGTGTGTGCCGTCTATGGCTCCCCCGCAGTTCGGGAATCCCATGGCAGCAAAGCCGTCCACAATCTCACGAATATTGCCCAACGTCACCGTCCTCTGTAGCAGAACGCGATTGATGGCTCAGCAGACTTGTGAGAGGGCTAATCCGACGGTGGACCTCCCGACTCCAAACTGGTTTGCAACCGACCAGTAGCAGTCAGGAGTCGCCATCTCCCAGACAGCAATCGCAACACGCTTCTCCACGGTTAGGGCTGACCTCATGTTGGTGTCTTTCCGTCGCAGGGCAGGGGCCAACTCTGAACACAGTTCCAGAAAGGTTGCTTTCCGCATTCGAAAGTTCTGTACCCACTGCTCGTCATCCCACAGCTGCATAACAATGCAATCCCACCACTCTGTGCTCGTCTCTCGCAACCAGAAACGGCGTTGCACCGTGTGCAGATGATCGGTGAAGGAGCTGAGCAATGCGGTGCTGTTGCTCTGCATGGCATCGATAGCCCCTGCTTCTCAGCGTCCTCGTCTGACTCGGAGCTCATTGCGTACTGAGCAACCAGCTGAGATGTATTTAGAATGCTGAAGGCGACAGTGAAGATCAGAGCAGGATCCATGCTGTCGCTGTTGTGATTGCTCGCAAGTGGTGCGTCACTGCACTGTTGAAAATAGGCGCGAGTTGCTATTGGCAACGAGGAAGGCGCAAGGGGAACACAAAGCACCACGGGAAACTGAGAGTTTACCCATGGCGCTTTGCGTTCCTTTCCTTCATCCCATGATTCCAAGCGCCGATTGAGGGAAAATTGAACTGTGGGATAGGTGCCCAGAATTAATTGCGCTACACCGTGATATTGCAAAGAATTCTGTTGCGTTACAAGGAGCGACGTGTGTATGCGCTATCCCACAATAAAGGTCACGTGTTTTTTATAGCGCGATTGCCATGTTGCGCTTTAATCTGATCGTGTGTACATAGCCTGAGTGTGTCTTGCACCAAGGACTGGTTAAGGGTGCACAGAAAGTTGTTGTCTAAGCACAAGAGTGACACCCAGAACTCCACAGTTCTTACCAGTTTCCAAGACCCACTTCCTCTGTGGCCTTAGACAAAACCATTAAGTTCTTGGCTCCGGGGTATCCTTGTTTACAGAAGAGGCCTCCTGGATGGTTGTGAGGATTCAACAGTGATCCTGAAACATGTTTTAAAGATGAAAAATATAATGATCTTTATCATGCAATAGCCAGTGGTGCCAGTGTGGAATCAAAGTAGAGTTTTTGTTTCTAAAAGACACAAAAATGTCATGTGGGTTTAAAACTGTATGCAGAAGGGTTACTTTACCCACCACGGAAACGCGGCTACTTCAATCATCCATAGCTGTAGTAGTTTAACAGCTTCACAGCAACACTACAGCTAAGGAAAAAAGTGAAGAAACTGCACAGGGGAGATTTACACAGGCAGAGTACCCTGTACAAATCCAGTTCAGAACTTTTCTGTACTTATGAAGGGTGCCATGAGATCTGAAGTGACCATGAGTGGCTAGGACTTTGTTTTTAACACTCCTCTGAACTCTGCCACAAAAGACCCACGCAAGAGAACTCTCTGCTGGGAAAGGGACACCAACATGGAGCTTCAGTCAAGACAGCCTCACACTGAGCCACCCCAACATCACATAAGACGTTTCAATGAGTTGGGAGAGTTTCCCAACTTTGGGGAAAGAACTAGCGGGGAAATGCAAGCATTCCCTGCCACAGTTGTAGATGTGTGACGAAGACCTTGTCCTCTTAAGGCCAGATTAAGGATTCAGAGAATATCTACACTACAAAAAAGGACTGCTAACTCAGGTTAAAGTAGCAGTGAAGACCCATTGACCCTTCCCTTTTAGCTCGGTTGGTTCAAAACTTGACTTTAACCCCAGGTTCTCCTTAGGCTTTAAGTGGAACTGCTAACTCAATTAACTCAAATTCCAAAGGGGTAGCCGTGTTAGTCTATTGTAGAAAGACAACAGAGTCCTGTGGCACTTTTAAAGACTAACAGATTTATTTATCGCATGAGCTTTCGTGGGAGAAAATCCCACTTCGTCAGATGCTTTGAAGTGGGATTTTCTCCCACGAAAGCTCATGAGATAAATAAATCTGTTAGTCTTTAAAAGTGCCACAGGACTCTGTTGTCAATTAACTCAAGTTACCAACACCCACCCCTAGCAAGGGCTCATACACCTGCTGATCCACCAATGTGATTTATGCCATCATGTGCCGGAAATGCCCCTCTGCCTTATATATTGGACAAACAGGACAGTCTCTGCGCCAAAGAATCAATGGACACAAATCTGACATCAGAAACTGCAATACTGCAAAACCTGTAGGGGAACACTTCAATCTCCCTGCTCACTCCCTTAACGACTTGTTAATAGCTGTGTTGATACAGATGAATAACAAATCACAGCTTCAAAGAGAGACTGCAGAACTCGAACTTGTATGCAAATTTGACTCAGTTGTCTTGGGGTTAAACAGGGACTATGGATTTTTCTCGCATTACAACAGGTGATTTGACCTCCCCTTCCTCTATGTGCTGTTCCCCAGTGTTTGAATCCTAACACCTATTTTGATTTGCTGTTACAGCCTGACCTGATCCTGTCATACACTCCCCTGCATTTAATTTCCTCCCACTCTGTAAGTCTCCCATCTTCAAAGCATCTGACGAAGTGGGATTTTCTCCCACGAAAGCTCATGCGATAAATAAATCTGTTAGTCTTTAAAAGTGCCCCAGGACTCTGTTTTCAGATCTGTCATTTAGCCAGGTTTGAATCCATGCATCGGGTGCCATGTTGACTTTGTATCATTCTAGTTTCTGAATCAAACTGTCAGGGGGTCCCAAGTCAAATGCCTCATTTAACTATAAGTACATTTCATCAATACTCTGACCTTTATAACCCAACTTGTTACCTCATAAAAAAAAGATGAAGTTAGTTTTTGACCAGATCTCTCATCCATAAACCCATGCTGCCTGCCATTAGTAACACGGCTCTACTTTAATTCTTGATTAATCAAGTCAAGAATCAGCTGCTTCATTATCTTGCCCAGGATCAATATCAAACTGACAAGCCTACAATGGCCCAGGTCGTCCCATTTACCCTTTTGAAATATTGATGCAACCTTAGCTTTCCTTCAGGCCTCTGGAACTTCCCCAGTTTCCAAGAGTTACTAAAAAACAGCAGTTACAGTCCAGAGCACTCCAAGGACAGCTCTTTTAAAATGCTTGCATGCCAGTTATCCAGATGTGCTGACTGAAAAATATCAGCTTCCTCCTGCGTTACTGCAGAAGTGGAAAGAGCTCCTCCATGGGCACAAGCAGAGGGCTTTGGATGAGGAGGGTATTTAGTGCTGTGACAAAGCTGGAATTGCAGTAATATTTTTACGAACACAATGTGTGCCTAGGTTTCCTCTCTCTACTTTGCACTGCCATCCAGTGGGTGCAAAGGCATGCCCTGTCACAGAACAGGGAAGGAAGTATGGGAGCCAACCTGAAGCCTGGGATGCAACAAAGAGGGTCATTAAGGAACCGATTCAGAGCCACGGAGGGTCCAGAAATACAACGAAAGCCTCACTGACTGAACGATCTACACTCAGGAGTGGCAAAGGAGCTCAGTACAGGCCTGCCTGGAGACAAAGGACTTAGAGGGAAGCAGCAGAAGACAAAGGATTGGCTTCTGGAAGATATTAGCTGGTCTCACCTTGGGCTGGTTAAAGGTCACGGAGGATACGTCTATGGTGCAAGGGAGGAGGGCACAGAGGCAGGGCTATACACCACAATTTTACAGCCCGTAGCCAAGTCCTGGGATAGACTCAGCTGAGGGGCTGGCCTCGGTCTTAACAGCAGTGTAGACAAACCCAGAGAGACTGCGTGGCTGGTGGCTGGCTCTGGCGTGGCTAGACAGACTACGTTTTGACCTCTATTTCTGTAGAGTGATCTAAGGGCATCGCAATAGAGATCTATCACCTGGTCTACCCTGCAGAGTAAGATTACCTAGGGGTCTGGCCCACTAAAGGGAGTCCTCCAAGGGGCATATGTGCTCCTGGGGGTACACAGCAGTCTTCCAGGACGTACATTAACTCGGCCAGATATTTGCCTACTTTTACCACCGGCTGCATAAAGAGAAGCAGCAAAGTCAGTACCAACTAAAATGTCAGACAATGGCTTGTTTAGACTGCTCTATCTGCTACAGACAAACGTAAGTACTATATTCCGATTCCAAGAGATTGGTTTGGAAAGCTAGCTCATGGGTCCGATCCTGGGGATCTGTGACGGGTGGCATGCAGCAATTAAGACTAGCAGCTAGCTATTATGCTGATGGATGCAACGAAAACAGCTCCGGAGAGAGGGGAAGGCGAGTAATGGGGTTCACAAAACAAGTAAAAGGAGTTTGTTTTGAAAGAGCTGGCAGGCCTGATGCAGACTTCGGAGCAGTGCTATGATCATACGAGGTGGTCTACATTTCTGGCTCAGTCACAGCTTCCATACCACAACCAGCATGCATGTGGAGCAACCACTGAAATGGATCAGGCACCAGCTGAGAGACCTGAAAGCAAGCTGGCCAGCTGTGCAGGGTGGATGGTGACTTTGTGCAGCTGCTCTGATTGCCCAGGAAGCAAAGGTGTGCAGGAGCAATGCGGGTGTATGGCAGTGGAAAAGGAGACCACTCGAGCTCTGAGGCAGGCCGCCAGCTCTCTCGGAATAGCTGCCACTAGTTATAAGCAATAATCAGATCACTATAAATATTCTGAAGAGAGTGCACAGATCTCTCCAGCTTCAGCAGGTCTGTGCCTACTGCCATGGTCCCTTCACTGCAGAAAGCGATTCACCTTTCTTACTGGGCCCAGTAGCTTGTGAGCTTCCAGGGTAACATCAGCGCATGTTGTACAGCGCCTAGCACAATGGGGGATCAGCCCTCTTCAGGGGCTTGCATCCTACCACAGTCATTCATAATAAAGGCATCATTACCCTGGAGCATGTCAAAATACCAGACCCCGAACAACTGTGAAAAGCACCAAGAGACATTCCTCAGCCCATGCCGTAGACAAAAGCTATGGCGGTGTGGGAGGGGAGGTGTTTTACACTGTACACAGACACTCTTCTCTCACACGCCCAAGGGGCTTGGCACCAGTTTAGGGCTCGACTTGCTGTGTCCCATCTTTTGTGCATCACTCCCACAACCACAAAACAATGGGAGTTACAAACATCAGAGTAAGTATCTATATGCAGCGAATATGCTGCATTTTCCATTTCATGCATCTGACGAAGTGGGATTACACCCATGAAAGCTTAGGTGATAAATAAACGTGTTGGTCTTTAAAAGTGCCACAGGACTCCTTCTTTACTTTGGTTTGGCTGGAGCACACGAACAAGGCTGCCCCTCTGGAACTAAACATCAGAGTAAATAATTTAACCACCACTTCCTCTGGGGAATGCTTTATGTGGGAAGAATTTAATCCCGGAGATCCCGGCAGCTCTGGCTCTTGAGCACACAGCGCTGCTGGTGGGTTTTCCTCTTCAGACCGTATGGTTTGATGAGACAGACAGGCCAGTCAGGGCCCCACAGGCAAGGATGAGTTGAGTTTTAAAGTGGATTTTCTTCACTGTTTACAATGCGATCCTGCCCAAATGACAGCATTCCCCTGAGTACCAAATGAAGCTGAAGAATTAAAGAAGCAAATCTGATAATTTGTTAAAATAAATGTAAAAGAGGTTCTTTAGGAAAATTAGCTTTGCCAGACCTTTTTATGCACCATGCAGTCTCAGTTCAGGTCTGGTCCTTCTACACAAAACGGGCAGAGAAATAGATTCAGGGCAGTGAGTGGCTTTTGAAAAGAAATGTAGGACCAGTGCTTTTTTCTTTTAAACAAAGGAAAGTGCCAGTCCTCAGATCTTGATAGTAAATTTGAAAAATGCCTCTCCCATCCAGCTTCTTCCCGCACCACTCCTCTTCCTCCAGCAGTGTGCTCCTTTCCCCCAGCTGGGCAGCAGGGCTGGCCAAAAAGGTGCCGGAACTCCGCACCCCTGTGTACCGTCACAAAAAAAGCACTGTGCAGGATTAATGGTGATTTAGCCGTTATACTTTTTAGCTGAAAGTTTCTTCTACCACAGTGGCTGAAGAACTTCTCTCCAGAGAAATGCAAAGAAGTGCCCTCTTTCAAAAAGAGCTCATAGCTCTCAAAGAAACAAGGAGGGCACAGACTCCTTAGCAAAGCTGGTCGCTACTTCTTCCTCTACCACTGCACAGCCCGGAGGGCAATCACCTTCTCTGAGGTCATCTTTGCTCCACTCCCAAAGGGCGCCATGAGGAGCCGTGTCCATCTTTGCTGAGAGAAGGCAGGCAGTGGCCTCCATGCCACTGAGAAGAACGGCGACAGAAGCTGTTCTGAAAGAGGGGCACTCCCTCTGAAGATTTTAAGCACCCGACTCCACTGAAAAGTGAACTTTTAGCCAAAAATTGACCATTAATCCTAAATATTTCTATTAAATGTTTTGCTGTGCCAGCTATATTCACCAGGCAAGAGAGGAGAAGACCAGAGAGAGTGCATGTGCGTGAAAGGAACGAGGTGTGCACAAGCAAAGTGGACACTGGGGGGGAGGGGAGGGTGCATGCAGGGGAAGATGAACAGAAAGGGAAAACTGGGTTGTATATGCCAGCTGCCTTGTTCTTCTCTGGCAATACAAAGCAGCTGTAAATCCAGTTTAACTGGCCTGTATGTTCCAGAGCACAGGAGAGAGCCTGGCCCTAAAAGTGGAAATTAGAATAAGGAATGCAACCTGCATTACCAGATAGGTTTCGTACATCTTCTGTGACCCATTCCCTACAGACCTTCCAGACAAAGACTTCATAGGTAAGAGTAGAAAGCGGGTTTTTGAAGAACATAAAAGAGGTAGACATACATGTGTGTTTGTGTCGCACTTTTTAATATTAAAAGTCAGTCAGCTACAACCAACAATCACTGCCTTGACATACACACGGGGTGGGGAGGGAGGAGTGCTCACTAAAATCTGAGATGGGTAAATGGCTTCAGCTGCTTACTGCTCCTCCACTGCAAGTGCATCTGGACACATCTGTTTTGGATATTTGTCCTACACGAATGAAGGAGCTACTGGGAAGAGCCGAACACCAGATCTATTTGCTTTAACAGTCCTGAGTCTGTACAATTGCCAGCATGGAGAGAAATGTACGGCAAACAGCATGGCAAAGGACAGCCTTCGCCTGGAATCTTCTTGGCGCTCCATTCCCACTCT
The DNA here is from genome assembly GCA_007922175.1 of Pelusios castaneus. Lineage (NCBI taxonomy): Eukaryota > Metazoa > Chordata > Testudines > Pelomedusidae > Pelusios > Pelusios castaneus. The sequence continues at coordinate 868,017 of ML685950.1, forward strand.
GCCAGGGAGCTGAGAGCCGTGCCACGGGAGCCCTGCCAGCTGTCGGTGCCTCGGGAAGGCCCCTCTTTGCCTGTCTCTCGAGATTCGGCTGCAAGAGTCTTTCCATGCCAGGCACACGCTCTGCTGTGCTCCTCCCCACCAAACCCCTGAGGCCTCCTGTGTGTCTGCTAACCACAACCCTTTGAGCAGCTCATGTATTTACAAACGGAGGCATGTTGAAATCAAAGGGGATCCCATATGACATAATTCACATTAAAATGTCAACAGGCTGACAATTTATAGAGTCAGTTCACTGAAGGTGGGGAGAATGAAGACTCGGTAATTGTTTCATTCCTGTTTAAACCAAGAGCGATGCGCAGGGCCTTTGGGGTTGGCTCGTCAGCCAACTGGTGCCAGGCTTGGCCCCGGGCCACACGTTAGAGACCAGATTTCACTGGTTAGATCCCTTCTCACTGAAACACGACCCTGGGGTTAAGGGAGATGATGTGCCTCTTCCATCCACCCTGCTGCAGTCCACAATACAGCAAAGAAACATTCGCCTTCCCCACCAGAACTCGCCGCATGACTGTAGAGGCCCCTATTTGCTAAATCCATTCAAACCACAACACAGGCCTTCCCCCCCCCCCCCCCCGGCTCTGGAACAGGCATCTCAAGTTCACGGCCAATGGCACAGCCCAGATCAAATAGCAGAAGACCGACTCCCCTAGACTCGACCCTCTTCTCCCAGGACTGGGCAAAGGCTCACAGATGATCAGAGAAGACAGTGTTAACTTAAGGAGTATCCAGACTGAAGGAAAGTGCGTGTTCTTTCCCGGGCTAACACATGGTAACAAAGACACGGTGAAAATCTAGTGACCAAGGCAATTTGTATTACAAGGCTTGACAAACCCCCGGCACCAGGTCGCCATGGTGACCAGAGTTTGTAGCCTGGCTCCTAGCTGCACTGTGGAAATGCAGGAGAGGAGCGCCCTCTGGTGACCAAAAATAAAAGTGCTGGCACCTAGCTGGGAGCCAATTTTGTTGAGCCCTGTTATACCATTCATCCCTTAGCAGGTCACGTTACATTCTAGCAGGGACCCAGCGTTTACCTCAACCTGACATTTTGTGTGACAACCACCAAATGCTTTGTTTTCACTAGTATTTTACCTCATGTTAATTACTACACACTAACCCTGACAAAGAGCCCTCCCTGTCTCCTCATCCAACAGCAAGCTCTTATTTCTACATGGGAATGCAGAGCCTGACACTGCGTGGCCCTGAACCTACTAGACCTTCGGGCTGTAATCCAGTGACACAGAAGTGTGTGGTGACCCAGACCTCAGAAACAGAGCCAATGCACGCAGGAACTGTAACTCTGCTTAGAGCAGATCTTTTTCCCACTGCCTGGGACCTGGGAGGCAGCACTGAATTCTTGCTGTAGCCATCAGGCTTCCCCGCTCGAGGACCAGAATGCTTCAGCTGGTGACACAGCATCCCACTTCCCACTGGGAACCGGCCCAGGAAAGCGAGCTATGTAGAGGAGGAAGACGCATCAGCTCTAGGGCTGATGATGTACCTGCATAAAGCATAGTCAACGACCCTCTCGCCACAGACTCCCTCTGTATAAACAGTTACACCTCATTCTCTTCTACCTCATTAACTGAAACACATTAAAACAAGCGTGCACTGGGAGTAGCAAATGAGACTGTTAAACCAAGCTGACATAATCCCCATCAGCTGTGGGAAATGAGGACACATCAATTATGGTAAATCAACCGCAGTAACAGTGATTTACTCAAGGCGATAAGCTCCCAAGAAAAACCTCCTTCAGCCTCTGACTATATTTACCTCTTCCCCTTGTTCCATGTCATTCTCCCCGTCTGCCTACCTCAGGGTAGCACACACCATAGAAATCCATCATCAGTTAGATACCTCTTGCTTGTCCCCCCTTCTCGCACCCGTGCTCTGAGCACCACAGCCCCTCACACACCCAGTCCTGCAGGAGGTCCGTAACCCCAATCCAGCACCGACACCAACTTCACAGGCACACCTGCTGTTACTGGAATGCAACTTCTCAGCGAGGAAAAGAGCGCAGTCTCTCTCTGCACATTTGGAAGGGGAATAAAATCCCAAGCCAGCAGGGAAAAATCAGTGCAGTTACACACACTGGAGGATACTCTAAAGTCAGGTCACGTCTGTTGTCACATCCTGTGTAGGAGGGCATGTGTGAATATTGCTTTAGAAAGTAGCTGGTCCCACCAAAATCCTTTCCACAGCTCACTTTGGGCTGTCCTTCCTTTGGCCTGCTGCTTTCCCAATAAAATGTCTCCATTTGGATGGAAAAACAGGGAATGGGTATTCAGCTAATGAAATGAGGCTCATAAATGGCCTCGCCCGGTGTAGTTGTAGAGTTGAGTTTGTGGAGTTTCCCTGGGAGGAAAGAGGACTGGTGGCTCAGAGGCATCTACTGCGGTTTCACTCTCACTCAGAGGAAGTTGTGTTGGTAAAACGTGCAGCCACACGTCTGCTGGAACGAGCACACACACACAGGAGCTGCACCCGTGGAACTATCGTGGTACACGGGCGCGTAACCCTGAGACACACCCAAGTAAGCCAGTCGTCCTCTGTGGGAAAACAAGAGGCAGCCAAAGGGGGGTAGGGCCACTGCAGGAGAGAGATTTTCCAAATACAGCTACTGAAGTGAGTTCTTCATGTCGGTGAGAAGTGGGGATCGACCGGCTCCTCATTCTGCCCTGCACCAAACCACAGTCCTTCCTTCTCTAGCAGGGCGAGCCCACGGTGTAGATGGGTGCGGAGACCACAGCTCCATTGCCTGGCATCTCTCCCGAGACTGAAAACAAGGGGCCGATTGATGCTAGGTGCGCTGGCGTAATCACCAGGAACCAGACTCACAACTACCCTTCAGACTAAGAGCTTCAGCCCCTGCAGAGCAGGGAAGAGGAGAGGTGAACTAAAAGCTGAGCTGCCCAGGCTCCCTTTTTCCTGAGCCAGCCAGTGTCTCTTACAGGACTCTTCTTCTTTGGGTCTGCCTAACTTCCAACCCTTTAAAACAGGAGGCAACAGGAGTGCAGGAAAGAAGGGTGCTGGTGGCTAGTTTGATATTTCAGATGGAGATTAGCCACACCAATCAGAGGGACCCCGTCTCCTCCTGCCACGTATTTTGAATGAAGTCTAGACCCAACTCTCCAGGAGCAGTTTCTTGATACAAACCTCAGCGAAGTTACAAGGCAGAAGTCACACCAGGCTTTAAAGAGACCGTCTCCAACAGCCTGTGCCGGCATTTTGAACAGTGTCCATGAAGTCCGTCTAACCAGCATGTGTGCGCAACAGACGCACGAAGAATCAGGCATGTAAAGTGACATCTGCTGGATTAATTAGCTGTGTAAATTAGCCTCCCCTCTGTGGAGATAGGCTTTGTTATTGCGGCCCCAAACTTCCCCAGGTGATTTTTTTTAAACCTACCATTCTCCTAGCATGAGAAACAGAAGGGGGAGGAGTGGGTGAGATGGGTTTCCAAAGTATGTACACGAGATGAAAAGCGCATGAGTAAAATATAGATGCCACTGGATAGAAGAAGTGAATGACAGCAGGTCAGAGAACATTAAGTCCTTTCAAAAGGATCTCAGCAGAATGAATGAAAGCCCCAGGCCTTACGAACTCCCTAAATGTGAACCTTGAGGCAAGAGAGTGGAAGGGAGGGGAGGCAGCACACCCTGAAAGTACATCCGAGTATCTACTTCCCTGCGCAAGCAGAACTGGAGCCCATGTGACGGGGGAGAGCTGATACAAGATCCAATCAAAGCGACTGAGAGAAAAGGTGTAAAATGAGACTGCGCCTGTGTCTCACCAAACCATTACACACAGGACTGTTCAAACCAGCACTGGCTGCAAAGCAGAAACATTCTGACAAACGTGTGCAGAAGTCAGGTCCTGAGACCAACTGCACTTGGCTGACGAATTGAGAAGTCTGGAACATGGATACTCCATGCTAGTTCTCCCTGGCTCATTACTTTTAAAAGGACCACAAGGGAACGGACAGGAACAAGTCAAGGCGGTTTTGGTGCCCAACAGAAGGGGATCAATCCAAGGTACTATGGAAGGCAGAACGGCCATCTTAAATAACTACGGAGTGCTTTTTACTCATAGACTCATAGACTTTAAGGTCAGAAGGGACCAGTACAATCATCTAGTCTGACCTCCTGCAAAATGCAGGCCTCAAGACCTCACCCACCCACTCCTGTTAGCTGGATTCTTCTAGCGCATGAGTAAAGGACCTGTTTGTTAACTTCCATGCAGGTACCTGGTGAACTCACGGACGGCACTGGTATCTGCATTGGTGTTTCCTAAAGCACAATTTTGAGACATTTGGTCTGCACAAGTGTAAGTCCTGGCGTAACTTGATTTGCAGAACTTTTATTGCAAGTAATGATGCACAAGAGGGAAAGCACCCAAATGATTCTTTTAGCTCTGGCCAAATTTGCAGGGCTGGCCGTAAGACAAAGACATCTTTTTACTGTGTACTAAGCACATGGGATGGGATCAGAGATGTAACAGAACCACAAGTGCAATTCTCATAAATCACTTTTCACACCGTAGCTGTAATTAGTTGCATAGCACACTGTTGCCTTAGGAGACATCCTGGGATGGAAGCTGCATTGCAAAATGGTACTTCTAACGTGCTCTGACAAATCAAAAGTCAGTCCCACATCTCTCTGATCCCACTCTGGGTAGGGAGCACGCCCAGACCTCTCTACACTAGAAAACAGACCCGCTGCTGAAAATGCCTGTTCAGCGGTCACCCTGACAAACGTCAAACACGAACTACTGGGCAAGAGACAAACCGCTCATCAGTTACAGAAGTAACAGGACGAAGTTATTCTTTGGTACAAGCGAGCACACGGCATAAAGGGCTCAGCTCCAAGACAGCTTTCAGGGCTCGTGGCATTATTCAATAAATACAAGCAGGGGAGGAAGCACCAAAAGATCCTGTAGCCGCACAGCCTGCAAAGAGCATCTCTCAAGCCCCTGTCCTACCCCACCGTGTGAGGCAGGAACGCGGGAGTCTGGCCTCCACCTATCACTAGGCAGATGGCAATCCATGATTCTGGAAGAACAGGACACCTAGCAGATGGTTTGCAGCACAAGCATGCCACAGAGTGTCTGGATTTGACTATTCCAGTCCCCTACAGACGTGCGATTCCCCCATCTCTCAGACCTGCCCACTACAGGGCACCTTTCAAACCCAGACTTGAGCAATGGGGCATGACTGGCCTTGGGATCACCAGCGTCCTGATCCTGAGCTCTAGTGAATTTCATTTTAACTTTCCAGTTAGAACTTCTCACAATGCCAAGTCTGCAGCAATAATCAGAGTGAGACGATATCTGCCTGGACTGACCAGTCAACCACACATCTCATTTGGAACCAAAAGTACATGATCAGGCTGCCATGGGGGAAGAGAGAAGGGGGTGGAAGCAAATACAATACAGTAATGTGCTAAATGTAAGCATTTTTCTTCTGCATAGTAGTGTTTCAAAGCTGTATTAAGTCAATATTTAGTTGTAAATTTATGGAAGACCAACCAGAAAGATTTGTTCAGTTACAAACTATCTCCATTCCTGAAGTGCTCGTAACTTTGACATTCTACTGTAGGGCTAAAGGTTTCGTATCTGTTGTTCTGGCTGGGTCTGGCGGCACTTTGAGTTGGTGTATGGGGATCTTGCTTCTGATGGTGAGCTTAGAAAGTTTGGGGATTGTTTGAAAGCCAGAAGTGGGGGTTCAGGAAAGATGTCTTTCAGGATGTGGTCCCCATTGTGTACTGGTTGCAGTTCTTTGATGACACCCCATATGGGGCGGTAGGTGACAACTAGGGATGCGTGGTCACGTCACTATTTCCTAGGTCTCTCGGGGTATTTACATGGCTTCTTCCATGAGGGGTTGCAAGTAGTTTGGAGGATGGGATCACATTTCAAAATGATTTGGACAAACTGGTAAAATGGTCTGAGGTTAACAGGATGAAGTTCAATAAAGACAAATGCAAAGTGCTCCACTTAGGAAAGAACAACCCATTGCACACGTATAAAACGGGCAATGACTGCCTAGGCAGGAGCACCATGGAAAGGGTCTGGGTGTCATAGTGGACCACAAGCTAAATACGAGTCAAGAGTGTAACACCGTTGCAAAAAAAGCGAACACCGTTCTGGGAGGTATTAACAGGAGTATTGTAAGTGAGACACGAGAAGTAATTCTTCCGCTCTACTCCGCCCTGATTAGGCCTCAACTGCAGTAGTGTGTCCTGTTCTGGGCACCTCATTTCAGGAAAGATGGGCTCGTAGACTCTAAGGTCAGAAGGGATCAGTACGATCATCTAGTCTGACCTGCAAAACGCAGGCCTCAAAACCTCACCCACCCACTCCAGCAATAGCCACCAACCTATGACAGTTATTTACCTCCTGAAATCATGATTTAAGGGCTTTAAGATACAGAGAATTCACCGGTAGATGAGCCATGCCCTGTGCTAGATATGGACAAATGGGAGAAAGTCCAGAGAAGAGGAACACGAATGATTAATGACTTATGAAGGAAGACTGAAAGAGCTGGGTTTGTTTAGTCTGGAAAAGAGAAGACAGAAGGGACATGACAACAGTTTTCAAGTACCTAAAAAGGATGCCATGAGGAGGAGCAAGAAAAATTGTTCCCCTTAACTGCCAATGATAGGACAAGAAGCAATGGTCTTAAATTATGGCAAGGAAGGTTTAGGTTGGACTTCAGGAAAAAACTTCTGTCAGGGTGATTAACCACTGGAATAAGTTTCTAGGCAGGTTGTGGAATCTCCATCATTGGAAGTTTTTAAGAGCAGGTCAGACAAGCACCTGTCAGGGATGGTGTAAGGGGGTACTTGGCCCTCCCATGAGTGCAGGGGGCTGGACTCCATGACCTCTCATGGTCCCTTCCAGTTTCTGTGATTCTATGATGCTCCCCACAGATCAGAACACACTAACTCAAAAGTAGCACCAGACTTTGCCAGAACCACAGATGCAAGATCTACAAATATTTTTCCACTGCTATGACGAACAAGACCTCATACAACAGACTTTTCAGTATCCGTGGGTCCTACATGGGGCTACCAGATGTGCCGGTGTACTACATCCAGCGGGTCAAAGATGTCAATAAAAACTGCCTGGTTTCATCCACATCATCACTACACTCTCAACTGAACTCACACAAGAAAATGCCTAGAAACAAGAACATCGTATCACCCTCTGGGTGAACACCTTCCACGAAGTGACCACCCTACATCCGACCTAGCAGTCCTCCTCTTCAAGGGAAACCTGCACAATACCTTCAAAAGATGAGTCTGGGAGTTTAAATTCTTAACTTTACTAGACATTAAAAATCACGGTCTTAATAAAGACACTGGCTCTATGGCTTATTAGAGTGGTTTTCCACCTTTGTTGTTTTGGACCTCTACAAAGTTTCAAATGGAGGTGCGGACCCGTTTGGAAATCTTAGACAGTCTGTGGCCCCCACGGGTCCACTGAATACAAGCTGAAAACCCACTGGCTTATTACAACAATCAGTAACCCACTAACCCAACTTTTTGTCTAAGACAGCAGTAGCATTAATGGGACACTTCACCTTGAATGGTCCTTACAACCCGTGCTAGCTATCTGTTCAAGCTTGGATTTAGCTGTGACACTCTCAGTACATTTCCCAGACCTGAAGAAGGGCTCCGTGTAAGCTCAAAAACGTCTCTCTCACCAACAGAAAGTGATCCTTACTCACTTTGCCCCTGTAACATCCTGGGACTGCCAAGGATACAACACTGCATTTTACAACAAGAGTCTATCTGCAAACTGAATCAAATGCTAAAGAGGTTGTGGGGAATGCAAGAGAAGAAATTAATGGGAAGAGGTGAGGGGACACACCTGTTTTACACCTAACCAACAAAGGACAGTTCTGATATACCTGGCAATTATTCCCTGATTTGAACACAAGAGCACCTCTTCTGACGGACAAGGCACAATGCTGCTGTGAGAATTCAGTACTTGTTAGCAAGTATATAACCAATCTATGCACTCACTGCTTTCCCAGATGACACGGATCTGCTTGGACAGCCAGAAGCACAGTCATCCAAGAAGACATAGACACTGTCTTAAAACCAAAATACGAGTATAAACGATGCCCTTGGCAAGCCGATGAGACATTTCAAATTCTGCAAAAGATGTCTGAGGCCAGAGTGTGCTGTGGTGATGCTAAACAAACATTTACAAGGTATATTTTGGGCAAGACAAAGTGGTTTGTGAAGCTTATTTTGAGCCCTGGGCAGAAGAGGGAATAAGATTTAAATAACCACCTGCATTCCAGGCTATTCAATCACTTCGATCCAAACCTCGACTTCGCAGGGGGTTTATGCCCAGTAGACAAGACTGACTGTAAAACACGTTCGTCCCAAGGAAAAAGGGCTACAAGAGGGAAAATGTGAGATCACACTTTACCATCCGAATGTAACTCGGACCTGGAGCACTGGTAGTAGATGTAATCCCTGACTCTGAAACCTGTGTAAACATACATATGTTGGAAGAAATTTGGCCCTGGATAAAGAAAGTGTGGTGGGACTGCTTCTAGATTGATGGCAGAAGACCAAAACTTCTCACGTTTACCATACAGCCCATAAGTGTAGCATTACAACATCATTTTGTCTGGCTTGGACTACTGCCAGCTGCGTGGAAGGGAGGGATCACCATCCCATTTTATGAGGAGAAAGGTCCATGCGCTGAGTATAGCAGCTACTGGCCAGTAACTTCCCTTTCTATTCCCGGAGAAGTTTTTACATGTTCCGTAGAACCTACATGTCCCACATGCCCAACTCCAGCCTCTCCTTGTAAAATATAGTTGCCCAGAGGAATCAGGTTTCATTGCCAAAGAATCTACAATAGACCCTATACTTGCGCTTTGTCTTGAATGTGAGACCCATGGTGAATTCAATTATCCCTGAACAGCAGCATATGTAGACCTAAAGGCAGCCTTCCATTCTGCTGAATAGCTGCTCTGTGGAAAGCCCTTCAAGGCACTGGCATTTGTGACGTTTTCCTGGTGTTAATTCAGAGTCTAGGTAATGACAATGGGGCATTGGTGGGAAGGGGTTCCCATGGGTCCAACAGCTATTACACAAAATCTGGTGTGAAGGAGGGATATGTCCTGGCCCCAGCTCGGTTCTGCCACGCAATGGATCAGTTCCTTGAACATATCTCCACAATTACCAGTATAACTGTTGGTTCAACTTCTTTTACCAACCTAGATTATGAAGATGATGTTGGCCTCTTCCATCAGGATGCAAATGACCATAAAGACGCATTAGAAAGCTTCCAGTATGTGGAAGCTATGCTTGGGCTAATGACTTCTTGGCACAATCAAAAATCAGAAGCACTGGCATAGAAGTTGTGTTACAAAACATCTGTGCTGCTGGACAAACAGGGAAATTGTATATGATTTCATCTACCTAGGCAGTAAATTGCCATCAAATGAGCTCAGCCAGCCATGCTAAGGAGAACTGGTTTAATCTCTCACCCGTAACGGAGCTGCACAGGTTCTGGAGCCAAAAACAGTTGTATATAATTTCACAAATGTTGATTTAGCAAACCGGTGTACTTCTGAGCCTCTCATACAGATGTGAAACCTGGATGTTGCTTAAACAAGACATCAGGAGGCTGGAGGCATTTCACATGCATGTAAAAGATTTCACATGCCTCTGTCTTCACATCCAACCTGCTGCTAAGCCATCCTGGATGTTGCTTAAACAAAACGGCAATAGGGATGGATGTGTTCTTGAGAGGCCTGACATGAGTCATCACCCGCTGGCACTTTTGGGTCTCACAGCCAGCCTCAGAGAGAAAGTCCGTGCACACTGGCCCTGGAGATCAGACGAAGTCAGAAGGGACCATTACCTAGCATGTGGTCATCTGCAATTAACCTGATTGGATAAAATCCCTGTGGAGCCTTTAGACGTCTGGAATAAAGCCATTCAATGTGGCTATAGACATCTGGTGCTATGGACCTTTGCTGGGAAAGCATGTTGTTCCTGCTATATTTGGGGATGCAGAATGATGCCCTGGTAGAGACAAGCGGCCAGGCTGGAGCTCATGAGGGGAGAGGCTCAGCTGTTCTGGCTGAAAAACACAGAGAAGGACTTTAAGAAAGCAGAACCTTATTAGACAGGAGGGCATCTTGCTAGGTAAGTTTAAGCTGCGTGTTATGATTTTATTTTATACACTATCTTTGTTTCCATTATTCCTACTTATGATCATCGATCTCTGGAAATAAACTTGTTCCCGTTTTCAGGGCCATCCCCAAAACGGGGAGGAAGGCGGGGCCCAGGGCCAATCAGCCTGTATGGGGGGGGGGCAGACAGGCAGGGTCCCATGCACCTGCCCTTCCCCTGAGCTGGCTGCTCCACCCTGGGGGCCAGGAGGGCCAGCCCAGAGGCCAGGCTTTGCGCTCTTGCCCTGCCCCGCTCTGAAGCACGGCAGTGGGGCAGTGCAGGGCCCGGGGCGATCGCCCTGCTCATTTTCACTCTAAACATCCTAGTGTGAAGCGGGGCTGAGGTCTGTGGTGGGACTAGGCAGCTGTAATGTATTGCTCCTTTGGGAACAGCAGGTCTAGTAACGCTGAGTGTCTAGTGAACAAGGAGGGGGGTGCTCTGAAGACTTGGGGTTCATGTGTGCCCAACACTTCCCTCCAGAGGGGCGGGCTTGTGCTGCCCAAGGCTGGTGGAGTTGGAGAGCTGACCCCTGGCAAGCCCAGACGAGGCTCCCTCATGCCAAGGCACAGCCGGGAAGTGTCGCAGTCACCTCACTGAGCCCACCGAGAATGGGGGCACAGGACCACAGACTCATCTCTAGCCTGAGCGGCTCACTCTAGTCAGGCGCACAGACGAGGCCGGAGGATGCTCCAGCTGGGAGAAGCTCATTTGAACGTGGGAGTTTGCTTTAGCTTGGGAACAGGTTGTCCCTGCTGTGAGCTTAGTGTAGTTCAGGAGTTGATTCTATAGTGTGAAGCTTACTTCAGTCCTGAGACCCATCGCAGTTCAGAAACTTAGTCTGGGCTGTGGCTGTCCCCATTGCTGAGCAAGTCAGACTTTAGGGGTGTGAACGCTCTCCCAAAGAGGGTTATGTTAACACAAACTAGGAGTGTGCACCTGGAGTGCCCACATGGGGGAGTTACAGTGCGGCACCTTGGTGCACGCTGCTATTCACACCTGGCGTGCAAATTATGGGGCCGTGCAAACATTCCCTTCAGACTATGGCTTGTGTACACAATGCAGCAATACACACTAGAGGGGTGCAATCTCTAAAATGCAGCAACATGCTGCATACCAGCCACCCATGCAGATCCTGCTGGCATGAATGAAAAGTTCCCTGGCTCATTAAAGTAGAACTGAAACAGAATTACATTTACGTGAATTGTGGCACTTTTCGTTTGCACCAGCAGGCTCTACGCAAGACAGTGCACAGCATGATGGTGCGCTTTGGAAATGACCCCCCTCTAGTGTGCATTACTGCTCCGTGTAAACAAACCCGAGAGTAGCAGATTTCTATTCAGTGGTCCAGTTTGGAGCCTTAGAGAGGATTTATAAAGGAGTGTGAAGCTGCTACTGGAATTTTAAGAACTTACAAAATTTCCTACAAGACTTTAAACATGCGCTATTTTCTGTGCTTTAACTAGATTCTGGTCTCTTTCTCTTCACTAGACTTATGTCTCGTCCAAAGTTCCCAGGCCTCAGCCACACTAATGGGTCAGGCTGCAGAAAAGGTTGATGTGGCTCTGAACTCTGCTACAGAGCACAGAACAGATTCAATGGGGGCATCTCAACATCATTCTAAGAACCTAATGAAAGCAGAAATGGAGGGAGATCTAGACAGTGCCCCAGCATACTCCCTTTTGCCTGGGCTGAATCATGCAGTCAGAGGGCTGAAGCCACAAACACAGAATGCAGCAGGCTCTCAAGCTCCCTGTTACAGCTCAATGCAAGTGTGAGGCCAGGTTATGGTTGCAAGGGCTCAAAGCAGAGCGTTTTTATGTGCTATCCCAAAGACTGCACCCCTGGCAAGCTGGGTCTTCCCCAAATCCCAAGTCAGCTCTTCAGATGTAGCTTCAGGAGGACAGCAGATTGCACGGCGTCTTCTAAGCTCACAATGGACAACTTAAGACTCGTTAAAGGAAAGAAAGGTTTTTTCCCTGTTCAGTCTCATCCCTTTGACCCAAATGCCTTTTAGTTACACCTCTCACAAGCAGAGAGGTCTTGGTATTTTTTGGTTTCTTTTTAAACTTACACAAACCAAGCACCTTCATAGACTTCTCTGCATCATAAAATATGGTACCATTCATGGGCAGAGGCAAACGTAGCGCGTTTCCCTAAGTAGGCAAATTCTCTCTTCGCCAGTATGCACTCTGAGATAAAAGCACTGATCGTAAACCCAAGAAGTGTTTGCCTAGAAAACAGTACTTGAATGAGAGATCTCCACATCTACCTGGTGCAATAAGAAGCGATTCAGGAGGCAGGAATCATTCCTTTGAGCCAGCACGAACCTACGAACTGAGGCAGTGCAGTGGGGTAGGAGACAACCAACTGAAGACATTACTGTTCCCATGGCACTTTTTGCAAGTGTAGTTCACTCTGGTCTTCTCCCCCAATTCCAGTCTTGCCCCACTCCACGAAGGCAAGAGCCCTGCCTGACACTTCACCTTCTGCAACAATCTGTCCGATTTACCTTTCAATAAACCTGAAAAACCCAGTGAAATTAAAAAGAGGTGCGAGACCCAAGCTTCCCAAAGGCAGAGAGGAGGCCAAAGCAGACACCGCAGGGCCAGAGTGCAGACGCCCGAGACATCTAACAGAAAGCAGAGGAAATGCACAAACATAATTTCTCCCCACAGAAAATAGGGAACTCGCAGTGTGCCAGGTCCTTTTCTCTTGTTAAACAAAGGCAGCTCACACAAGACCTGCTGCAAACAACTTGCTTCCAGAGCTTCTCTGCCTCCTGAACCAGCAGCACTGAGCCTGCCTGCATCCCTTTTCTGAACAGAGTCTGGGGTGAGTCTCCTGCACGGCACACAGCGAACTGGCAAACCCCTTAAACGCTGACAGCAGGATTATCTGGCTATGTGGACTCTCTCCTAAGACCCTATGCTACCAACACACCTAGCTATCTGAGAGACACTACAGATTTCCTGAGAAAAATCCAATCCATTGATGGTCTTCCAGAAAATACCATCCTGGCCACTATGGATGTAGAGGCTCTTTACACTAACATCCCACACAAGGATGGATTACAAGCTATTAGAAGAACCATCCAGGATGATAACACAGCTAAACTTGTGGCTGACCTCTGCGACTTTGTACTCACCCACAACCATTTCAGATTTGAAGATGATCTATACCTTCAAGTCAGTGGCACTGCCATGGGTACCTGCATGGCCCCATAATATGCCAACATCTTTATGGGCGATTTAGAACAACGTTTCCTCACGTCTCATCCCAAAGCACCTCTACTTTACCTACGCTATATTGATGACATCTTCATCATCTGGACCCATGGTAAAGATGCCCTTGAAGATTTCCATAGAGATTTCAACAATTTCCACAACACAATCAAACTTAGCCTGGAACACTCCACACAAGAGATCCACTTTCTGGACACTACAGTGCAAATTAGCGATGGGCACATAAAGACCTCCCTATACCGCAAACCTACTGATCGGTATAGTTACCTACATCCCTCGAGCTTTCATCCTCGACACACCACACGATCCATTGTGTACAGTCAAGCCCTAAGATATAACCGCATTTGCTCTGACCACTTAGATGGAGACAGACACCTTCAGGATCTCTACCAGGCATTCTTAAAACTACAGTACCCACCCGCAGAAGTGAAGAAACAAATTGACAGAGCCAGACGGGTACCCAGAAGTCAACTACTGCAGGAGAAGCCCATGAAAAACAACAACAGAACGCCACTGGTCACCACCTACAACCCCCAAGCCAGACCTCTTCAACACATCATCAAAAATCTACAGCCTATTTTACAAGATGATCCCTCACTCTCTCAAGCCTTGGGAGACAGACCTCTCCTTGCTTTCAGACAGCCCCCTAATCTTAAAAGGATACTTACCAGCAACTACAGATCACAGAACAGAAACACTAAAGCAGGAACACAGCCCTGCAGCAGACCACGCTGCCAACTTTGCCCTCATATCTACACTGATGACACCATCACAGGGCCTAATCAAGCCACCTACTCTATCAAGGGTTCGTTCACCTGCTCATCCACCAATGTGATTTATGCCATCATGTGCCGGAAATGCCCCTCTGCCCTATATATTGGACAGACAGGACAGTCTCCGCGCCAAAGAATAAATGGACACAAATCTGACATCAGAAATTGCAACACTGCAAAACCTGTAGGGGAACACTTCAACCTCCCTGCTCACTCCCTTAACGACTTGTTAATAGCTGTGTTGACACAGATGAATAACAAATCACAGCTTCAAAGGGAAACTGCAGAACTCGAACTTATATGCAAATTTGACTCAGTTGTCTTGGGGTTAAACGGGGACTATGGATTTTTCTCGCATTACAACAAGTGATTTGACCTCCCCCTCCTCTATGTGCTGTTCCCCAGTGTTTGAATCCTAACACCTATTTTGATTTGCTGTTACAGCCTGACCTGATGCTATGTCATACACTCCCCTGCATTTAATTTCCTCCCACTCTGTAACTTTCCTATCTTCAAAGCGTCTGACGAAGTGGGATTTTCTCCCACAAAAGCTCATGCGATAAATAAATCTGTTAGTCTTTAAAAGTGCCACAGGACTCTGTTGTCTTTCTACAATAGACTAACACGGCTACCCCTTTGGAATTTGCCCTTAAACTATGGAAAGAACAGTCGGGTGGTAAATCCACAGGTACCAATGAAACGTTTCCTCTTCTCACTGCAGTCACTGGAGGTGAATGAAGAATGACTAACAGCCAGCGTAACATCCAAGGAGGCCTCTGGCTCCTACGCAATATTATGATACCAGCTGCAAAGAACATAGGGCAAGGATACGGGACATTCTGCTGCCTTTGACAGCCACGGTAAGCTGTGTTCCTTCAGCAGCTCGCAGCCGAGGCTTTGGCTCTAACCCAGCTCTTGACACTTCAAGGAACTCTTCAGAGAGCTTACTGTAAACCATTCTACAGGGATCTCCCCGCCTCAGCTCCTGCTCTCGTGAACTAATTCCCACTGGAAATGCCACCTACAGAATAGGCTCTGGTGGAATCTGCACATGCACCCTTCACATGCTTCATCTCCCAGTCAAGGAGCCCAGCCACAGGCTCATCACTAGATGAATCTGGCTAGGACTTTGCTTCGCCTCTCGTGGTGGGATCTGTTCTGGAAACTCACCTACGGGCTGGGGAGAACAGAACTTCAGGGAGAAAACCAGGGACCAGAAAAGAAGCTGTACTGAGCCAGCAGCTGTCCCATGGGGCAGTACACTGGCATTAAACAATCTCTTTGCTTCCCCTCCAGAGACCGCACATTTCTTAGCTCGGCTGTGTTAGAAAAGTGCTGGAACGTCTGGAGGGGTCATGGAGAAACAAGGTGCTGCATTAACTACAGTCCTTTCTTTCAGGAGGGAGCAGGGCTGTACTTTGGGGGGCAAGCGGGGCAATCACCCCAAGCCCCATGGTTTCGCGGGCCCCCCACTGCCTTCAGCTTCCCACCGAAGGCAAGGGGCAGGGCAAGAGAGCAGAACCCAGCCGCTGGGCTAGCCCACCCCACTCCTGCCACCTGGTCTGCGGCTGCAGCCGGGCCCGGGGTCGCTGTCGGGGGCAGCCCCGGGCCCCCGGGGAGCCGGGGGGGGGGGGGGGTGTCAGGAGTTCCTTTTAACATAGAGAGAGCTTAATGGCTGTGCAGGCTGGACCCTTCCCACCATTACACCCGCCCAGCTACTTGTTCTGTGATGCTGCAGAGCAGGGATGCCAATTAGCAACGTCTAAGAAATTCGGTTTTCATCAGACTAAAAACTCCTCACACTAGCATAAGAGAGGCGGCCACAATCTGCTCCACAGGAGAAACACACACACACACACACACACACACACACACACTCTCCACCCCCAACCTGCCCTGCTCCTCCTCCACATGACTCCTGCAAAGCAGCACAACAGGTGTAAAATGGAAACCAAGCTGGGGCTCTGCCCTTGTGACACAAAACACTGTCATATGACTGTTTTGAAGACCCCTCTCTCAGTAAACCTGGTTCATCTATTCACCATTATCGAGGGCTGAAAAGTCCCAGTCTCATATTCATCTCTCCTCATAGGGAAGCTTGTCCTTACCCCTAATCGTTTTAATTGCCCTTTTCTGTACCTTTTCCCAATTCCCATGGATCTTTTTTGAGATGGGGCAACCAGCTTTGCAAGCAGTATTCAAGGTGTGGGCATACCATGGATTTAGAAAGAGGCAATAGGATATTTTCTATCTTCTATCTACCAGTTTCCTAATGCTTCTCTACACTGTTAGCTTTTTTGACTGCCCCTGCAGATTGAGGGGCTGTTTTCAGAGCACTATCAATGATGATGCCAAGATCTTTCTTGAGTAGTAGCAGCTAATTTAGAGCCCGTCATTTTAGATGCACAGTTAAGGTTACGCCGTCCCATGTCCATTACTTCACATATATCAGCACTGAATGTCATCTGCCATTCTGTTGCCCTGTTACCCAGTTTTGTGAGACATCATCATAGCTCTTTGCAGTCTGCTTTGGACTTATCTTGAGTAGTTTTGTATCATATGCAAATTTTGCCACCTCACTTTTTACTCCTTTTTCCAGATCATTTATGAAGATATTGAACAGCACTGGCCCCAGTAAAGGCCCTTGGGAGACACCACTGTTTACCTCTTTCCAGTCTGAAAACTGACCATTTATTCTTATCCTTTGTTTCCTGTCTTTTAACCAGTTATTGATCCAGGAGAGGACCTTCCCTTTTATCCCATGACTGCTTATTTTGTTTAAAAGCCTTTGATGAGTGGCCTTGTGAAGGCTTTTTTAAAATCTAAGTACAAAGTACACTATATTCACTAGATCATCCTTGTCCCACAAGCTTGCTGACCCCTTCAGAAAATTTTAGTAAATTGTAACGGACAATCACACATCACAAAAACCCATCGTGATTCTTCCCAACAAATCATGTTCATCTGTGTCTAATTATTCTGTTCTTTACTATAGTTTGAAGCAACTTGCCTGGTACTGAAGTTGGACTCACTGGCCTGTAATGGCCAGGATTGCCCCTACAGCCTTTTAAAAAGATTGACATCACACTAGCTACACTCCAGTTACATTTCACAGGAAAGACAAATTTGAATGCATTTTGCCAACCTAGTCTTAATTTGAACTTGGATTTTTATTTACGGGTCAAAATTCCTATCTCTGTATACTTTGTCTCAAGATCAGAAATACGTCGCACTTTTCATCTGCAAATCTTAAAGAACTGAAGAAAAAGGAGGCCATGTACTATCAGTCCCATTTTACAGAGGTAGGAAGTCATCTGCCCAAGGCCATGGATCAAGTCAGTGGCCGATTCTGTAATGGTACCTCAGTCTCTTGGCTCCCAGCCCCATCCTTTTCCTCTAGACCACACCACCTCAAGAAGTAGGAAGTATTTCATATCCTATTAATCCTCTGAACCAGTATGTCTAACTCATTCTACTGAGACCCAAAAACGAACGTTTATGGTAACATTGGCACTTTGAGGGTAATCTGTCTGGCAGTAAAAATCTCTACTGAAAGGATGTGAGAAAACAAGCAGTAGGGAGAGACACAGAGTCCCAGGATCTCAGTCTCTTTGATAACTTGGTGGGAGAAGGAGGTGTCAGATCTCTTCATGTTTATCAATGTGAGAAACCACCGCCAAAGAACCCTTATAAACCAATGCTGCACAGGAGAAGACTGACATCTCGGAAACACAGCTGGTGTTACAATTCCAAGCTGACCCTCACACCACCCTCCCCAAAAAACACCGGAGACGTGGCCACGGGGTGGGGAGAAGAACGACACATGGGCTTGTTATCCGCTGGCTACGGAGGTCTGAGGATTACAGCTTCCAGCTCTGCCACTTGCTGCTGAAGTGGCTCTCGGGCAATCCGAGTGGCCAATAACACGATTTAAAAAGCAAATGGCAAAGAGGCAGAGTAAGGAGGATTGTGTGCGATAAGCTTCACGCGCGCTCTCACCCAGGCAGCATCTGGAGAGGATTTTCTCTGACAGACAGGGAAGAACTCGATTACACCCAGTTAACTGTGCTCTAAACTGATTATGCATGTGCCAGGCTAATGGATTACATTAGCAAGAGGAAAAATAACATCCAATCAATCTCAATTTACTGCAGACCACACCAAGGACCGAGAGAAGAGAAACTGGTCCACAAACTACCCCACACCCACCCCATTCGTCAGCTATCAAAGCCCCATGGCACCAAAACCACACTAAGGAAAGGAAAATCTGAGCCGAGGACCTCAGCACACAGCTTTGTCTCTCTACAGCCAAGTGCTTCCACAAAAATGAACCTGGAATCCACCAGCGCTGGGCTAAGACTCTGGGATGCACCATTCATGGGAGACCACACAATGGTCACCAAGTAAGAAGAGTGACGTGAATTATATGATTGACAATCAACGCAATGAATTCCGCATTACAGTTTCATGGAATGCATGGGCACACCAGTAGATGTGTATACATAAACCACACGAGATTGGCATCTACCCAGGGCCAGTATTTGACACCAAAGGCAGCTTCTGCTCTCTCACACTTGGTGGTTCACTAGAACTCTCACCTCAAAGACAAACGAGATGGGAACAATTTTTCAAGTGCCCAGGGCTGAATCTACTGAGCGCCCCACTGAACGGACTCTTTTGCCTGTCTGCGGAAGATGCTTCAGAAGCCTCCAATATATGGTTTTACATAACAGTTCCCCACACCACCTCTTCATTTAAAATTTTTCCTTCTTTGGGAGCGTAGGTGGGAGAAAGCGAATGCTTTCATTCCACTTCTGCACAAGAGCGCACAACAGAGCCAGATGGTTTTAACCAAGAATTTTTGCAACGTGTCACCTTTTTTTGTTCTCGAAGAATAAAAGTGTCTAGAGAGACTACCGAAGGTTTAAATCATTTTTGCTTGGTACACACAAGTTTGAATTCTGCAGCTATAGAACTCTGCTCATATGTCCTCTCCCAGCCCCTGCTCCCGCTTCCACCCCAAATTCCATCTCATCTGTACCCTGGTTTCTTTAACGTTCCTAAAATAGGGAACTTTAAAGCAGAGAAATGAGAGTAAATGTAGTCATCTTCTTACAAAGCAGTGCCACGCCTTACCAGTTGGAGGGACACCATTAACGGTGCTTTTCATAGGAGCCCTGGTCACATCAGCTGGTCCTTCAGGAACATGAGCAGGGCTCCGCCAATGTTCACTGAGTCTCCCACGGCGCATTCTAAGCTGTTTGCCAGCCTCCTGCTTCCCTCCCCCCGAAACTCTGGAGTTGTCCATTTCCTGGAACAACTCCTACACTGGGAAAAAACAAAAACAAGAACCCCCCCCCCCCCATTTCCTCCTTAGTGTGGTGGAATTAACACAAGGAGAGATGGGAAGTTCTGAACTCACCTGATACGGGAGAGTAACTTGCGCCAGAAATAAAGGCATGGAACGGTTAAGGAAAGGAACAGGGTACAGAACAAGACTGCCCGCTCTAAGCCAAAGCTGTAGATCCCTTTAAGATTACAGGGAGAGGAAAGGAGAAGAGACGAGATGGGACAAAGCACATAAAATGGAGCAAAATGAGAAGGCAGTGAGAGAGACAGCGTGTGTAAGTGAGCAGAAGGTATGTGAAGCGAGGCTGCTTAGATTTATTGCGATTTGTACCTGATTGTTCATACTAAAGCCATTATGGGATGATTAGAGAAAAAGGTGAAGCTTTAAGTCCAGTGAAAATCAATAAAAACGTCTGGAGCAATTCTGCTGCGCGAGTGAAAGGACTATTTACTGTATCCGGAGCTCCTCTTGGGTTACAGCCTACAGGGTTCAGAGAGGGGGGCTGGGGAAGAGCGAGAAATGAGGCAGGAAAGGAAAAGACAGTTACAGAAGGGAGAGAAAACTGGAGGCAAGAGGAAACTAAACAAAACCCAAGTGAGGAGTCATGGAGCAATGTTTAACGTGGAAGGTGGCCGTGATACATCATCACAGTCTGAGACCAGCCTGGCCACACCGTTAGTCGACTACATGCGTGTAACAGAATTTGCTCTCACTCCTTTCTGGCAGGCTCAAGCGGCAGTTCAGTAAGAAACCCCAGCACCACAGAAAAAGAGCCCCGCAGTTCTTTGACACTGCCATGGCACGCTCCATGCCAGCATGGCTGCATCGCTCGCTCGGTGCGAGGAGCCTCCTGGAAGCAGTCTGAGTAATCTGATGCAGGGCCCAGGACCTGCCGAGACGAGCAGTGAGAGAGAACTTGGTGGGATGCGATTTTCAGGAGCGACCAGTGACTCTGGATGTGACACACCTTGCAGAGATACGCCTGGGAGAATTCAGCCTGGCGCAGGTTGGGCCCCCAGAAGTCACTGGTCACTTCTGAAAAACTTGCCTACGGCTCTGGGAGCCCTACCCGAGGAGCTACGCGATCCAGGGGACCACACCGAATGGGTTTAAACGCCCACTCTCCCACTTCCAGGTGCCAGTGGGCGCTTACACCCTTTCAGTCTAGTCCCTGCAAGGGCCTGGCCCAGGCTCCCCGGGATCACACTCCACCTTGGCTGGCCACTTCTTCCGGCCCCAGAGCCTCAAGCCAAGCTTTTCAAACTTGGCTCGTGACTTTTGGGCTTGCCTGAGCACCGGGTGCCCCCCAAAGAAAGCGGGCAGAAACCAAGCCTTACCTTGTACAGCTTCAGGCTGGCCTCGTGCCTGGAGTTAACTGTGTGCAGACGCAGCTTCTCCAGGCTATTGGTATAGTAGTCACAGGCGTTACACTTCAGGTGCACAGGGTTCCCTATGGCCACGCACTTCAGCCTCCACTCATTGGCCTTGCCGCCCTCCTTGATGTGTGCCACCAGCTGGTACTTCTGCACGTGCTTGTCGGTTTTGCAGTGGAGCTGGAAGTTTGCCTTGAGCTGCGTGTTGTAGCGGCACAGCTTGCATTGGTAGGCGTCCCCCATCACTGCCTTCCACTCCTCCTCAGGGAGGCTGCGCTCCACGTTCATGTGCAGCCCCAGCATGTCCAAGTTGTCCGTAGTGAATTTGTTGCACACGGCACACTGGAAGAGCTTCAGGGAGGGGTCATTTGTTTGTGTGAAGCTCTCACCCAGGTTCATTAGCTCCTCGGACACCAGCTGCCCACCCCCCAGCCGCATGTCCAGGGGAATCTCTCCGCCCACTGCGCAAAGAAGAGAGAAAAGCCAAAATCAGAAAAGTTTGATCCTGTGCCTCCCAGGACGGGGCAGAGCAGATCTTTCCCTCCCACTGCATGCCCCGTGAGATGTCCACCGGACCTGGGTCAGAAGCAAAGCACGTGCCCATTCCTTTGCACTGCAGGTATCGAGGGCTAAGGACATAAGTGCCAGCTGTGTGGCTCTCCAGCCTTGGGACCAAGAGCACAGTAGTCCCCTTCTGCCCAGCCCAGAGAGAGCGCTGGGTCACTGGCCAGGAGCACAGCGAGAGAAAGAAAATAGCTGAGTCCCAACACACTGTAGGAAGGGAACTCTCCACAGTGCTCCTCCGTGACACTCTCCCACTCTATCCCCTCTCTGGAATGGGACAGCTCTCTTCAGAGAGCACGGACGGAGCCCCATGGGACATCCAGAACCAGCCCCCGCTTGGGGCACAATGCACGATAGCATGAGGCATGTCGTTAGGAAGCTATCTTCCAGCAGCACCAAAAGTAAGCCACAGCAAGTCACTTCTGCAATTGGCAAGACAAGAGCCGAAAGCTTCAGCTTCCTCCAAGTGCCCTGGTCTTGGTGGTAAACCTCAGCCCTTGTCTGAAACAAACATTCAGAACGGTAGAAACACGCAAGGGAGAGATCTTATGGCCAGGGAAAGGGTGATGGCTTATAACTGGGACGTGCAAGTACGTGGGTGTGTCACGGAAAGGAGCGTGCTTTCTCTCTCGCTCTATCGTATCCCTACTCTTTGAATTATCACTGACCCACAAAACCAAGAGCTGACCTCCCTTCACTTGCAGCACATTAATACAGCAAGCTCTTCTTTAGATCATTAGGACAGGCTTGAGGAGGTGGTGGGGGGAGACTCCTCGCCATTACCCAGGGGCTCAGGCCGAAGCAAAGAGCCCAACGAACTCCACAAGGGAGCTATGCTTCTCTTCCCTCCCCCCACCTTCGGTTTGATTTTTTGCCCTTCAGCAGTGACCCCTGACTCTGTGTCCCAGCTTGGTTGAGGGAGTTATTTTTAAGTCAATAGCTAATAAACCACGGAGATTTTAGTCCTTAATGGTAGCCTAGGCAGGAAGATCTGCTGAGGAGCAGCCCGCACCGGGAGCTGTCTGAATGCGATGAGCTGGCATGTGCCTGTGTAGACCCCAGAGCCCTGCACAAACCTTTCCTAGAGGGGCTGGGTTAGAGCGCACCGGGGGGCTGCCACCTGCCCTGAGATAGTCAGAGAAGAGGGACAGTCTGGCGCAAGGCCAGGTAACCCGAAACAGCAGTGCC
Source organism: Pelusios castaneus (assembly GCA_007922175.1). Lineage (NCBI taxonomy): Eukaryota > Metazoa > Chordata > Testudines > Pelomedusidae > Pelusios > Pelusios castaneus. Next base: position 890,766 of record ML685950.1, read on the forward strand.
AGGCCCATAAAGCGCACACAGAGGGAGGAGAAAAGGCGAGAGGGAGAAGTCTAACCAGCTCGCTACGCTCTCCTTTCCATGCAGCAGGCACTGCTAGCATCGCGAACAGCTGCTCCCCTTCCCTGCCAGAGCAGCACTGCGCTGAGCCCACTCCGTCTCTAGTGGCCTAAAGACGTAGGATTCCTCCACTTCCCTAGGGAGACTTTTCCACACTTGCCCCCTCGTCACATCACTTTTCCTGACACGCAACTTCACCTCCCTCTTCTGAGTTAGCGCATCCCGACCCCCAGCAGCACGCGAATGACACTGGATGGAATGGAGCTCCTGCAATAGCCACGGTTCTACTCAACCCTGCCAGCCACAGGCAAGGCTAGGGCTGAGCGTGAATGAGGAGCAACGCTCCTCTGCTAGCCAAACGTCAAAACAGCCAACACGAGTCTGGTGCTAAGCCGCACGGGAGAACCAGGCAGATGACCAAGAAAGTGAGGGGCCTGGGTTTAAGATGCATTTGTGCAGAACCAACCACTCTGATAGCCCCAAAGTAAAAGATTCAGCCTAAAAGTGAGACTTGTGCCCAGTGCTGATTGACAAGGAATGAGACTACCCCACACACCTACTTCCGCTCTGTAGTCATGATTCCCAAGGCCATGAAGGGCCCAAGTCACTTCCCGATCAAGCTTAGACGCGTTCGAGATCTCGTGTTCAGCTGGCGTCACCAAGAGAAACACATCAGCTCAGTTACTCCCACATCTTCTCAGCAACACTTCCCTAAACTTTAAGGTAGGCAGGGCTGGCAGCTTTAACAGCGCTATGTCTCAGGCAACCCTACGCATGTTGATTCCTCACTAACTTTACTTTGCCAACAAGCTACGTTACAAACAAGTAGAAATTCTCTCTCCTGGCAACTTGGAGGCATTAAAAAAACCTCACAGCAAAGACAGAACTCTTGCCTCCATCCTCAAGGACACAAGTTGGGAGAAGAGATGTATGGAAGGAAATAATTATTTTTGTTTGTAGTACCTTTCTTTCCTCAGCTTTCCTTTTAAACAACTGATATTTTGTGTTCTCCCCCTCTCTCAAACAAACAGACGACTAGAATTTAAGATCATCCAGTTCCTGTGTGCCAATGAACTATATGGCTACGGATATAGGAAAAGAAAAGGAAGATGCGTGAGTCTTGGGAACCCACAATATGGTGCATTAGGACAGCCTGTCCAATCTCAATGGACGAGTATGGTTATAAATGGCAGAGTTTAGATCAGAGAACGGAGACTGAACTAGTGAGCTGGGATGCAGAGGAAGTTATTTCAGCTGGTGGATGCCACAGACCCTTCCAGAGCTGGTCTGGGAGAATTCAGTTACGGTTCATTCTTTAAGGCTATAGCTCATCAGCGTCACTTGCGCTGCTCAGAGATGCGAATAAGCCAAGATAAGCGCTGGTGTGGACAGCTCCACGTCGGCAGGAGAGTTCTCTCACACTCACGGCAGAGCTCTCTCCCATCAGCACAGAGCAGTTCCCAACCCACGGCCTGTGCGGGCTTTCCAAGTGGACCGCTGCTCCCAAGGACCCAGGAGGAGTGTGTTTGTAGGGTTACAAGCCCAGTGTAAGCTCCTTGCTGCAGCCAAGGGGACGGGAGATCAATGCTCCCCTCCCCCAGCAGTAGTGCTCTGCCATATGCGCTGGAGACCCTGCTGGAGCCAGAGGGGGGGACACTGCTTTTCCACTGCAGAAGGGAGCAACACCTAGTCTCCCAGGTGGGGCGCACAGTACTATAGGATGTGTGCAGTTTCCCTGCTGCAGCCAGGGAGACGGCGGATCAGCAAAGAGGCTGGCTCCTTGCTGAACTTCTTCCACCTGGCTGCGGCCTGCAGGAGAGGAGCTCCTGGCAGAGACTGGTGGCCCTTCAGGGTTGTAAATATATCTGTGGCCCTGGAGCCAAAATGGTTGGGAAGCCCTGGTCTAGCATGTCTTCGACGCAGCGGCAGCTCTGTATGTGGAGACAGTCCCCTATATTGAACTGGCAGTGGGATGTGCCAAGACACATGGATGGATGCATATATACCGTGGACGCTATATTAAGCGTCTGACGAAGTGGGATAAATAAACGTGTTAGTCTTTAAAAGTGCCCCAGGACTCCTTGTTTGTTTCACTATATTAAGGACTTCTGTAGGTGAAGATACGGTTGTGCCCTGACTATAGCAGCACATCAGACTCCCAGGAAGAGATTTAGCCCGTCCTTCCAAATTCTAACCTCATTCTTAGATGGTAAATTCCTTGGGGCAGGGACCATGCCTTTCCCGGTGTCTCGGATAACACCAATAGGGATGTCAACATAAGTCAAATCAATCCAGTCTTGTTTTCCGGTACAAAAGTGCAGTTACGGGGCCTGTTTAGAGAACATGCTGTGTGAATGGCAAGCGCCCTTCAGCATCACGAGTTCACCACCCTTCCTTTCTACAACAGTCAATCTTTGTGCGTTCCTGCCTCGGTCAAGCTTTGAGTTTCCTGTCTGAAACCAGCACCCACTGCAGCAGTCTCTGTTGACCCATTCACCAACAAACATCACTCACTCAACAAACATCTCACGTAACCGCCAGTCACGACTGTCCTGACCTAACAGTCCATATATTTCTCCTACCCAGATCGACATCTCCAGGATGTCTTAACCCAAGGTCTCTTACTGTGCGCACGGAAGAACCCAATCAGCAATTATCACAGCCACATACCTCTCAGTGGCCTCACTGTCTCCATTTTCAATTCACCCCCATTTTTTTCATGTTCACAAGAAACAGAGAAACACAAAAGGCTGCCAAGATTTTTTTCGTTTGTTTTTTTTGAAGAGGAGACAAAATTAGGGTGAGAAGCGGTCTCTGTGCCTTCTGTGACTCACCAAACTATGTCTGTATTCAGTGGAAGGAGACAGGCTTCAGAACAGAATAGGAGAAAACAGATTTGAATGGACAGCCCCAGACCCACCCACAAGGCCATACGGCAAAAAGAAAACCCCACCCGCCCAGACATCCAACGTGACAGGAGCAAACCCAGGAAAACAGCTCAGCCTCACCTAGAGATGGAGCCATGGCTGCCATGGGACTGGTGGGATCCAGCTGGTATCCGCCCATCATGAACTGTGCCTCGGAGGAAGTGCTGTCCATCTTCAGGTTGGGCAGATTCATGTTTTGTGCCAGGTAGTACTGGTAAAGCTCAGCTTCAGCGGGGGATGGCAAGCTGCCAAGGCCCAGGTGCCGATTGTGCTGGATTTGGGTCATATTCTGCTGGAGCAGCATCATATTGTGCATGTGCTTCTCACTGGTCATGTGAATGCGAAGATTCCTAGCCACATTGGTTTCATAGTCACACACCTCACAGCGCCAGGTGGGTTTCGTTTTTGGTTTGGTGGGGGAGGGGGCCCCACAAGTGCTCCCAATGTTCGCCGCTGCCGCAGCCGCCGCAGCCGCCGCAGCCGCCGCCGCCCCCGCAGTGTGAGTGAAGACTTGCTCCCCCCCTCCGTTCTGCAGGTTTTGCATGTTGTTGAGATGCTTGTCGGACTGCATATGAATACTGAGGTTACCTTTGGTAGTTGTGGAGTAGTTACAGACCTCACAGCGAAAAGGCTTGTAACCACAGGTGTAGCTCTCGCCCCGTGCCAACCGGGGGTGCGGCTGCCCGCTCTTGCAGTACACACACGAGCCGCCTGGCTCAGGGTGTTTCTCCTTCATGTGTGCCTCCAGTGTCTGCTGGTATTTGTAGTGCCAATTGCACTTGGGGCACTTCAGCGTCTTGCACGAGTTGCGAGAGTGCATCATGGTCATGTGGCCGCCTAGTGAACGTGAGGAGCCCAGGACCGTGTCGCACTTTGGGCACTCCACGCCACTCCCCGAGGGGCACTCCCCACCCCCAAGCTCACAGAGGGGACCAGCATGCTGGTGATGGGAGAGGTAGCTCCCGTCCTCGCCCTCTGCACTCTCATTTGGTTCTGGCGCTGTGGCATTGTCTTTATTGGCACTTTCATCGATGAAGTCCAACCTCCTGCTGCCCTCTGCCACGGTGGCGCCACCCCCCTCACTGTTAAAGCTTAAACGACTCCTCCTGTTTGCACCATCAAAGACAAAGGAAGAAGCAGAATTAGAGCTAGAGGAAGCTGTGCCCCGTGACAGGGTCTGGAGCACAGCAGGCATTAAGGGAGAGTTAGAAATGCTTTGGTTTGAGAAAGCAGGGTCCTTTTTGCTGTTGCTACCTGCCCCAGCCCCAACCTCTTCATGGGGCCTATCTTCCAATTCATCCTCCAACTCACTTGGAAACAGTCCTTTGCAACCCTCCTCATCGTCTTCCTCCTCCTCCTCCTCCTCCTCCTCTTCCACATCCTCCTCCTCTTCCTCCTCCACCTCCTCAGCTGGCTCTGCCTTTTCCGAGAGGCCATCCTGGTCACCCATTTCTTCCTTCGCACTTTCTGCTACCCCAGGGTCTTTTCCCTCTGAGGATTTGGTAGGACTGGAAGCCAGGGGGCCCAGGGGGACTGAGGTAATTGGGGTTTTCAGAGCCGAGCTGGTCAGCCCACCAAGGTTCAAGAGGGCACCAGGCGTCAAGATGCCTGACGGTGGCTGCTCTCCTCCACTGGCAGTCCCAGCCTGGAGAGCCTCTTCCCCTTCCATTCGAATGCCACTGAATTTGCCATAAAAGCTGTGTCCAGGGCCTATGAGGTTAGCTGTGGAAACTAAAGGGTGTTGAAAGTGTTTGTTTTTTGGTTCCAGAAAACTTACAAGGGGTTCCTTGTCTTTGCCTATCCCTTGGATGATAGCGGAGATGTTCTTATTACTAAGAATTTTCCGCTCTTCCTCACTCAGAGTCATTCGATGGTCATGTACTGCATGGGTCACAAATGAGCGGACATACCCAAAGGAGAGCTTGCACAAGAAACACATCAGGATGGGCTTCCTCTTCCCATAGAGCACAAAGCCATCAAATTTGGACAGATCCACATTGTTGGGAACATCTTTGGATACACAAGAGCTTTTGGCAGAACCGTCGCTGTTCAGGTAATCCTTGTTGCTTTTGTGTCGCACATCGAAAACGCGGAAGCTGTGCAAGACGGGGCTGATGCCCGTCAGGGCTGAGGTATTCGGGAAGGACTGGTCTGAGCCGTCAAACCATTTCCCGAAGGATGAGGCTATGTGGAAAGTATTAATGATCTGTGGGTACACAGGGGCAGCAGAGGAGGGTTCCCCTTGTTTGCTCCCAGCATTGGGGAGCGAGTTCATAACGAACGAAGGGAGAGCCCCACTGCCACCGGCTCCCCCACTTTGGATCAACTGGTTGATGCTTTCGACAATGTACGCTGAGCCATCTGGCTGGTAGACTATTTCCCCAGCCAGGTTCTCTACGTCACTCTCCTCCTCCCCCTCCTCACTGGTGTCGCTCCCACTTTCCTCCCGCAGGGGAAGAGGCGGGCGGGCACTGGGGCAATGGTGCTCCATGTAGCTCTGTAAGCTGGCAAAGGAGGCCAAGCATTCGTTGCAGCTGACCTCTTTGCTAGTGGCCTCCGTGTTGGGGCCAGCGGAGTTGGTGCTGTCTGGAATGCGCTCATTAAAGGGGACCCTCAGGCTGGCGAGGGTCCCGTGGTTTTCGGTTGTGGACTGCTCCATGCTACTGGGTTTGTCCGGGAGGTGGGTGCTGCTGAGTTCAGTCCATTGCTGGTGCTGAGGGATGCCACACCCATTGTCCTTCCCAGAGATGACAGGCGAGTCACAGCCGTCCATGGTAAGGCCTGCATGGAGCGTTCATTGCACCCACTACGGCTTGCACCTGAAGGCAAACAGAGAGGGGGGGAGACAGAAAGAAAGAGAAAGGCGAATAGGTTAGAGAAGGCACACACCGCGTTCCCACACAGCACAGTCACTAGAATGCACAGGGTCCATTTCACCCTTGAGCAGCAGCAGCCCCACTAATACGGTCCTGAAATGCAAGACCTAACCCAGGGTCATGCAAACAGAACGAAGCTAGCGAGAACAGCAGCGTGGGGGCTGAAAGACTGCTAGAACCAGTTCCCCACTGGGGGGAAAAGTGTCCTGGCCTCTCCTTTGCTACTCAGCGACAGAGGCAGAAAGCGAGTCAGACGGGGGGGTCTCGGAGCAGCCGTAACTGCACTGCATCCCTAAGAAGTTTAGCAGCGTTGAAAGCACGATTTAAGATGATTTTAGACTGGAAAAGTCTTTGAGTGGAAACAGAATTAAGACGCTACAATGAAATAATGTAAGTAAAAGCTGCAACATGAAACCTCCATGTCGAATGTGCCTCAGAGGCCCCTCCCACACTCCTCAGCACCGGCAGAATGAATGCACTTTCCCAGCGCACACATGCAAGTGATTCCTGAACTCGGACCCTGCCACACCAGGACACATTCGTCTGTTAAAAGTCCTGAGAGATCACTGGTGTGCTCAGTATGCTCATACTCTTCACACATCCATCTCTGCCGTGCCAAGGACCACCAAGACCTGGACCAACGTCCAAGGGCCTCAAACTCACAGGACACCGTACTCACTACCTGGATAGGACACTTAAATTCAGTCACGAACACAGAAGTTCCCGCACCAGATCAAATCAAGGGTCCGTTTTGACCAGTATCCTGTCTCAGGAGCCAGTGCCAGATGTGGCAAGAAACCCCACAGTGGGCAACTTGCTCACAGGTGAAGTTTTAACAACCCTCCTGTGTTAATGGTTGGCTTTATGCCCTGAAGCATAAGGCTTTATACCTCTCCCATTTTTGTACTATATAATGGGAGTAGGTGTCCTCATTAGCTGTAAATGTCTAATCCTTTTTTAATCCAGTTAAGAACTTGGCAATGAGTTCCACATGTTAATCACGGCATTATTTAAAAACATTCTTTCCCTTTATTGCTTTAACCATGTTGCCATCCAATTTCTTTGGTCATCTTGGTCTTAATTATAAGAAAAGAAATAATGGAAAGAATGACTTTTTCTAGACCATGCTAACAGTAAATGATGGACAAAGGGCAATAGACAGGACTGGAAGATGGTACAGAATACCTTTTCCCAAAAAATAGATTTTTTTAAAAAGCACGGTGCTAGATGAAGGACAGGGCAGATGCAATATCTTTGGATTTCCCTCTTATTCTGCTTCTCAAAATTTACTCATATCAGCTTAGATGGAGAACTGTGATGTGAACTGAAAATTGATCAAAAGAACCAGGGAAAGGAAAGGTGATGATAGCTCCCAACTTTTCCCCCAAATTAATTTTGACTGTCCTTTCCAAAACTCGCAGAATCTCAACATGGCAAACCCAGCCGTGGGCAACTCAGGCAGAAGTCCGGAAGCAAAGGAAACACCAGTTGCATCTAACGAGGCGGAGAGGAGACAAACACCGTGCCCCACACACAGCACAAGAGCATTTCACAGGCCTCGAGCGAGTCTCTGAACACCCACCAGTTATTCTGGAACTTTCTTCTTCGGAGGGGTGAAAAACAATCTCCTGGTCTGGAGTGAACAAACCTGAAGTAGAGGAATCCCCTCCTCCTGAACTGCTGGCATAATGCTTTTGCGTACACAAGCCAGCACCGCGCTTGCCTTTTATGCAGCCCTCTTACTTTACAAGCTGCTATCTAATTCACCGTCTGCCAACTCTTGGTCTCTTTCAATGCAACTGATCGGTAATTTTTCACTATGTGCTTTGCAAACGAAAGGTAAAATACAACTCTTCAGTCACTAACTTGGCAATTCTCTCAAGGAACCAGTTCTATTCTGGGAATATGTTTGCAGGCCTAAAAAGACAGCGAGATACAACCCTATTCCCTCCAAGGGAGCTGGAAAGCCATGGTCAGTAGTCTCTAGGGAATCCACTTCTGGCAAAAAACCCATCTTTTAAAGACAGACAGACACACCATCACTCTGTTAAAGAAGAATCCGAGTATTTGGGACTGAACTCTCAAAAAATGTAACTGGTTCGCAAGAAGTGTTTAAAGCCAAGAAACAGGGCCAGTCAAAATTCCAGCCTACTGATTGGCTGGGGGATGCCTGATTGACAGCTGGGCCAAAGGGGTTAGCAGGGCCGATGGGGTGGGCGGGCTAACAGCCTGATTGTAAAATCAATGTCGTAAATGCTTGGTAAGTTACAGAAACATGCGGGAAGAGGAGGCCGCGATTGATAAAGGACTGCGGCTTTGATGCTGCACTGGGGACTTGTTTATTGACAAGGAAGCCAATCTCCTCTCCACGCCAGGCCAGGCCAGAGAAACCTGCAAGCATTTACCAATTAATTGGTGGCCTTTCCTGCCTCCGTCTTGCTCTAACAACCCTCCCCCACTCAGCCAGTTAACTGGCTACGGAGATGCTGCTTTAAGAATCTCCTTGCTTTCTTCTTTGCTTTTCTGAATCTGGGAAGGCTGTTAGTGAGAAATTCCAGAGCTAGTGCCCATCGGTCCCTGGACCCTCCCTGCTCTATGGGCTTTCTCGCCACTCCCTTTGGCCCCAAGAACAGACCTCCTTTCCTGGGACAGGTCAAGAAAGAGAGGTATAGACAACTGATCATTCCCATTCCCATACAAAAGGCACCGAAAAGCCATGATTTGCCTGTTTAAAGCAAACTAGCTTCTAATGGGGTGGTTTTCGCACTAGTTCAGTATTAATCCCTTGGATCGGGTCTCCCAATCCCTGACCTACACACATCTGTCATCTCCCAACTGACTGGAAACACAGGCAAAAAGATTTAGGAGGATCGCCTGATGCCCCTGAACACATGCATCTTTTCTCCATCCAACATTTCCCCATCATCTTACAACTCTCTCCCCTCTCTTTTTCTCCGTTTATCAGGCAGTCGATTAGAAAAGGTCGTTCTTACTTAAGGAGGCAGAAGTCAACTCGTCAGGTCGATCGGCACTCCGTCTGTAAACATGATTTCCCATAAAATCAATCATCTTCAGTTAGAAAGAGAACAGTCTGAGAACCCAAAGACCCCCGTGCTTCCACATACTGCACAGTGAGCTGAAGGAAACCGCTCCTGTTCAGTCACTCCACTAGCCTCTTGGCCCCCCTTTGATACACTCACCCCACAACCATCCTTCAGGGTTTTGCCACTCTCAGCTGCTACCATAGCCTTTCGTTTAATTCTTCCCCGGCCCCCACATGTCACCTTTTAAATCTCAGCATCACAAGAACAATGACTGGGTGCATTTGGTGATCAGAAGATGAGACATTATGGAGCAATAACTTCAGCCGCAAGAACAGCCACGTCTTCTCACCAAGACTAAACCACATACAGGCATGTGAATGTGTAAGTTACACTAAAAATATTCCTAACACTGCACCAAGGGCCTCCACTAACCACAAAAGTTCTTTCTGCAGTCATTTGCCAGCGCAGAACCTGCATGAAGTCAAGTCCAGCTTTTCACTGGGTGATCTCATACAGCCTTCATTCTCCCCACCCCAAATTACCCCTCTTCCAATATTTCCAGTGCTAGCGGCTGGTATGAAGCCAGCTTCCTTCACTGTGCCTCAGTGAACAGCCCAGCTCTGGGGCAGGCTCTGCTCTACAACGGCCCGATTCCTTAGCCCTGTAAAGAACCGAGGCTGGAGCAGTCGTGGAAGGCAGAAAACGGAAAGCGGGAGTAGAGGAAGCTGCTTTTGCCCAAGCTTCCCAAGAATTAAACAGGAACAGCCGTGCTGTGTAATTTTAAATTGTTAATTAGCAGAGGGTTAATTAGGTGGCCCTTTCACAAGAGGCTGTTTGGCAGGAAACCAAGATTGGAAGCCATGAGGAAGGAGGAAAACGAAAGGAGACAAACCGTCCCCACTGCTAACGATCCACACACAGCATCACAAAAAGGGGACCAAGATCAGGGAAAAGCCCAACAGCCACTCGCGACTGCTGGCCATTCCCCTGCAGACAGCCAGCGGCGCGGCCCCACCCAGCTGCAGAGTCCGCGCGGTCGACATTTGGAAGGAGAAAGAGCTTGACTAAGAGACAGAAGGCCTGCTCCTTCATGGCCCGCCCCGCCCCGCCACGGTTAGCTTTGAGCCTTGCTGGCAGGGAGGACGGACTCCAGGCAAACACCTCCACGTGCTGCAGCAGCTCAAGGGCTCCCCATCGAGGGACGTTCCATAGTTGTGCGAATAGCCCTGCACGCCGACTCACCAGCACACATGCACACCACAAGATTACAAATACCAAACAGTCCCACCGTGCTGTGACCTGAACCTAGGAGAACCCTGGGACTGTACAGAAACTGATCCCTGAGCACACAATCAAATATTTAGTGGGGGAGAGAGGGCGGTGCGCACAGGAGGGGGAAATATGAAATCAGAGACTTCATGGTGAATCTGGAAAGTGCCAGGGGAGATGCTATAAGACCAAAGACGACACCCCTCCTTGTGCTAACTCTCTTCTTTTGGCAAGGTGGATTGCTGACAGGCATGCTCAGGAGGTGTGGTTCTGTCTATAGGAGAGTGGATTGGCACCTCCTGACCCTGGAATGAATTTTTAGGACACCTATTGAGCTGACTGAGCTTATTCATAGACTCAGATTCCATGGCCAGAAGGGACCACGTGAACCACCTTGTCTGACCCACTGCCCCAGAGTAATTCCTAGAACAGAGCTTTTACTAAAACATCCAACCTTGATTCAAAAATGGTCAGCAGTAGAGAATCCACCAGGGTCCATGGCATGGGTGAAGGACAGCATCTCTCACTCCTGACCAGCGATTTTAAGGCTGTCTGGCTCTCTCCTATCCTCGGAAAGCCAGACTACTGCGTGCACTTCGCTGTCTCTCCAAGAGCGATGTCAGCATATTAATTCACGCCAAGTTACTCACACTGCTCCTTCTGAGCAAGGGCCTTTATTCTTGATGGTAAAAGCAATACTGAGCCAAAAAATAAGCTACACACATTCTACAAAGCTTACTTGAGGTCACCCCATGATTCCAGCCGACAGCTCAGATAGGTTTTAGTTCATCAAAACCCACAACTGGGTTTTCCCAGGGTTACAAGTTCATCCATCTTAGATCCAGAACTGGACCGAAGGCCCCGAGACAGCTAACTTGGGCAATGTGTGCAGAAGTCCTTTCTTTCAGCACATCTCTGAGGTTTGCCTGTAGAAAGCCCTTGGGCGTCCCGGGCAATGCTAGTCACATTTTGCTGAGGTAAATGGTTCAAAGTCCCCAATTCCCCTTCATCACTAGCAAACTTCTGGACAGATTGGGCTGTCCGGCAGAACAACAAACTGAATATTCTTAGCTGTGCCATGCCGCTGCGGACACACTGTCTCAAAACCGACAAGATACCAGGAGAAAGAAGGAGAAGAGAGCCGGACAGGCTCCTCTCAACCTTCCCCACAGCCCATCCCCTCCCGGGACAACACCATTCACCAGCTGCCAGTCATGGAACCACTGTGGCTTGTAGCTTGAGTGGCAGAGGCCAGTGAAGCAGCATTGAAAGTTCCCTGCTTGTAGGTTACTGATGATGCATTACACATGCACATTTTTAAACCCTTCTTCTTTTCTAAAGCATAGGAAATTACATACAGGAAAAAAGTATGTTAAAAACAGCTGGGCTGCAAAGTCAGGCACTTGAAAATTAGGAAACTCCAGAATGTAGGCTACCCATGTAGGCTAAACTCAACCTCTTAGGGCACACATCTGTGAATTATTGGACTGCATACTGCTCTTCCCTTAGGACCCCTGCCTTATTCAACGCACGGGATAGATGCACAAGAGGGTAAAATTAAGGTTGCATGGATGTGTCACTTTAGAACATTTACACAGCAGATTTTATTAAACAAATAAATGGCAGATGACTTTCTAGACCTCTCACCTAACTCCCAAAGCATCAGCTCAAAGGAATGGTGAAGCACAGAGCCAAAGTTTGAGCTAAGCAACAGCATTCAGGGCTGGCCGCCATGGTTCTTTGCTCTTCACCAGATGGATTTTTATATATCCTAAACATGAGACACAGAGCTCAGCTCTTCCCTCATCTTTAAGGTGCCAGACAGGCTGGCGTATATTCTTCTCATTGAGAGGAATCTGAGGAGTCTGTGAAATGCTGTAGAGTAATAAAATAAAAACTGTGTATGGACAAACGTGTACAGCACCACACAGCCACTAGCAGCCGTCGCCTGCCCTTTTCTGCAGTCCGGCTGAATTAACAAGGGAAACAGAAACAGCCAAAGCAAATCTCAGACCATGTCCGCGCTGGCACTTTCGCCAGCTAGGTTGGGAAGAAGTTTGATCGACAGATGTGCGAGTGCGGACAGCGCTATGGTGGCAGGAGATGCTTTCCGTCAGCGGAGCAGCTCCATGAGACCTTGCGATGGTACACTGTAATGGCTCTCGTACAGACAGCCTCATTCTTTTCACATTTGGCTGCTCCTTGCGTTTGCCCGCAGAGACCTCTGCCCAAAAGTGCGGGTCCATATGGCCGAAGAGACAGTGACGGCCCCTTTCCGTGCAGGGGAGTTTAGCAAGCCACACGTGCCCTGCTAAATCAATAGGAACATCATAGTCAGCACTACCCCTGCTGACAGGATGGGGAACCAGTAGAGCTCCGACATCCCACTGTGAGGTTTCCTTTCCAGGGCTCAGTCTGCCTTCTGAGCTCCCAACCAGGGAAAGGCTCCACCTTATTTACTGCACAAGTGCTGGGTACTACCTGTTCTGAGGGAGCCTTGTCTGCTCGTGCAGAAGGGCACTCGGGACAAGGCCTAAAAAAGGAGCTATTGGCCCAGCAGGCATCCCCCAAGGGACTCAGCAGGAGAAAAGCAAAGAGAGAGCCCTTGCCATTGGTAGATGGCTCCAGCCTGGAACCAGCGCCCTGACATGACAAACAAGCATTGCCCTGCGCACACTCGATCACAGGACAGAAAACACACATGCACAGACCCAGCAGGCTCCTCAGCTTCTCAGGATTGTTAGCGTAACCAGCAGCACACAATGAAATGCTAAACAAAAGAGGCCTGGATGCAATAGGGCTCAACCACTCTGCATGGGAACAGGAGAGAGGGTCCCACCTGAAGAGGTAAACCTTGTGAGACAGCCCTAGCATTTTTCTATCCTTCACACAGGCTAGAATTAAGCCGACCCAGGACTCTAGAAGAGCACCAACACATTGGAAAGATGCCCCTTTCTCAATAAGATTTTACCATTAACTTATAGCCAAAAATTGTAAATCCCCAGAAGACGGGTACTGCACCACAGATAGCTAATCTGATGCCCCTTAACAGATCAATCACCAACACCTGTGCCAGTGGGATCCAGGGTAAGATGCTGGCAAGAATGTGCATTTCTTCCCAAACCGAGATCCCTTAGAGAACAAGCAGTGTGGTGCAAGAAGGAAAATCGGAAACAGGAAGAAAATGCATTTCAGTTACATTTCTCTGTGCAAATCAGAAAATAAAGCAGCCAGAGTTTAAAAGTTTGTACCATCTATAATTGATGACACAGAGTTCATTTGGAAAGCTGGGTGTGGGGCACAGAGTGAGTGCAAGAAATTAGACATGTTTCTAAGATTCTTTCATCTCCATTTTCTGTTGTATCCACAGCCCAGCATATTGCATGATTCCATAGCTGTGGAATCCTTCCCCTTTGTTCCAAAATCTTTCATTTAAAAAATAAATCACTTCCTGCCCCTATGGCTGCAGAGATAACCTTTAAAATATGAACTGAGTGCAAATCAATGAAGCATATCCAGAAAGAATTACCTTAAGAGGCATAAACGGCTCACACCACACTTCCAATCAAGGCCCCGTTACCTCTGCAATTCATGGCATTTCTCCAAGACACCGAGAGTCTCAGCCTTTTTCCCATGGAATATGCCATTTTGCTACTCTACGTTGTTTCCCTGCCATGCTGGCACCTGCCTGAAGCTGCTTCTTTCTCTGTGCCTATCAGGGGAATTAGATTACACTGCATGCATCCTGTGTTGCTCCATTAAGCTAGGCAGCAGTGGGTCAAGAAATGAGGGAGCAGAGAAAGAAGTGCAGGCTAGTGAGCTATGCAGTCTGGGAAACGGAACTAGGCTGCCTGCCCTGAGAGCATAACAACACTCCTTCCTCAAAAAGTCGCTGTAAAAATAATCATGAGTTCATGCTGCGGAAATACTTTCACCTAAAAGCTATAGCTATTTTTTGGTGTAGGGGGAGAGGAGATAGAAATAAAGCAATTTCATGGAGGTAAAATTGTCATGGACTGTGGAAGGGATCAGAATTTGATCCCTTGGCATTGAGGCGTACACAGGGCCCTTGTTCTATGCAATATATATACACACCATCTTACATCCAAATGCATTTTACAAACCATATGCAAAGTTATCCACTTCTGGGGAGGAGCACAGCAGCTATTCTTCACAAGCAACACCACACAACTATTTAGGAGAGACATAATAAATAATTTTAACTGTAAATATTAGTGTTTACCTAGTGTTTTTTCCATCTGTAGAGCTCGAAGTGCTCTACAAAGAAAGGTTAAGTGCATTCATCCCTTTTGTACAGATAAAGAAAAAATTATGTGACTTGTCTAGGGACACTCAGTAAGTTGGAGGGAGCAACAGAACGAGAATCAAGATCTCAATCAGCCTCACAACCTTGCCTCCCATGGGAAGGGCATCTTGCCTGTACAAGCTACAGTGGGATTCACAGAGATTTCACAAGTAAGTTTTGTTCACTCTAGGCTTTTCTGTTCATTTTCTCATCTTTGCTACTACCACTGATCCAGCTTCATTAGTGCTAGTGCTAACACAGAGAAGGCTTGAAGTAGTCAACAGCACTTTCAAACTTTAAGTAACCCTCGCAGCTCCACATAACACGGGATAGAAACTGAAGCCTGCCTATTCCCGCCTCTACCGATACTTGGCTACTCTGCTGCCGCAGCCAGTGGGAGACACCCATACATTAGGCCATACTTCGTCTTATGACGAACACTAGATCTTTAAAGAAAGAGCACAGAGACGATCGCTTGTCCGACTCTAGTGGACTCTCTTCCTTTTGCGAGAGTCAATATCACCCTCGAGACAGGAGTGCCGCCCAATGAATCACCAGCCCCACCTGTTCCTTGAAGTCTCCAATCCATTACTGCTCAGCCTTCTCTCCCCAGGTCGGAGGAGCTCACAGGCTGAGGCTACAGAGGTCTTACTGGCTGGGCCGGAAAGGAGGAGGAATTGAGAGGCTCTGTGCGCCACATAGCAGTGGTGGCCCCTGGAAGAAGCTTGTCAGTCTTCATGTTTCAAGTTTCACTGTGTCTGTGTCCATCCTTCATCTTTCACTATGCCAATAGCCTGTACTGTGCAGGAAGCCACTCTCTTTGCTACCCAAACCCAACTCAGAACAGAAATCTTTATAAACAGACCGACCGTCTGCTCAGCAGGTCTTAGAAATGGTATTCTCTACTCTAAACCCCCAGAACTTTCCAATCATCTGCCACGGGCGGATATATCTGGTGAGGTGTCCATGTTAGCCCCATGCTCCCTCCACCAGCTGACCAGAGAACGACTCGCTTCAGTCTAGAGTCAGATTTACCAACCATGTCCTTCTCCCTGGCTCAGAGCCCATCCTTGCTAGGAAGCAACCAGGCTGCAGCGTTCAGGGCTCAGACCCTGGTTCGCATCCTCCGGGAAAGCCCATACTTCAGGCAGGAAAGCAGTGATGTTATGGATCCATGGAGTGCTGGCATCTCAGCAACGTGATGGAATCCAATTGTTTTAGTAACCAGAGTGGAGCAGATGTCAGGCGCACGATAAATCCCAGATGAATCACATGATGGCAATATATTGCCCCCATGACAGTGGGCAGGGGTGTGCAACAGGGGTGGGGGGTGCAGCCGGGGCACAGGCTGGCAGCAAGCGGACAGCTCCTCCGGCTCCTGGAGAGGGCCAGGGTTGACACACAGAACAGGCTCCTCCAGAAGGGCTGAATTTAAAATTCCTCCACACGTCCCTGACGGACACAGCACTCGGCCATATACTCCTTTTGTCTTCTGACGAGCAGCCTGGGTTTGAAGCCCTGACGCTAGCAGAGAAGCATGCCGTATAGTCTGAACCGATCAGCTGATGGTCCCACTCTGCCGGAGGCGAGTTCGGGCACCTGTGAGAAGCGAGAGGCGAGCAGCGTAACCTGACTGAGTCAGAGCGCTAGGCAATGCGGGGTGCGGGGAGAGCAGTAAAAAGCCCCCCCCACGCCCCGCCCCCGAACCAGTTGGTATGTCAGTCGTCTCCCTCCACACAGTGCGGTAAGGCTCGGCTACGCGAGCATACGCGAAGGTGTGAATTTTAACTGGCAGCAGTTACGCCGGTAAAGCTCCCCAGGGTGAGAGATGCTCTGGTGTAAGCGTGCTTTTCTGGCGTAGCTTCTGTCACTTCAGCCAGGTCTGCACCCCAGTCGCTTGGGGATAACGCCCGTTGCCCACAGCCTGAGCAAGGCGCTGTCGGTGGGATTAGCCCTCCCGCCATGTCTCGCTCAGGCGGGTTCATCATGCCGACAGCCGGGTGAGCTTTCCCTCTCCCATCAGCGCAGAGCGTCTCCCCGACACGCTGCAGTGGAGCAGCGCATCAGTGCAGATGAAGAACTTTTAGTGCAGACCGGGCCTTAAACGAATCCAAAAGCCACTGGGGAAAAGTGCCACGTGGAGTTACAGCAATATCTCTACACCGCTGAAATCGGAAAGGTTTCCTGTGTAGACAGGCCCTTGTTCCTTGTAAGAGACACGAGAATTTCTAAAACAGCTTCCACACTCCGGTGGGCCAGACACCGACCTACCAGCTACTGTGGGAGTCTGGGACACGGTGGCACTTCAGGCAGCCGGCTAACTAAAGCAAAGCACACCGAGCACAGGAAACACCGGGCACCAGCCGGCCGACCCGGAACTGAACATGCCGAGAGTCGAGTTCAGGCTCCCCTGACCCATACCGTGCAGGGCAGCCGGTTAGCCGGTGCCAGCTGTTTGAAACGCTTTTAGGTAAATGGAACCCTAATGCAACTTGCAGTTGTTACCTACAAAATGGTTGAGCTGCGATCCGAATAGGGACAAGTTCCAGGATAGGCCTGGACTGGATCATGCAATTGCAAAGCTTACACAAGGAGTGAGCCACTGTGCCCCGAGACAGGAGTCAGGGGCCTCAAGTTTGAGCTGCCAGGAGACGTGGGGGCAGCAAGGAGTCACAAATGCAGCTCTTCTGGGCTCCAGGATTCAAAGTGTTACTCTACTCTTCAGCCTCTTGCTAATTATGGCTTTTATTTTTATTTCTTATTACCCTCTCCCACGCCTGATGAGATTATTTTACCGGAACTGACACAGCTGGACGCTACAGCCATACATGGAGCCTCTGAGGAGGTGATGCAATTTCATTTTCATTGATCAGAAATCAGCAGGCAGTAACTGATGGGAAATTCCATTAGGAGAAGTACTGGGCCAGGAGACCAAACTTCCTCGTTACACCCGATGTCCACAAAGGATTGCTTTCCTCAAACTCCCCAGGACCCCAAAGCAAAGGGAGCGTGTTCTTCCAGCCACCATGGAACAAACACTCCACTGCGGTTCTTAAAAGCCCTCTTGTGCTGGGAGCTGAGACTGTAGAACGGCAGGGCTCTTAAAATACCCCACACCTTGCACCATGGAGCTGTACATGTAAACGAGCCTCATCCACACAGCATTACTCGGTTGTCTCTAGTCCAGACCCGGGTGTGCGACTGCAATTGGTTTCCAAGTCTGTCTCGAATGGAAAACAAACCCCCACAGGCTACATAGCACGTGGGCAACATGGAGACCGAGTGAGATGGAATTCCACACCGGTGAGCTAATCCGTTCTCAGGATGCCAGCACTGAGAAAGGAGGGCCTTGGTAGAATCTTCAGTGTCTGGGAAAAATTCCCACGCCAGTCAGAGCTCTGTGCTCCTGTCCACTCCTGAATGCAGTGGGGCACAGGGCCCCGAAGAGAGTGGTGTCTGCTAGCCCCACGAGCCTCTGGCGCCCTTTCTCCCAAGAAGTGGGGTACGGCAATCACAATCAATGCGCAGAAAAAAATACTTGTGAGAAAACTGGTTTAAAAGGTACAATGGAGTAATTAATTACCACAATAAGAATCCTCCAAGTAGAGAAAGCAGAGGGAAATGTTTTGGCTTTTGATACTCACATTCTGAGTCCCATTTTAATCCAATTGCTCTAATTGTTTAAAACATCACCCCCTGAAGATGCATTAAAGCTTACTGTCAGGTATCTGAGGATTAAAGTGGATTTTGGCCTGGCCTGCTGTCAAATTCCTGAACTTGCCTGGACTGAAAACAGAGCCTTCCTTCAGAGAAAATGCCAGCCTCCCCAGCAGAGCAGGGTTACCAGACGCTAACCGCAGCACAGTTGTTAAGGTGATCAATACCACTGAGATACTAAAGCAGAGTGAGCCACATTATTGATTGCCAAGCAGATGATAAAACTGTTTATTATGATAATTGCAGGGTGCCTGCAAGATGCTCCGAGTGCTTCCTCGAGCCTTTCACAGAAATAACACAGAACTGCCAGGCCACAGTTGTCTGTCTGAAACCCCGGGACCAAAGCATCTCACACTTTGCATCGTAAGGCAGCGATCTGAGATAGCTTTACCTCCGTCACTGCCTGGAGACAGAGTCACATTCCACGACTCCCCACACCTCTTCCCCCCCTCAATATGCCTGTGCAGAGCAAAAGGGGGGGAAGCTCAGAAACACCCCCAAATTTACAACCCTAGTTTCTACCTTAGTGACGAAACAGAAACAAGCTTCCAGTTTAGTTTTAGCTAATCACCGCAAAGGTGTCAAGAAGCCCCATATGACTATAGTTTAGAAATCCAGGATTTGGGGGCTCATGGAAGGGAGTAATTCACACTCTTGTTAGCTGGGCAAATGGAGATGGACATAAGTCAAAGTTTCCCCACCAAAGCTTTGGAAACGCACCTTTTCTGATCTGCAGTCCTCCCTGTTACTCTAAACCAAGGCCTCCTGGAGGACACTGCCAAGCAATATGCCTAACTCCCAGTATTTCGGTGCCACCTGGAAAAGAGGAGGAGGATGGTCAAGTGGGTAGGTGGCCACACTGGGATGCAGAAGACCTCAGTTCCAGGGCCTGTGGGGTGCTGGGCTAATCCGAGAAAGAGATTCTGAGAACTGAAGGCCAGAAAGGGACCCTTAGTTCATCTAGTCTGACCTCCTTACACAACAGGCCCTTATCTCTCACCATCACTTTGTGCTGTGTCCAATCACTTGTCCTCGGCTAAAGCCTATCTTCCAGAAAGGCATCCCGTCTTGGGTTCGACATTCCGAGTTAGACAATCCCCGCACATCCCTTCATAGCTTACTCCAATCAGTGTTCACCCTCGCTGTTAACACCTGAACGGGCCTGCCTTCAATTCCAGCTGTTGGTCCTTGTTACATTTTTCTCCACTAGATTGAGAAGCCTTTCAGTATCTGGTATTTCCTCCCCGTGAATCTCCTTATATACAGTAATCAAGTCACCTCTTCTTTCTGACAGGCTAAACAGACAGAGATCCTCAAGTCTCTCTCCGAAATGAATTGCAGGCTACAGAAAGCACCTTATTCCGTCTCTTTTCTGCATCCTCTCCAGTTTTTCAGCATCCTCTTTAGAATGTGAACACCAGGCCTGTGTATTCCAGTAGCTGTCTGGCTAGTGCCATATACAAAGATAAAATTACCTCTTTACTGCCACTCATTACCCCTTGTTTATTCACCCCAGGATCACATTAGCCATTTCTGCTACCGTATCACACTGGAAACTCCTGGTGAGTTGGTTACCTGCCATGACCCTAAATCCTTTTCAGACCCACTGGTTTCCAGGCTACAGACAGCCCTTCTGTAGGTACAGCTGCATTCCTTCTTCCTAGATGTAGAGTCCAGCATTCGGCTACAGAAAAGAAAATTCATTTAAGTGGACTCTGGTTACCAAGTGATCCACATCTCTTTGAATGGCTGCATTGTCCACGTTGGTATTAACCAGTTCATCCATCTTTGAGGCACCTGCAAATTTTATTAGCCTTGATTTTATGTTTACTTCAGGATTATTGCTGAAAATGTTGAAAAGCATCAGGCCTCCCACTATTCCCTGCAGAATTCCACTAGAAATGTCCCCATTCAACAATGGTTCCCAACTGACAGCTACTTTTAGATTTGTGAGTTAGTCGGTTCTTAATCCAATTAACATGCTTATTTAATAGTCCTGCAGGCCAGGCCTAAAATTTAACAGATCCAGATACATCACTTGAGTTGAAAAATGACATCATTAAGCCAACCTTACCATGAGCTTAGACGCTGCTGGAGTGATGGAAGAATTCATCCATCCACCTAGCTACCAGGTCTCAGAGAGATGGATTTATCCATTAGCAATGGAAAGCCCCCTCCTGTAGGAAGGACCTACACCATGGTGCTACATCAGCACAGCTATAGAGATAACAAGACAGACATACCTCAATCTCCATGCCTCAGTTCCCGTCTCATCTGTACAGTAGACATAATAAGCCTTCCCTTGTGACAAGGAATGCAGGAAAGAGTGTAAGACATTCAGATGTTACAGTGAGGGCTAGGGAACTCGAGAGACAGAGGAGGATGTTCTATGGATTAGGCAGATATCAAACTCATTTCATATGTGAGGCCAGCAAAATTCAAACTCTTATGAGTACTTTGGCTAAATCTTCTACTTCTCAGAATACAGTCTAGTCTACATTCTGTCCTGGGAAGCAGTGACTCCAGAAAAGACTTGACACGTCACACAATGGATCATGAGCTCCCAGATGGGTTGTGGCCAAAAGCGCGAACATGATCCTCGGAGGTACAAACAGGAGAACCTCAATTTATATTATCTCTGTATCTAGCACTTTTGCAGCTGCTATTGGACTACTGTATCCTATGATGAAACAAACTCCCATCACCTGCTAGAAAAGGAAAACACCATTAGACTCATGCTCTGCACTTGTGGCTGGAACTAGCTCAGCACCCATTAGGCATTTGGCCCTCATTAGGAGCAGAGGGAGTTCAGCTGAAAGGAGATGAGCCAGGGAGAGGACACAGAAGAGTTCTCTCCCTCTGAAAAGGTACTGGGGAAGCCAGGACTTGGAAAAACCACAGACAAAACTGATCTCTGTGTTGGGCCCTCGAAAGGGGGCAAGATGCAGAAAGACTGCTGGGATTCCTATGGGAGGGAACCCTGAAACCGGGTTTGTAAGTGGAAGTGGCGAGACCTCATAGGAAAACTACCAGAGTCCCTTGGAAAAGGAAGAAGTGAGGAAAATCTGCCAGAAGAAACTAACTCTGGAGAAATCCACTGGGGCGCAGGAGGAGGGGTCCAAAAGTAGAAGACTCTAGAAGCCCTGGGGGAAGGAGACGTCATCTGGGTTTATTTGGATTTTCCTTTGGACCCCTGCGTTACCCCAAAAGGGGGCTGAACTTTGCGACTTGGCCAGAGGCCCAGACCGTGGAAGATTCAGAAAAGGGCAGGTGGTCTGTAGGAAGCATGGGAGTTGCACTGACAAATGGGGTGCTCCAGAGGTAAGCATGCCCCACTACAGTCCCATTGTGGCGTTCACAATTCAAGAAAACAGTTATAAATTTGAGATGGTTCACAGGAGGCCCACAAGGATGATTAACAAAGATTGGGAAACGTTTTATAGTTAAGCACTTGTGGAGCAAAATCTATTTAGCTTAACAAAGAGGTGGTTAGGAAATGACCTCTTCACAGGCTAGCAGTACCTCGAGGGGGAGCACAAATTTACCAGACAAATAAAGAACAAGACCTACTGGCCAGAAGCGGAAGCTAGACACATTCAGACTGAAAATAAGCAATCACTGATGCAATTTACCATGGGTCACGGCAGATTCTCCATCACTGGCCTTATCTATGAACGTATGAAATCTGTATCGTACAGCATTCCACGAATGTCTCTCTCAGCATGGACCTTTGCTCTCAGTAGGAACATGGCTTTCTGAGAGAGCCATGTTAATGCCTAGGCTGCATCTCCACTGGCAGAAATGGTGGCTCCTGTAATTCGCCCACAGTAGGAGCAATAGGGAAGATTTGCCAACTCCTAACACATTCCCCGGCCCAAAGCAGGGCTCTGGCACTTCAAATCCTTCTACGCAACAGCCACAACCCATGCTGTCATGAGCCAAGCTGCACCTCGGGCACTGGGAGTGAATTCAGGCCCCATTTGTGTTAACATAGACACAGTCCAACTTTCTGCAAAGCCCTCTCCAGCGTCGGAGTCCCCTGAACTGTGCAGTATCGTCAGGCTCAGGGGTTGCAGACGCCGTAGGACTGCATGCTGTGCTGAGTCCAGAACAGGACTCAGATGTTTGTTCTTCCTGCTTTCACACTGACTGGATCATCATCTACAAATAATGAGACGAGAAAAAAGCTTTCCACCAGCCAAAGCACCTGTGCATTAGAGCGGATCCCCACTACCAGCTCCTTAGGTCTACAAAGGCCAGAGGGGAAGTTTGACGCTCCCCTGACTTACTTCTCCTTCGTCCTTCACTCCTTCTTTCATGATGGCCTTGTAATATGGAACCAATTCTTAATCCATCAGGACCCCTCACCTTCCTCATTCAAATCTTCTTTTAAAAAAGACATTTCACAAAATTCAGTTCCTAACCCAATGTTCCACAAATTTTAGAAAGCTGAGTCCTGGTGCAGGAGAGTGAAAGCAAGCTTCTCCCCAAAGAGCCTGCCGTATGTTATTAAAGGACGGATCATCTTAATTAGCAGTTTCCCCATACAGCCCCATAAACTTGGGCAATATTGGTGCAGACTTTTCATAATAAGATATGTCCTCTCCTTTCTGATGAGCTTTGAAAAGCAGTGAAATTAATATTGGAATTTAAAATATAATTGGCAACTGAGCTGGTGCCCATTGATATAAATGGGGCAATTCACCCCACAGAACATTTGTTTTGGGCTCTCTGAAAACTCCGGTATCTCTGCACAAGTCACACTCCCTTCACAGTTTAAAGACTCTCTTTGCAACCATTCCAGCTGGCAACTTTCATTTTACGAAATAACTACAGGAGGTGAAAGAGGTCTATCTACACTGCTCAGGCTGGTCCTTCAGTCCTCCATGGGTGCATCCCACTTTTGGAAGTGGGGACAGCACAGTATTTATTAAACACTTTCTCGTTTCCAACACTAACTCAGAGGAAAAGTGTGTGAGAGCAAGAACATTACTAAAACTGGAGGTCAGGCATGCCTGGAGATCTGCTGGCGGAATGATTCCTGGTCGGGGAATGGGAAAGAATCATGCCCCTGATCGACATAGCTATGGCAGCAAAAATCCACAGGCAAATCCAGCTTACACAAGCAAGAGTCGTTGGCCACTATAGCTTGTGTCCTTTGGGGAGATGTTTTCACTAGGACGAAAGGAGTACTTTTCCCAGTGTGACCTGTCTGCACACAGGACTTTGCAAGCAGAAACTATGCTTGTTCTCTCCTCTGAGCCTCCTGGTGGCTCTTATCTTGTGTGCCTATCAGGTTATAAACTGCTGGAGTCAGGCACGATCTTCGTATTTGTACCCTGTACCTCGCCATGCTGTATGCAGTTAAAAACAGAGGAGCTAAACCCCTGCAGAAGTCTGCAGCCATAACGCCCAGCCCGCCTAGACCAAGGGAGCAGGGCACATCAGCACTTATTTCCTACCATCAACTTGGGTAGAGTCTTTTTCCACCAGTACCCAGCTGCCAAGTTCCACCCCACATGGTGATGAACTCATTACTAGAATGACCCATGGTTAAGCGCACTGAATTCACCCTTCTCAAATGGGCTGGAAGCCACCTACTAATAATTTGGATCTTTCTACGAGTTTCTGCAAAGCCCCCTCCAGTCCACTGAGGTCAAAGCACTGGTGATAGAATTCTCAGGGACCAGAACATAGCAAAGGCCAGGAGACGTGCACTAGAAAGCTAAGTTCTTCTAGAGGTAGCCCATTCGCCGACACCTAGATTACTCTTGCACAAAGCTTCATTGGTTAGCTCAAGACGGGCAGAAGTTAGTGCTCCATGACGGGTGTGCTGCCGGGTACACTGTCGACTCTCTCTCTTTTGTAGTTAGAATATTTTAAAAACAGATTGGGCAGCAATGCACACTTGAAACTTTCCCTCTGCAGTTCTGGGACAAGAAGGACTGCACACAAGTGGGTCGAACTGGCTACAAGAGTTCCCAATCTCACAAAATTCCATCACAGATGCCTGGGGATTGGCACACTCATTGCAGATTGATTTTTTTCTGCAGGTTTTGAACTTATTTAAGAAGGGACCATCTTTTCCCCTTAAGCACTGGAAACAATAAGAGGTTTTTCCTCATCACCTCAAAAGCAGCCAGACCTGTTTTGCCAACAGTCACGTACCCATCTTTTCTCCAAAATAGCTCAAGAATTCAAGACAAGGTCAGCCTTCTGCCTCAGCACACACCACTGCACCAAGACTTTTCTGATCCTTTAAGCAGACATCTATTATTGAAGGCCCACTCCACCTCCACATCTGCCTACAACCAGCCTTCTGAAATACGACATCTGGAACTATTGTGGCAGAGCCAGGCCTGACGGCTACAGGAGCTGGCTTAGCCCCAGGCCCAGCAAGGTCCTGTTCCCAGGGTAGCTGGGGGCGGGGCTGCTTTGAGCCAATTAAGGCACCTGACTCCAATTAAGGCATCTAGAGTCAGTTGGAGCACTGACTCCTATTAAGGGTAGAAGATAAAACGCCCCTGTTGCAGCGAGGCAGTGAAGGAGTTTGGGCTGGTGTTTGGAGGAGGAGGTAGGAGCAGAATTTGGTGTGTGGAGGAGAGTGGAGGAGAGCTGACCAGTAGCTGTTACTGACAGCACCTGGGAGGTACAGGCAGTGAGGGCAAGTTTACCCAGACGGGCCTTAGGGCCCCAGGCCCAGCGGCCTGTGGGGTGGAGAGTCCAGCCCAGGGTAGGAGGGACTGAGGAGCCATAGTGCTGGGGGTTTGGAGGTGGGAGAACTGTGCCTCAGCTGGTTGCAACTACATGAAGCGCAGGACCCCATGGGACAGAATGCTCAGTTTGACGCACTACAAAAACGAGAGTCCTGAGTCACCTTAAAGACTAACAAATTTCTTTGGGCATATGCTTTTGTGGGCTCCAAACCACTTTGTCAGATGCAACTGGAACTATATTGTTCAAGTCCACAAAAGTCACAGCTTCAAGAACAGAACATCTTGTTTTACCAACATCCTCTAGTAGCTGATCAGATCAGTGCAAAAATAAAAGGATGGAATAATGGGTTTTATGATAAAAACCTGAAATCTGTCAGTCTTGGGGCATGACCTAATAAATGATCTCACAAAGCTCTGCCTCACTGACTCAATCAGCTGGCGAATGCCACTGGCAGGGCACGTTCACAACGCTGAACTGAACTCCAACACCCTTTCCACATTCCAGGTGCCCAGGTACCCAAAGAAGATGGAAGAGATGTGCTCCTTGCCGTCAGCTAGGATGATGGACATGCCCTCCAAGACGACTCTGGCCACGAGGCACTTCACCTGCCCCAAAGAGCAAAAATTCTTCTCAGAGATACGTACCAAACACCGTCTCCTGAATCATTTGATGCAGGATACCAACAAAATCTGTGCCCGAGTCACTGATGCCCATGACACTGGTAATCCAAACATTAAAACTGAGCCAGAAGAGTTTCCATTCTTCCAGCTACCCTTACAGTTCCTGCAGCACAAACAGTCACGAAGGAACAGGAAGTCTGCACTACCATAAAGCTCCAGAAACACCTACCCCCGTCTGTGAAAACCTGAGCTCGGAGATACCTTCTTTAACCTTGCGGTCTCCCTTTCCTGTGTCAAAGTATTGGCCATCTCCACACCAGCATGACGAACTGTATGTGCCAATGCCTAGAGAATGAGAATATAATCTGTCCCCTAAATCATCATGGTGATTAGTTGCATCACTTAATGTGCGCAGCTCACAGCCCCAACACTTCTGGGCTGCTGCTTCAGTTATGAAAGTAACTGCTTGAACCTCAGCATCTCTTTCTTTACAAATTAAGCACTGCTCAGTTCATTCCTGTGGCCACAGACCACGTTTCCAGCCCATCACTGCAACTGACTCCTTCCACAGATCTGGAGTACCAATTTTTGAGCATCCCGGTACCCAAGTGGTGCGAATTGTCCGTGGAATCAGTTACGACTATACTCACTTCCTGAGTCTTACACAATTGTCCCTCCGTTGATTTTGAAGAAAAGCAGTGCTCCTGTCCCTGCAGGGACTGCTGAAATCAAGACCACCAACTGGTTACCCAAGCCTTGCAAGAAGTGTACAGCTGGCTTAAACATTTCTTGGGTGACTTACCATGCCAGCAAACAGCCAGGCCCGGACTTCACCCCAGCCATCACTGTGTTTCTTCCCCTCTTTGCAAAGGGCTCCTGGTCTCTGGCAATGATTCGTCACACCTTGGATGTGGTAGGAACACTACACACCACCTAACCCGCTGCAAGTGCCAATGATCTCTAGGGATCAGCGCTTTTTTTTAACCATAACCAAACAAACAGATACACTGGCCTGCTGGGCCTGGGGAGGACAATTTGTCATTCTGCTGGGGGAGGAACTTCATCTGGAAATAGGAACTCTAGAACTGAACGGAGACTGACTAGAAGATAGCGGACGGACAGAAGCTCTTGGGCAGGCCCGAGTGGCCTCAGCAGGAATGGCTGATTCCTTCTTGAAAGTGCCTCACACCACAAGTATACGGCATGCCCAAGTATAGGTACCGGCCAGCTGTCTGTATGAACATAGTATATCCGAGGTCGCAGGGAAGATGAGGCCCACGTAGGTATGACAAAGTAGAAAGCCCAGTGTTCCACTCCTGGCATACCGCACTGCCTCTGGGGCGCCTTGCACTTACCTATGTGCTCTTCATCTTTCAGACACACTTTGCTATCTACACTGCGTGCCCTGGAAAGCGGTCACCCTGGTTCTTCGCGTTAGATCAGACCGATTATGCTTGCTGGTTCGTGTTCCCTTCCGAGAGACAGTATGCCGGCACACAGTGCGTCAAGACACAGCTAAAGAGTTCCTAAATGGGAACTTTGCAGTTCACAGCACGCTTTCTCTGAAATTGCTCTTGGCCAAGCTCATGAGCAAAAGAAGAATATCATCAAAGGGGAGGTTACAGCTGTTCCTCTAACACAAAGCCCAGAGGTCTTCTGGTCCTGATAGCTGACGAGAGGCGGCTACATTGATAGCAAAATTTGAAGCGGCAACAGAGAAAAGAACGACTCAAAAGGGTCTAACACAAAGCGCCACGCGCAGAAGGTGTTCAGGCTTCTTTTCCACAACATATCACGGCACTTATTGAGGTCACAGAACACGTGGGCAATCCCATCTCAGGAGAGCGCAGGCTGCTTTTTGGTGTCTACTGCAGATCCTGCTGAGACGGTCTGTGAGGGAGGCTGAGACAAGTTTGGGAGAGACTGCAGGACAAAACGAAACCATAAACAGAGCCTATCAAGCAAAATAAACTCTCCTTGTTCAGCAGCCTGCCTCTCCTGCAAGGGAGAACGCCACACCCAACTGCAGCTCTCCTCCTGGAAAAATGGGGCCTGGAATGCAATATTTTAATACATTACAGACTGTTTCTGACTATGTTTACGTGAGCTCCTTTTTCAATCTTTCCCAGGCACAATGCTAACCTGCTGTGCGCAGATTAACCTGATATATCATCATTAGAAAGGAGAAAACTTGCTGTTCAAACGTGGCAACCTATTTTGTTGTTTCTCTCTGTAACTAATATTTTCGTAAGTACTACCTGGTAACATGCTACAAAGCGGGTTCATTCGACATATTTTTGTACAATATGAAGCCATCACAATTCATTGCTTTACTTTTTAGGACACCTCAGACCCCAGGAATACAAGTGTACAAAAACAAACACCCACTAGGACGGTGTAACACTATAAACGGTCAATCCGTGGGAAAATGGCTGCCACGGCAAACGTGGCAACGGCCCCCAAACTGAAAAGTTTATTCGGTCATGCCCCAAGATGCTGGCACATTTCATGGTTTTATCGTAAAACCCACGGTTCTGTCCCACGTTTGCGGGGCCGTGGCAGCAGGCAATGAGTCAGGAGACGGCTTTCCGTGGTTACAGGCTAGGCCCAGAGAATCAGTCGCTGCAGGGCAGGGTCTGCAACCACCTGCCCCGTTGCTCCAGCCCAGCCACTGTAAAGAACAGCGATTGCGACAAGTACCCTGGGACGAGGAGAAATAGGGGCACATCAACTCCAGAGAGCAGCTGAACAGACTAACGGGGTCAATCAGGGATTAGTAACTAGAGCTCGTCCGAACAGGGTAGGAGCCCCTCCCTCTCCCAAATTTCCCCAAACCCTGCAGTTTTACAGCTGGTCTCTTAGCAGTTTGCAAGAGCTGACTTCATAGCGTGGGGACAAACACTCAGGTCCTAGAGCTGGTGACTGAAGAGTTTTCCTTCAAACACGGGCACTTTTCCCTCACATCTTCCCAAAAAGGGCTCTCTAGAAATCAGACCAGTCAAAAGAGCCGTTCTGTGTATCCCTAAAATGAACACCGGAGAGCACAGGGGTTACCCTGGGATTACACCCACCAAAGCTCTGTGATAAATAAATGTGTTCGTCTTAAAAAGCACCCCAGGACTTCCGCAGTTCCAAAGAGTCTTCAAACGCTTTCTGATTTGTTAAAGGTTTTTCGCTGCGAGGGACCCTAACCCGCAGAGCAGCATTCGCTCACATCCGGAGGGACTCAGCAACATCTGAGATGCCAGCACGTTCCCCGCCCTTACTCACAGTGGGCCAAGGGAGGAGGAGAAGGCAGCTGCGAAAAGTTGTTAAATAAATGGGAGCTTAGACTGTGGCTGGTTTCCCACTATCACGCCTACTGGAGCAGGTACTTTTAGGATGGCTACTCAACATGCAGGAGCTACCGTCAAACACAGAAGGCCAAGGACGACACTGAAGCACCATCACAAATGAGTCCTCCTTGCCCCCCTGCTTCTGGCATTACTATCCGACATCCACACCAAGCCACTGCCCTGAGTCACAGCCAGGCTGGGTCTTCCAGGGCCGAAGCAGCCAGCCCTCCATAGCACATTCTAGGGCTACAGAACTCCCTTTCCTCCAGGGCAGGGAGCGGGGAAACGAGAACCTGCTCTTCCCACATGTGCCTCAGGTTCCATACCCTAGCCCCAAAGTGCGGCTCAGACACAGAGAGCCATTCTGGCCCATAGTAAGTTTGTGGTTGCATCTGATTCTACTCTCCCGAAAGTGCAGTCATTCCAAGAATGTTACATGGAACATGCTGTCCGATTTCCAACTTCCTCCTTACTTTTCTGAAAGCACAAAGCCCAGGGTACCTGTCTGCTCCCACCTGCCGGGAAAGCAAGTGCAGCAGACTGACATTCGGACACCGGTTACAGCTCTTGGTAACACCTGGCTCTTTTCATTGTCACTGTTACCTTTCATTAACACTGTGCGGCAGCCTAGCCCCTCAGACTGAAGGAAGAGTCTTCTAAAAGAGCAATTAAAAAGGTGAACTAAGAGTTTTTCCTCACCTTTGAAAACGATTTCTTAGCAAGGTAGAAAGAAAAGTCCCCTGGTGAAATGCAAAGTCCTTCACAGGAGCCTGTGGGCAGTGTTCAAAAGCCAACATCCCATTCAAACTCCTGCCATGTGAGCTTCCTGCTAAAGTGAGAAAGGTGAAATAAACTGACGTTTAGCATCCTGCCATTATTGACAAAAAGGCCTTCCCCTCCTTGCCCTGTGCCACACACTGTGAACGGCATGCTGTTTCTCACCTCATCACACGCATGGCTTAGGTTTCTGAATAATTCGAGGATTTTAATGAACACTTTCACTCAGGGAGAAGTCACTCTACAGAATTTTGCTGGGCCAAGAGCTCAAAAGCCAAGCACAAGTTCAGAGAGAAAGATCCAATATAGCATGCAATTATTACGAAGACTCAAATTCCCTTCAAACCTTGCAGAGAGATCTCAAAGCAGTTAAGCACTAGCAGTCAAAACTGACCCGGCCTCCTTCAAAAAGCCAAGCCATGCACCATCTTGTACATCTTATGACTTTATCTTGAAGTTAAAAGAAGGCAGATGTGCCACGCACCACCCCAGCTTCCACTGCTCAAGCCCGAATAAGGCAGAATGCCAAAAGGAACAGCAGGAAACAGCGCACACAAGCCTACAGACAAGAGGACAAATCTCCAAGACTCAACGACAGATTCAGTCTGGAAACAAGTAATGGCTGCTTCAGCTTTTCTCAGCTGACAAAAACAGAGCTGGGGTCTGGCCCAGCCCCTACACCACTCCCCATTCCTCCAGCGCCCACATACATTCTAACTACCATGCTCTGCAACATGCATCGTTCACAAACCCTTATGATCCAGGAGCCCCGTCTGCAGTATCCCATCCTCATACCAGGAGCTGGCCCAGAAACACTCCCTCTCCTACACCACAGGGTGATCTTTCCAAAGTCTGGCCCCTTCAGAGTCTCTAGGATGGCCTGAAGATTGTTCCTGGGCTTCTCCGCGGTAAATAATGTACTTGTCAGCTCTGACGTCTGGAACATCAAAAGCTGCAGAATTAATGAAATCAGAAAAGGTAATGGCGATCGTTTACACTGCTGCTGAATCTGACATGAAAGTGTTAAATGTTTCCTTCCCTTGAACTCTTCCCTTCTCCTTTTCTGGTGGTGATTCATTGCTGCTAGGCAGCTGTGTTAACGCCAATTTCAAATTTGGTATTGGAATACGGAATGTGTGTCATGCTCCTGAGACGAACAGACTCAAGGGGAAGAAACATGGAACCTTTAACAACCTTGACTATTTCTTCAAGGCAAACATCCATAAAAGTCCTCAGAGCAACATTTCCTTAAGAATTCCCAATCGCTGTATATCAGCATGGTCACCTCATCTCTCCTTTCTCCTGGGCATCCTTTAACCAGTTACACCCTTCCTCCGACTGCTCCTAACCACTGCCCTCTGGCTAAGACGGAGCCGAACGCTGAAG
The DNA here is from genome assembly GCA_007922175.1 of Pelusios castaneus. Taxonomy (NCBI): domain Eukaryota; kingdom Metazoa; phylum Chordata; order Testudines; family Pelomedusidae; genus Pelusios; species Pelusios castaneus. Next base: position 921,797 of record ML685950.1, read on the forward strand.
GGTTAACGCACCAAGAGAGGAGATTCTGAAATGAAGTGTTTGTTTGCAGGTATGTCTTACGACTTTATCTTGAAGTTAAAAGAAGGCAGATGTGCCTTGATGTGCAGCCCAGGATAATTGACCAGAAACCTGCATGTTCCAATGACACTTTTACACCACAGCCCAGAAAAGGAGGGGGTAACAGGGACAAGGGGCTCATGACTCGGACACAAAGAACAGGCCCTGTGGGGTGCAGGCTCTCACACAACGGCAGTCCCACCATTTCTGGAGTCCAGGAGTAGCACAGGACTCTGCAAGAGAAACAGCTCTCACGGACACCTGCTAGCTGTCTGTACCTTGGACATCATTCCAGATGGGACACTCTCAATGACAGTTCTAGTACGTAAAAGAGCACAGGATACGCTAAATATAAATAGCACAGGATGACCCCACTGCATCTCATTCTAAGCTTTGGGGACTCCAGAATGTGGGAATCCAAGGATTTGCTTCACAATCGGGCCCTCTTGCTTGCTCTGTGTTCAGATATTTATTGAGTTCCCCACACATGTTGGAAATACAGTGTACTTTCAGGGGGGAGAGGGAGGAAGTGACCAGTTTCCATGTCTAATCAACCCAGGTATTGATCCAACCTTGACACAAGAAGGAGGAAAGGAAAGACACAAAATAGTTAACTCTTGGCTTCTTGCCTTGGCTCCAGGCTGGAAAACTGCAAGGGGGGGAGAGATTGGAACAAGCTACGGTTGGGTTTGGTCCAAGAGCCCCAAGGGGGACAGAGCTGGCTCACAAACCTGGAAACACACAAGCTCCTCGCCAACAGGCAGAGGGCTTACAAAGACAAGTCTTTTGGGCAGAGGAAAAACACCATTTAGCCAACCTGTTCCTTGATGTCTGTGTACTCATGCCCACGTAAGCTAGCCAGGGAAGACAGAAAGCTCTCTTCTCACAGCGGGATGACTGAGCTAAGCAAGAACACAAATGTAGCTACAACTCTTGGGTGTGATTCCAGCACTACAGTTCAAAGACAGCTACTTCCCTGCAGCTCCCAATGCAGATGTTTCCCTATGTGGCAGCTGACGGGCTTGACTGCACAGTGTAATCCCTTTTTCGGTGATTTGCCAGAGGCCTTCTAGCATCACAAGGTGGAAAACAAACATGGGGCTATGGACACCAACAGCTGCCCATGCAAACTGCCCTGACATTCAGAAATATCCCTTGTGATGGCATGACTTTGGGGTTCGGTGAGCTCCTTAACCACAACAATACTGAACCCCTTGCGCATTAGTTCCTTCAACCACCGTAGACTGAGTGCCCAACACCACCGTCAGAGAGGTGGGATTCCTCCCGGGACCTGATGGAGGATCAACACTGGGGCGCTTACAGGAGTTCTACTTCACTAAAGTTTCCTCTTCATGTTGACCACCCTGTTGGTGTCTCAATGGGATTTTACAACTCTGTCCCCAGAAAGTATGGTTAGGAGAACATTTGCCAAACACTGCTACTCAACTCTCGCCCACTGCACAGGGGGAATATTTAATAGCACTTAAAGGTGGACCAGAAGCACAGACTGCGATCCCCTAGGCCCGTCCCCTGAACAATATAGGCCATAGAACTTTCCCCAGAATAGTTCCCACAGCTGAACTTCAGAGGGAACACCCCATGCTGACTTTTAAATGGTCAGTGTCGGAGAATCCGCCCTAACCCTTAGGAAATCATTCCAATGGTTAATTGCCCTCACGGCGACAAATTTAGACCTCATTTTCAGTCTGGCACTTTCCAGCTTCCAGGCACTGGAGCATGTTACACCTTTCTCAGACTGAGGAGCCCATAGTAACGTATTTGTTCTCCATGCAGATATTCACAGACCATGATCCAGTCACTCCTTTATCTGTTCTTTGTTAAACTATATAGATTGAGCTCTGAGTCTTTCACTACAAGGCATATTTTCTAAACCTTTAATTATTCTCATAGCTCCACTCTGAACCCTCTCCAGTCTAATCAGCATCCCTTTTTAATTGGGGGCACCAGAACTGGAGATAATTTACCAGCAGCAGTCACACCAGCGCCAACGATGGAAGTAAAACCACCTCTCCTCTGCTGCTGGAGAGCACCACGATTACGCATCTCAGGATTGCATTAGCTCTTTTGGCCACAGCATCACTCTGGGAGCTCACACACAGAAGACCACTCATCTGGACTCTCAAATCGTTTTCAGAGTCACTGCTTCCCAAGATCGAGCCCCACCCCACCCCCACCACCCTCGTAGTGCTGATGACGTTCTTTGTTCTTGGGTGCAAGTATCTACATTTAGTTGCATTAAAATGCCTATTGTTTGGTTATACCTAGTTTGCCGAGTGAGCCAGATGGCTCTGACTTCATTATTTACCAAGCCCTCCATTTTCATGTTTTCTGCAAACTTTAGCAGTGACGATTGTATGTTTTTTTTCCAGATCATGGATAAAAATGTTAACTATCATAGGGTACAGAGCAGATCCTTGAGGAGCCCCACTGAAAACAGACGCACTCGATGATTCCCCATGTGTACAGTTACTTTTTGAGACCTACTAATTGGCCAGTTCTTAATCCATTTAACATGCACCATGTTAGCTTTCTACTGATCTACTATTCCAATCAAAATATTGTACGGTTCCAGAAGTCTACATATACTACACCACCACCATTACCTTTACTAACCAAACTCAGCATCTCATCAAAAATATACCAAGATCTATTTTCTACACACCCATGTTGATAAGCATTAATGACATTACCATCCTTTAATTCTTTATTACTTAAGTCCAGTATCAGATGCTCCTTTATCTTGCCAAGGATCGTTGTCAGGCCGACAGGCCGGTAACTATGTGCATCATCCCATTTATCCTTTTTAAAAACTAGCACAGCCTTAGCTGGAATGTCCCAATGCTCGAAGTCAGACGTTGAAAAGCAAGACTGATTGTCCAGCAAACTCTTTTAAAAACTCTTGGATGCGAGTTATCTGGCCCTGCTGATTTAAAAAGCTCCGACTTCAGTAACTTCTGTTTTGCTATTCCATTAGTATCTCTGGCAGAGATGCTGGAATGTTATTGCCAGATGATGAGACTACACCATCTGTTTTTCCCAAATACAAAACAGAGATTTGTTGACTATTCGTGCCTTTTCTGCATTATTATTGATAATTCTACCGTTTCTATCTAATAATGAACAAATACCATGATCAAAATTCTTTTCTGTTCCTAATATATTTTAAAACTCCTTATTGCCCTTAACTTTCTTGGCCATTGATTTCTCCTTGCTTCTCTTATCAGTTTTTTATAACTGCTGACTACTGATTTATACTCATTAGTATCAACTTCCCCTTTCTTCCATTCGTTATATATTTTTCTATTTTTTAATAGCTGCTTTCATTTCCAGGAGAGGACCTTTCCTCTCATCTCATGACAGCTTACTCTGCTTACATCCCTTCACTGAGGGACCTTGTCAAAGGCTTTCTGAAAGTTCAAGTACACTGTATCACCCTTGTCCAACTATTTGTTGACCCCGTCAAAGAATTCTAAGCAGTTGGAGAGGTCCGATTTCCCTTTACAAAAGCCATATTGTCTCTTCCCCAAAACATCCCATTCTTTACCATCATTTCAACTGACTCGCCTGTACTTAAGTTAGGCGTATCAGCCTGCAATTGCCAGGGTGGCCTCTGAGGACTTTTTATTTTTAATAAAAATTGGCACCACCCTAAGAGGCAATATAGGCAGTAGAATGACAGTGCCAGATCAGCTAAGGAACATGAGTGAAGCCAAACAATGAAAATTAAGATGATTGTACACCAATGGGAGGAGCCTGAGTAACAAAATGGAGGAACCTGGAGCTACTGGTGCAGGAAGTGAAACCAGATATTATCGGGATAACAGAAACATGGTGGAATAGAATTCATGACTGAGTACAGGAACTGAATGGTGCACAGTCTGGAAGCATGATCTTACTTGTTAATTGCTGTGTTGAAACAGATGAATAACAAATCACAGCTTCAAAGAGAAACTGCAGAACTCGAACTTGTATGCAAATTTGACTCAGTTGCCTTGGGGTTAAACAGGGACTATGGATTTTTCTCTCCTTACAACAGGTGATTTGACCTCATCTTCTCTGTGTGCTGTTCCCCAGTGTTTGAATCCTAACATCTATTGTGATTTGCTGTTACAGCCTGATCTGATCCTGTCATACACTTCCCTGTATTTAATTTCCTCCCATTCTGCAAGTTTCCCATCTTCAAAGCGTCTGACAAAGTGGGATTTTCTCCCACGAAAGCTCATGCGATAAATAAAATGTGTTAGTCTTTAAAAGTGTCACAGGACTTTGTTGTTTTTCTACAATAGACTAACACGGCTCCCCCTTTGGAATTTGACTTATGAATCCAGACATGGGTGGTGGGTGAAGCTTCCCCGAGCGGAGGCTAGCTCTCTGTCCCACCCCTTCTGCCTGTGGCTCTACCTACACTCCACCCCAAGCCGCATCCTCTCCTCACTCGATCCCCCTCCCCTAGGAGGGATGCAAGAAGCAGGCAGGGAGAGATGCATGTGGCAAGAAACTCCAAACTCTGGAGAGGTAGGGTGGAGTGGGGGAGAGGAGCAGCCAGGCACCAGTGAATGTCTTGGGGAAGGGGCAGAGCAGGGATGGGAAGAGGCAAGGCCCACCATGACCCAGGCATCTGCCAGTGGGTCAATGGCAGCTTAGCCTCCCCCAATCCGTTCTACCTGCTGCCCATGAACCCAGGTCAATAAATAACTGAACCAAAATGCACACTGTGGTTCGAGTGTGTTCCTCTCTCTTCCACAACAAAGGCCTGGAGAACTTAGATAAAAAGTCCTCAATCCATTGGCTGAAGATGAACAAAAAAGCAGAGACTTAAGTCAAATCCACTTCCATAGATCATCTCTTCCTTCCCCTCTGGAGGCCCAAAAGACCACGGGAGACTGAATAAGGGCAATGATCATCCTAAATGCAGAGGCACAAAATACTGGATAAAAAAAGCAGCCAAGAGGAAGAGACTTCATCAGATATCAAAGCCTCTTCAAGAGTGATCAACTGAAATTGGTCTCTGTCTTCCTCAAAGGGACGTGTGCCAAACCCCAGGAGATGAAGTCTTTCAGAGACAGAGCCTAGCACACCTTTCCTTCCCACAGAGCGGTAAATAGCTGCTATGGAGATTTTATGACCACAAAGTTTGCTGTTCTGAAATCCATTACGGTCTTCTTTAAGGAAGTTGAGCCACTAAGGGTTACTTATTTGGTACTCAAGCAAAGTGGCCATTGTCCAGTGATGTGCTGCTATGAGAGAGAGGCCTCCCAGAGTATGGGGAAGGCCAAACAGTCCCGCTCTTCAGTTCGAGAGCTCTGTTGTACTCTACGGATGCTCTGAGCTCTTTCCCACGTGACGACCCAGCAGATCTTCTCTCCCAAGTACCAAGCAGATAAGCATGTTATGGAAGGGCCCTTGGAACAACTGAATGACAATACACTCCCGCTGAACTCACTGGAGTGACAGAAAAGGTCAGGCAGGTCCCCTTCAGTAACAGGAACAAGCCTCTCTTAGGTTCAGATAACAGCCTGGAGCAATAGCTTTCTCAGGCAAAACTTCATTTGAATCAGAGGGGGGAATCCCTTCTGACAAACAGACTCCCTGTGGCACCTTTCAGCGAGTTTAACAAGGAGAGGTTGCGAATTCTCCCAAAAATGTGGAGGCGGGAAGCCACTCATTCAAGTCCAGCCCTGGCAGCCCCCACTCATGATCATTGTGATGGGGGGGGGGGGTGGCTGGGCCAAATGTGAGCAGCCCTGGGACCCTGTGCATAGGTTGCAACACATGGAGAAGAAAGACCTCAAGGGGTCATCAAATCCAGCTCTCTGTACTAAGGCAGCACCAAATAAACCTACCATCACTGACGGATGTTTATCCAACCTGTTTTTTTAAAACCTCCCATGATAGGGATTCCACAACCTCCCTTGGAAACCAATTCCAGGCTAAGTGTCCTTATAGATCTTCCTAATATCTACCCTAAATCTCCTGTATGGCAGATTAAGACACTTACTTCTTGCTCTGCCTTTAGTGGATGTGGAGGACAGTTCATTACCATCCACTTTGTGACAATCCTTAACGAGTTGTCGTTCCCATCCCCATCCCCCTCGCAATGCAGGTTGGGTTTTTTAACCTTTCCCCAGCTCAGGTTTTCTAAACTTTTTCTCATTTTTGTTGCTCTTCTCTGGACTCTCTCCCTACTAGCACAACGCCGAATGTTTGAGCTGCTAGCACTGCACAGAATATTCTCATTTCATCTGCTCTTCGTCGGAATTCGAAGACAGATGTGCTAATGAGCATTACTTAATTTTGGGATCTGAAAACTCCCCAAAACCAGCACTCAAAAATGAAGTCTGGGTGCTCAATTTCTTGACAGTTCCTTTTTCCCTTTAATTTTTTCAGGTTTCCTTTTATTATTTTCTTCTGTAAAATCTATGTAATGAAATATTTGATCATCACATTTGTATGAAATATTCTGTACACAAAGCGACTCGTCTTTCAGCCAGCAAGTCCCTGCACTTCTGTCCCACCGCTTCCGACTGTCGAGCATGGGAACTGCTGCAAGCCTGCAGGCTGGGTTTGCACTCAGCTTTGCCGCTGACACCACTCCCCATGCTACCAGAGCTACACTGCGGGAGGAGGTGCGTGCAAGCCGCGGGAAACCCGCACATTAGTGCAAATGTAGCTTAAGACAAGCAGAGGGCAGACAGCATTTTTCGGATCAGACCTACTCAGAGAGCAGAAGCTGTGAACGTTTCAGCCTTTGATCACTAATCTGCACTTCCTTTTCCAAACTGGATCAATCTGTTGTACCTGAACGTCTCTGAAAATGGCAGATAGAAACAAAACAAACACCAAATGGAGATAGGAAAAGGGGCCTGATGTGGCTTTGCTTTACCGACCATCCTGATCTCCACTGGAGTGGGAGGCTTCAGGCTCAGGTTTGATTCACCTGCACTCTAACCCCCAGCAGACTGGAAGGAGAGTTTCCTGCAGTTGGAGAAGGCGGCTCCTACACAGTCGCTGCAGAGCTGGCAGCCTCAGGAACTGGAAACCCTGAGCTGTTGCACTCAGACAGACAGACAGAGACAAGAATGGGAAAGTACTTAAGGCAGTGGCATGCTGCCCACTCCTGTGGTAGCCTCAGGCCATCAGCTCTCTTCCAATCTTTACAGCACCTCAATACGTGTAATCTGGGCTGCCAACCACATTAGGAGCTGGCTGTCAGCCTGCTCAAATTTCTCAAAGTATCTGCGATCTCAGCTTTCCAGGACTAAATCTGACACACCAGTGTGAACTCCGAAGACATTCAAACTAACGGAACAAGAGCAGTCAGACTCACATTATCTGTGTCGATACAGGTCATTATGGCACCAAGAAGAGAGCCCTGCCCAGCTGGATGCTGGTGCCGTCTCTCCTTCCTGGGCTCTGGGGCACGCGCAGCCGCACACGGGACAGGACTGTTTACTGATGACGTGATCAGTGGAGAAGACGGGCATTCTGCTGCTGTCGCACACACTGGTTACTCCTAGCGCATTTACCAGCGTGCGGAGTGGTCACCTCCACTGACAATGGTTTTGTTCCACTTCTATTCGTTACCCCTAGGACACCTTGTGAACAGTTGCAACATGGTTACCAGTTACACTGGGATTCCAGAAATAAAGAATGAATCCATAATAAGGAAATACTCTACCACCACCACTCCAAAACCCGTCCCTACAGTCATTAAATCCCCAGCTCCACTGGATGGAGTTATTTCCACTCCCTTTGGCACTATATGCCTTATGGTTGAATCTACACTGGGAACATGCGTCTTTTCCTGTATCACCATAGCTCTGTTCATGCTACTAACAGCATTTAAGGCCCTATTTCAATCACACCTCAAATCTGGATACGAAAAGCAGCTTGCAAAACTCAGAACCCAGACTACGTAACCTGCCAAAGATCTGCGCACTGAACACAACCCAAGTGTAAGAGAATTCTTAATCCAGCAGAATTAGAGCCCAGGTCATCTGAATGAGGTCTGTGAATCCGTTGGATCAGAGCACAAGACTTCGCTCCAAACAGCGCCCATTACCTACCCCCACATTCTGCTTTAGAAGTGGTCGCTAATACACATCTAGGAAAAAAGGAGAAGATTGGGATGCAGTGGGCTGAAGATGAGACAGAGGACAATGGAGGACAGCAACTAGACAAGTTCATGGTGCAGGTCAGAAAAAAGGCCAAAGCAATTTGTGCACCACGTTCCGTGGCAGGTCACAACACAGGGAGATCAAATCTTTGATACAGTGCTGCTGTGACGGCGCCTGGAATGCTACACACAGTTTACGTTCCGGAATACCACACGACACATGGAAGGCAAAAAAAAATGAAAATAAAGGCAAGGAGAGAAGAAAAGAAGTTAAATACATAGTGTAGTCTGGTGGAGCATTTCAGCCATCTAGTGGCCACAACCACCGACTCCTTTCTCCAAAGACAACCCCTTCCCAAACCATCCATGTCATCGCCTTGGTTCTCCACCCACCTCCTCCGACCAAAGGTAAAGGGAGAAACGCTTCTGACACAAACCCACTCTAGCCTCCTTCCGTAACACCACAAGGATTTCTTACAGGAATGTGCCACAGCTAAAGAGAAACAAAGAACTTCTTTCTTCTCCACAAGTAACTCTGCCAAGTCACGGTAAGCTGGACTTTCTCCAAGTAGTCAATTGAATGATAAACCCTGACTACGCTATTAAAAGTACCCCGTGAGTCAGAGAGAGTCTCAGGAATGAAAGACCCTGTGCTAGAACACATCAGATATCAGCCAACTTTCCTTCACAGGGCTTTGGCCGAACAGGCAAGGCACGAGGAGCTCCAAGGTAGATCTGCGCCTGTCCCTGCCGCTCAAACAGGCAGTTCACAGAGTCCTCCACTAATCAAAATCATTCACTTCACCTCCAAAGATAAGCTACCTAGCCCTTGAAACAAGCCTCGCCACGCCGATTAGCAGGTTGTTACTCGTAGTATCATAGCACTGAGGAGGGCTACCCGTGCATCCCATTGCTCTGAGCACTGGAGAAAGAACACAAGACTGCAGGCTCTCTGGGGCAGGGACTATTAATATAAGACAAGGGAAAACAGAGGAGTAAAACAAAAAGACAATACAGGTCAGCAGGACAAGGAATGGCCGCGGCACACCAGGAGCCCAGCCATTGTCCATTTGGGGTATTCTGTTTTTTTGCAGGCATAGGGCAAAGGAGAGTTTTAAGGTGAGATCTGAAGAACAGGGAAATCATTCTTCAGGTGTTTACCAAGTGCTCCTCTTATGTGTTGGGGGGAGAAAAAGAGAAAGCACTAAGGCGCTCACTGGAAAATTTAACGTGCAAACAATGGAGACAGTCATCATGGGCTGATCAGAGGTGGACATCAACCTTGGGATATGGAGGATAACAGAAAGGGAGAGAACCAGCCAGGAAACTACTTGTTGTCACTTTCAAGTCCCTTCTGTATGGTCTGACACAGAAGAGAGCAGCAACCGGATCCAAACAGAAAAACACACAGTGGATGCTAAGCAGCTGGCAGCTTCCAACGAGTTTCTGATTCCAGGTATCCAGGCAAGCACATCCAACGGGTTAATGACCAGACCCAAGAGGCCCAGCTCTTCTCACATCCTTCAGAAATACGTTTCCGGCCAGGCACAGCACAAACAGAAAAAGGCCAAACCTCAATGATCGTAGGGCTCAGTCTGCCTGAGCTGTTCAGCACATTTAACCAAGATGTGCAGCAGATCTACGTACAAGACACGGGGAATGAACAGGACAGCACCACAACAGATTTGACAGGCAACTGCTCCAAGGGCACTCGTGTGTGGAATCCCTGGAGACTTAATCCAACCCTGCCCCCTCTTTTCCAACATCTATATGGAGACTGCATTTCAGCGTCACTACGGCCCCTTGAACCGAGGATGGTTGCCAAATAATTGCGGGTGAATTGCGGACAAGATATGGACAATCACATAAAAGTAACAACGGATCTTTATTAATGGTGGTAGTTTAGAAAAGGCCTTGTCTGTGGGGTGACAGCAGGAACACTGCCAGCTGTGCTGGGGGGGTGAAAGTGGCCGTCCCAGCCCCCGGGTTCTACTGTACTAATGGGGGGAAAAGGTGTGCATTGCAAACCTCAAAAGGTACACAAAATTGAGGCCCTTGCAAAGTAAGCTAATTAAACTCAAAACTGTGGTAGAAGCTTAATATTGCAGGATCTGCACTTTCTGCAATATCACAAATGAAATAGGGCCTTAAATATCATCAATCGGCTTCATCATACAGATATCCGAGATAACCAGGAGAGAAACAAACAGGTGATGCTTGGCCCAGGGAACCAGGAATCACACCAGCGGAGCAAAAGAACCCTTCAGCCCAGCTTGTCAACAGCCTAACCAAACCCTACAGAGAAGACATTCTGTCTCTGGATTTCCAATCAGTGTGTAGGAAGAAGAGGGGGGCTTTGGAGGGGCGGGGGGAGAATAGGCAGAAGTAACACTAAAAACCAGATACTAGTTCTCACCATGGTCAGTTCTCACAAGAGAGCTTCTGCAAAGACGACTATAGATGGACTCGGTCTACACTAAGAGCTAGAAGTGTGGTTCCCATCTGTGGTCATGCGAGCTGTGAGGATAAAAAGGCAGGGCAGCCTCCGATGCACAGCTTTGCTCAACTGTGCACATACTCACCTGAAACCCTCACCTGGGAGCCAACTCCCAACAACGGAGAGGCTTAAACATCTTTGAGGGAACAGGCAAGGCTCTGATCATTGAATCCACGTGTGAGGCATAATTTGCTGCTAGCCAACGTTGCAATGATCTTATCCATAGTCAGCAACAGACTGGTCAGATAGCTGGAGGAAGCCAAGGTCAGTCCGACTGAGGAAAAATCTCACACAAGACTCTCTTTCAAGAAGTGGATATCTACTCAAGGGTCCACAAATTTCAGCTCTGGAAGAAAGCCATGGTTTGTACTGAGTCCTGGATAGTGCTGGGAATGGAATTCTCCATGTAAAGGTCGATTTCTCTGACTTTCTCTTCAGTCCTAGGGATGGGAAGAAGACTGCACAGTGCAAGTAATTCATCTATGGTTAAAAGGCAGGAAGACTAGGCATAGTAGTCTGTGTAAGATTACTCCAGAGAGTAAAAAGCAGAAACTCCTAGCTGAACCTGAGGGGAATGAGTCATTAGAAGCTGTACATATCACTTTTGTCTTGAGAGTTTCCCAAGTGAGCCTTCACACCCATTCTGGACGATGTCCATGATGACCCTGGAACTGAAAAAAAGCAAAGAAAAACGTATGTGGATCCTCCAGATGCAAAGGAAGACTTCCACCTGTTCTTCTGGAGAAGAATGGGAATGCCGCAGGAGACAGAAGTACTAGCAGAGAGGGACTGGCAATGTTCCCACAAGACGAAGAGCTAGTTAGTGTCCACAGGAGCTGCCAGCATCGGGAAGGCTGAAGGCAGTTTTGGAACGATGGAAGCCACAGCTGATCCATGCACATCCTCATGGACCTATGTGAATGTTTCTCACTATTCTCTGCAAAGAGGCCCCTTCTCCCAAGCCTTGTTTCCTTGAACTCTTACGTTTGAGAGCAGAGGAGAGCAATAAATGTTGAGCCCAACTGAGACTCTACTAAGTCAAAAGAGAAACAAGGTGCTGGGAGGGAGGCAAACTAGCTAGAAACCTCTCTGGTGCTGAAATGGTGTCTCCAAATAAAGTGCATGGGAACAGGGCCCTGAGTCTGGGATGGATCAAAAGGTCAGGCTCACAGGGCTCTTCCTTAGGGAGCCAAGAGTGCCAGCATGCCCAAGGCTTGAAAACAAAGGCGAGGTATACAGAACATCACTTGGAAAGGCACACATCACCAACTCCAGAAAGACAAAAGCACGAAGCCGTCTGATCTGGATCTCAAAAAGACAATGCCCCAGAACCAAAGTGACGCTTGTCCAGGTTGGTAAACATATTATTTGCTATATGTACTGCATGTCGGCCCAGTCACAATCCATAAATACCAGGAGTTTCCTCACACTGACAGTAAATCATGGCCTGGTCTCTTCGAACTTCAGCTTTGACTGTTCAGTCCATCACGAGGCTCCCAAGGCACTGCTTTCTAAAAGGCTGCTAAGTGCAGTAGTGCTGAAGTGTTGGTGCGTCCAAAAGCTGGGGCGATGCAGAGGTTCTCTCTGGAAATCAGTCTTTGAGCAACACCATTGCACTGGAAACCAGCTACTTTTACTACAATAGCATAAGCCAGCTCCTTTCAACAGGCACCTTAATAAGAGTCTGCAGCTGAAAACAGAGGACACTCTCCACTGACCCTTTAGAAAGTGCGCTCGCACATGCATTTGCGGCATCTTATCAAAGGATTCCTTCCCCTCTCACATCATCTACGCTGCATGCACACCAACAGCCCCCAGGAGGCCAGCGCCCAAGGCTGGGGGGACATACACAAACTCCACCAGCCTTTGACTGGGGAGAAGGGCACATACCTGTCCATAACTCTTCTAACCATGGAACAAGTTATTCACCAGTTGGCCCTTGATCTCTGGCTACTCCCCGCTCCACAGTCTGCGTGTACGCAAGATTAGCACTTTCCCATGCAGACCTTCCTTCTCCAAAGCACATGAACTTTGCTGACTTTACTCAACACCGCTCTCAGGAACGGTCTTATTTTGGAGGCACAATAGAGCCTGGCCCTGAACAGATTAACGCTTCTCTTCTGTGGTGCTCCGTTGTCCAGGTAGAGCTCTGAAAAGCTGTCAGCACCCCAAAACCGCTTATTTTCCACTTCCTGCCCTTGAGCTCTTAGCCCCTGGCCTAACAAAACAGGACTGGCAGCTTTAGAGACACTCACTCAAACCCCTCACCAAGAATCATTGCTGATTGAGAAGGCATCTCCCCTCTAACGCCAAATGTCCCCCGCGGCCCTCTGCAGCTCACTTTCCACACACTTTTGCTTGAAAACGTTCTCTCCAACAGCCCTTTGCCCAGACTAGGGCAACGCATGCTGCTTGGAACGGCATTGATCGCACACAGGCCGCAATACCGAGCTCTGCTGAAACAGGGCCACCACCACCCACGCAGCTCTTCCACGCCGACCTGCCACGTGTGGAGACTGCAGGGAGGACTCAGCCAGAGAGAGGCTGGCACAGCAACTCCAGCAGCAATGTCAGCAGAGAATGGGAATGCTGAGGATGGCCTGTTCTCTGCATTTTCACGCTGAATCTTCTCTCCTTGGCGCTGATTGGGAGTTAGCTCAACAGCCTCCCTCCAGTCCCCACACCATCTTCTCTTTCTATGTAGCTAAACCCTTCCTAACCAAATCCTACACGAGAAATGTACACACCCGCACGCACCCCTACGCACACACCCCTACACGCACCTGCACGCACGCACACCTACACACGCACCTCCACCGTACTAAGATACATTGGGAAACCTCCCTTCTCTCAGCTAATGCGTCCCTTTCCCTTACTCGGCCTGCCTTTTCCATTTAGATAGGACGGTCCCTGGGACAATGACTGACTGCCTCTTATTTCTCTCAAGAGTTTAGCACTGGGCAAAATCATTGCAATCCTTCAAAAAAATGACAGTGACTTCATTTTAATTTAACCAAATATATACGACACAGGCTGGCAGGTGACCCTGCCTGACCTCTTCTAGGGGCAGCTAAAAACCAAGCGCTGGCTGATGCGAGAAGTATATTCAAAGCAGAGAACGCCTGTCTTCTCCTCCTGCCCTCGCCGCAAGACAATTCCACTGGCTCTCTCCTGTCACAGGTTTCGGGCCTCGCCAGCACTAGAGAAGTTCGCTGGCATTCCTAGAGCAGCAAAGCTGTAGCCGCACACCCTCCTCATGTGGCCAGTTTATTCTGGGTAAAAGCATTTGTGCTGGCAGACATTTCCGCGAGAGATGTAAGCTCAAATTGCAGAAGCAGGATCATGGTGTAAGCACATCTAGACTGAGGCGCCTACTGTTTTACACCACGAAGTTATTGTATTGACAGGCCGCAGCAACAGTTCATGAGTAGAGCCCGTCATTTCACTCTGCTGCTGACTTGCCCTATGACCATGGACAAGCCCATCAGGACACAGCTTCCCCAGCTGATCGTGCCCAGAGCGCACAGGCCTTAATTCCCAACTGTGAGCTGCGAAAGATCAACTTTAGCGATGAGCTACTTGGGGTTGGGCAGACACAGGAGGCAGCCCCCAGCTCAGCCACTTTTGCTGAAAGGAGGGGTGCTGTGGATGGAATCAGACAGGTTTGGGAAGGGGTGCTCCAGAAACAAGCTGCAGGAAATATGGGAAAAGGACAGCGTACCGTTGGGGAGACCAGTGGAACGAAAGGCACTTCACACCTTAACTTTCCTACTCCCCCCTGCCCAACCCTTTTTGTGTGTGCAAAAGAGAGCATTTCATCCTTGATCGAGCGGATTATTCGTTCACCTGCTCGACAGTTCCTTTTGGGTTCCTCAGGAAGACCAAACTAATGATGTCTCAGATGCGCTCTTCCCTTCCAGGACTGGAAGCAAACGTGCACACGAAAAGGAATCAAACCAGACTCTGCTCCGTAAAACACCTCTTCGGTTTGTGCAGGCCCAGCTTTGGGATACCCGTCTCAGACCTAAATTTCAGCTTGCTCGTATGCACCCCCAGGGCATTTAAAAACCAACATCCGATGAGGGCAAAGAAAAGCGTGTAAGGGCAGCCGCCAGGGACCACACTCAGGCATCTAGCTCTTAACCTCTCCTGGCCCCAAATACTCCTCTCCCTTGCACTCAGGAAATCCAGCCTACTGCTCCGTACGGTGTCACATCATCCAGTATTGTTATGTTTGGCAGAATGTGATTTTCTTTTCTTTTCTTTTTTAATTTCTACAGATAATACTGATGTATTTAAGCATATTTTTCAATCATTAAAATTTTCACAGTTATGTAAAATTATGGGGTTTAAGATTTTTATTGATTTAAAATTCACAGTTGCAGGAAATTATAGGGGGTCAAAATTACTTAATGACAGTAGACGAGATTCAAAAAGTTAATGCTTTATAACCATTACACCACCAACAACTGTATATTTTGACAGGTGATGCTGACAGAGTAAATATCCTTAAATCAAACTCCAATTAGTTCTCAAGCAGCTGTGCGTGCATGTGTGCGTGAGACCCTCTCTCTCCAACTGCGCTGTGACAACTTACAGTGCCAAAATGCCCGAGTCGTAATTGGCCTGTCCCCTGCCAACACACCACACAGACTCTGGCGCGGCCACATCAACATAATCTTCTGGTTAAACCTCCAGGCAGAGAGCAATAAGTTTTCAGGGCCAGCACATCCTGTTTATTCTGATCTCCCTCTTAGGTATGGGTATGTCTAGCTGGATGCAAGGTCTCTGAAACAGAAGCAAGGGAACCAACCCCCTGGCAGGGAAGTTATATTTAAAGCAGAGAGATCAATGTCAGACACAGTCGATCCATTATTTACTATGCAGCAGGACCACACGCACACTGTTTGGGGAGACAGAGAAGGTACAGCATAGATGCAAAACAATCTGGGGAAGTATTGCGTGCCTGACTTTCACTTGCAGTTTGATTCCCTTTTTCTAAGGCCATTTTAAAAGAAATACAAATTAAAATACAATGAAAACAGCCAGGCAGATATCCACCAGAGCAGGCTGCTCACTGACGCAGGAGTTCTGAACTCCAACTTCCCTGTATTTGTTACTTTTCAACCCTCGAACCAGCTTTGTTCAATTTATGAACAGCTTTTTCTTCTGAACAGGAATTCCAGCTGTTCCACCCACTGGACACCTGCCTCCAAAGCCGTTAAACACCCTTCTGCCAGCTGCTACTGATGTGAAACTGGCTTTAAGGTAAAAGGAAAGCCGAGTCCTCTCCTCCCCGCTCCGCAGGGTAAAAGAAAGTTAAATGTAAATACACACAAGCAAAGCATGGGACTCGACAGATGTCCATACCTGCGACCTGCAATCAGAACAATAGCGTGCGCATCATTTTCGCTTCTGGAGGATTTAAAAAAAACAAACCAAGCACATACAGTGCAAAACATCTTCACCCAGCAAATAGGTTTTTGTTCTGCTTGTTATTACATTCTGAATGCAGGTTCTCTTGGTCCCACCTTTTCCAGCAGACCAATGAACAACTGAGAGGATATCGCCAACTCTGGAGCTAAGCAAGTGACACCTGAGCAGAGTTGAGTGGAAGATATTTTTATTCAGACACTCCCAAGCTCTGTCAGGAAACCGAGCCAAAACAGAAAAGCTGGCAGAACTGCTAATTTCATACACACCTCCCTCAATCAGGGCTGGGAAAAGTCTCTACTTACATCACCTGAATCATCCAGAACGACCCCTTACAGAGGAAAGCTTGGACTTGTATTCCTAAAAAGAACGCAAGTCTTTTGGGAGCTTTATATAGCTTAAAGCAGCAAAAAAGGCAAAGGTCAAATGCCCGCCCCCCCTTTTCCAAGTGACACGATATCACTGCTTAATCAGTGACTCCATCCCAACCCCATTCCTGCACTTACTGTCCATTTCGAGAGAGAGCTCTTTGGACAAAGGACCTGGACTTGGCATTTGTCTGAAAAGTGCCTGCTAGGCTGTGGATGCTCTGTTGCAGTAAGGGCTCTCCAAAAGATGTGCAGGGACAATGAGAAGGAGCATGTCCCACAGGATGACAGGAAGAAATCCATCTATTCTGCACAAAGATCCCCTGCACGCCTTTTCTCCCTCCCCCACACAGACCAGTCACTCTCCCTATGCCTCTTCAGCACATGCATGGAGAAGCTGCATGTTTGCAGAGGGTGAATCCCATGTGAAACTCGCATTGTAGGGCAACGATTTCTCTCTCAAAGGGCTCCACAGAGCACATCGTAGCTCCTCCCAGTGCTAGCTGAGGGCAGCAAAGAGGTACTGACTTAAAAAAGAGATCCTCACTTTCTTGTAGGCAGACATGCCTGGAAAGAAGTGAGGTGGCCTCATTTATTCCCTCCTGACTGCACGTTGAAAGTGGAGGCAGGGAGGCCGGTGTAGAGGAGAGCCTGGTGATGCACCTCTGGGAATGGATTTGATGTCAAGTGTCAGCAAGTAAATTGCTATTGGCTTCTCAATAAGCAGCAGCAGTGAGCTAAGTGTTTCCCTGTGTCGTGCAGGCGCTCGCGGACTCAATACAGCGATATTGACAGCACAATCACACAGTGATCCGAGCTCACTGGAAATACGCCTTCTTCTTGGCCACCAGCCCATTGCCTGGGCCAGACTCGTAACCATCCCGCAGGCACGAGGGTAGCGAGTGTCATTTCCCCCAACGGAGGGTCAGGGCACAGCCAAAAGAGACGAGCAAAGACTAG
The DNA here is from genome assembly GCA_007922175.1 of Pelusios castaneus. Taxonomy (NCBI): domain Eukaryota; kingdom Metazoa; phylum Chordata; order Testudines; family Pelomedusidae; genus Pelusios; species Pelusios castaneus. The sequence goes on from ML685950.1 coordinate 939,249, forward strand.
GGCCTCCGCTCCCAGCAACAAATCCCAGTGGAAACGAAAAACAAGCAACAGCCTTTTCAGATAAAAACTCAGCATCTGCTAAAGCAAACTGGTCTTCCCTCACTAGACAAGAATGGCTTCCTCCCAAGCTCATTCCACTTTGCTGCGTTACGTCGAAGGTCGGTTGCGGACTCCTCGGGGCAGGGACCTGTGCTTTCCAGATGAGTGAAAGGGCAACTGACGCTCATGATGACTGGAGGGCACTTGCTCTCAGCCGCACACAACAGGGGTTAGCACAGCTGTTTTGGCAATACTGCTTCCTGCTCCCCACAGCCCGACGTTCCAGCATGGAGAGCAGAGGCAGCGGGTGCTCAGTGCACTGCACAGTGTTAAACTTCTACCCAGCGCGGTTAGTGTTTGCTGCCGCCAGCCACCGACCCTGGGTTCCTGGGTCTGTCCCCCCAAAAGGCAGCAACTCCAGCTCGCTAACTCCCTTCTCTGCACAAAGTGACATACATGGTGACAAACGAATGGCCCTAAGTAGCGCCAATTCTTCCAGCTGTGCAGTGTTTCAGAGCCCAGCCCCCCAGCATGGCACAGGGGACTGCTCAGAGGAGCACCCTGCCAGCTCCCAGGTGCAAGCCAGAGCCATCCTCCTCTCACACTACCTCCGGGGTTAGGAAGGCAAGGTCAGAGAATCTCCTGTTGTGGGTAGGAAGGTGGAGTCAGATGAAGAACTGATAACCGGTTAGGAAAAGGTTAACTCTGTTCCAGCCTGCGATCTGATAAATAGCTCTGCAGAAAGCAGGTTCTCTCACTTTGAGATATGATGTCACTAACCTTTATTGATCCACAATCAGAGATCTTTGCTTATCTCTCTCCTGTGATATGCTGCTCTCCTGTACTCAACTAGTGTTTAATACACTGCTGGGCGCCGTGCACTCCTCAGAGCTCACCACTGGTAGGCCACAAGGGGCAATATTTTACAGGCTGCGCCAGCACAGATAACTTAGGAGATGGACAGATGGACGGGGGGACACCCGCACACAATTTCTCTTTCCTTTTCTCTCTAGCATCATTCTAGATAAATTGTACACCTTTCTAGGTATGCACTGGATGCAAGTGGGAGTTATCACATTAAGTCATACATTTTAGTCTAGTACATGGGACTTATTTTTAAACCAGCTATCAGATAACTATTTTTGCCAAAGTTCCAGATTTTATCTTTAATCCTAATTTCCATTTCACATAGAAGGTAAAACAAAGGAATAAGCAAGTGACAAAACTGTAGAAATGATTAATTTTCAATGTGGCAATAAGTTAACAGTAGGAGCCACAAGGTTATATACGAGGACTAATTTTTTAAAATATATTAGTGATCTTGGAAGAGGGGTGAACAGTGAATCAATGTCGACAGTTGCGAGGTGATGAACATTGGCAGAATTTATATGAACTACTTATATACATTGCTGGGTTTTTAATTAACTGTAGACTCCCAGGAAAGGTCTGAATATCACTGTGGAGAACTCAATCCAAACCTCTGCTCTACACACTGCTGTGGGCAGGAAGGGAAAGAAAACATTGACGTTTAACAGTATTACAGAATTCAGTGACAGTATTCCAAGGGGAAGTGTGTGTTCAGCTCTGCTCGCCCTATCTCAAAGGGTAGAGCAGAAAGAGGGATCAGAGCCAGACCGAAAGGCATTGGAGGCATGGGTGGGCCTCTCTATGAGGAAAGGTGTAAAGGATGGAGACTGTTCAAAGATAGATTAGGAAAAAATGACTGGTAGAGAGGGGATAAAGCAAGCACTCCCATCTCGGGCCCCAAAACCAAGTGGAGGGTCAATGAAATCAAAAAGCAAAATGTAATTTAGTTTATGAAGCTCACCACCATTAGACAGCTCTGAAGCCAAGAAATTAGAAGGATTCAAAAAATGCACCAATCACATGGATCACAAGAACGTACATGAATTGCATTAGGCAGGATAAAATATTTTTAAAGGCCATAAATCTGCCTGCTTCACGGCACAGGCCGACACCTTAACACTGGGGGTTAGGAAGAAACTCCCCCTGCCCTGGGTAAGTTATTCCACAATGGTTTATGACGACATCCTCGCATCTTCCTCTGAAACCCCCAGAAAGGGTGACAGCCAGAAACAGGATATTGAACTAAGTGATGTTCCAGCCTGACGATTCACACACTCCAAGACATTTGCTAACTCTACTTTTTTCTCCCATTAAAAAGAGGCATGCCTACAAAGCATCCTGAAGTAGCAAAGTCCTCCCCACCCCATCCCTCAGCCTTGGAGATGTGACAATTTAGGCGACGTTCCTAAGCAAAGGGGGTGAGACAAAAAATCCAAACCTAGACTCCTCCCAAAGGACTGCTCTAGATCAGTGGTCTCAAACCTTTCTCCTCCGGACCCAGGTGGAAAAAAATCATTCATGCCCACGACCCAACAATTTCATCTTTGGGCAATGTCTTGTGGTGGGAGCGGGGCGGCACCGTGCCCCAGTGCCCGAGGGTCTGCAACCTGTACTGGGCCCTACACTCCCTGCGAAATTCAGTGGCAGCCGATGGGAGATGCACAAGTTACTCAGAGAAGCTTGCATCTCTCCCGCCGACTTCCTAAATTCTAACGGGTGCAGTGTCCCCACTGGGGTGGCTTTAATAAGTCGACTTCCAGATCGATTGAACAGGTCTCCACTTCAGCTCAATCTATTCGATCCGAGGGTGATGAATCTGTCGCCATCCGTGAAGATAAGCCTGAAGGAGCTTTAAATCAGAGGTTTTGACTCAGGTCTATCTCCCTCAGCTAATTATTAGCTCCTCATTGGGATACTTCAAGCTTGCATATGTGACGTGCTCAGTACGTCAGAGTCTGGAAAAGGAAAAGGCCAAGACGCGGACTGGCTGCAAGACTAAATCCCTCTCGGTCAGCGGCGCGGCAGAAACGAGCGAGGAGCGAGCGAGGCAGAAGCTATGGGAAGTGCCTGAGCACACGACAGAGCGAGTTGCAATACAGGAAGTGTGAGGGGCCGGGGCCGGCCCTGCCAAACAGCACTGCTCCCTGGTCTTAGTCCTGGGCAAACCCCGGGGAGGGAGGGAGCAGAAGCCACATAGGTCTGTTCTGAGTGAGCCACGTGCCACGCCCCAGTACGTACATGTCCAGTCATACCACACTCAAGGGTGGGGAGAAGAAAAAAGAGCTGAAAGCTTTGATTATGCTAGTTTTTGGGCACCAGTTTAGGTTAATGGAAATATTTTCTGGCTCTTTACAGGCTTTGGCTAGATTTACCAGGCCAACACAAGGAGAATAGCAGCGCACAACATTCAAGATGCCCCTTCTCTGCTATATGGCACTTTTAAAGACTACCAGATTTATCTATAGCATGAGCTTTCGTGGTAGAAAATCCCATTTCGCCAGATGATAAATAAATCTGTTAGTCTGTAAAAGTGCCCCAGATCTCTGTTTTTCTGCACTAGACTAACCCGGCTCCCCTCTGGTATCTGCTCTTTGGGTAATCGAACATTAACAAGTTGCTACAGTGAAGTCTGTGTTTTTAGCAATCAACTTCTCCTGCTGTAACAAAAGCCGTTTCAGTTTGCATCAATGCCAGGGCGTCACCCTCATCAGATGTGAACAGGATTCAAACACCTCAGACAATAGGAGGCACAAACAAAGGAGTCTGTCAGCCAGCCACAACCACTCCAAGCTCCCAGGAGCACTCCTGGGTCAAGCCTTGCCTCTCCCCAGGACTGTCCGAATGACATGATTTTCTTCAGTTTCCTAACACTGCAATGCAACTGGTTCCGCTTCAAGAGAAGCAGAAATATTGGGCACTAGTAGCCCCCTGCGAGCAGGTGATGGGAACCTGGCGGTTCAAACGCTGCTGCTCTGCCCACATGCCTGGCCCCAGCACTAACTGAAGTACAATTGCTGGAAATCTAGCGTCGAGACAGTTTCGACGCCTCGCTTGCCCTACAGACTGCAGAGCTCAGCACCTCCTGGAAAAGTCAGTAACAGCTGGAGTGGTTCAAGTCCTGCGCTGTAGTTCTCCCGACATCAGCAAAGGCGCAATGACCGATGATAAACCTGATCTGCACAGACAGGTAGGCAAGTCACCTCTTTTCAGAAACACATTGCGAAGGTGGCCCAGCCCTTACCTTTTCTTTCAGCAGACATTTCAGCCGCACACTTCCACCAGGGTGTTCCTGGGCACTCATGCTGTGTTCTCATACAGATTGCAGCCTTCACAGTGTTCCCTGCTCATGATTTCATCAGGAGTCTCATGATCATTGTTTTCCTTAAAGCACCAGCTCCTGGAGCCATGTGGATATGTGATGATTTCAGCCTTTCTTCTTACAGAAAAAGTAAGTTTCTAGCCCTGGTGGCTGTGAAGAAAGCTTCAAAATGTGATCCCAGTGCACCCTAAAGATTCAAGAAGCTTAAGGCAAATGAAAACCACCAAATCTATTATTTTTACGTACACTCATGATTTTAAAGCCAATCTTGTGATTTCTGACCATTATGGGTTGGCAATACTGGATCTCATCCTCATTGCATGGAGCGTCCCTAAAGAGAGTCTGTTCCGCCAGCTGACAAGGCCGGGTGAGTACCCTCATTTTACTACAGATGTGGAATTGGATGCTTTGGCTAAACCGAGACTAGAGCCTACATCAGCCACTCCTCAATTCGACACACTAGACCAGAGCAATTCTTATGCAAGCATCTCTGTCGCACTTGCCTCTAGCTCTGCCCTGACAGCCATCCACCAATGAAATGGAAAATCAAATATTGTTTGAGGAAGTCTCCCACGAGACCATGCAGCTCTGCACCCTCGGCAGACGCTAGGCTGCATCCCAAAGACCGCAGAAGGGAGGCCTTTTTCCTTTTCTTTTTCTTTAATAGGTGCTGCCGGAGGTACAAACACATGCAAGTCTGTGTCGGACAAGGGAAGGAATTATCCTTCTCATTGATTTTCGCTCTGGGGTATTAGGAAGAACACAGCATTTATCTGGAGATTTCTTCCCAAAGCCAAGTGCGGACTTTCAAACACACGAGACTTGAAAGGAGCATATCGGACAAACGATTGGCTGAAGCCATCATCGCTGAAAGTGGGAGCCCCGGCAGGGAGCTCTGTGATCCCATTGTTCCTCTCTGGACATCTGAAAGCAAGCGTTATTGTTGCTCAACTTCAAACAAGCAGTCATGGGGGCAGGGCGCCCAACCAACTTGGGCAGAAGTTACGAGAGGCAGAAAGGGTTTTTCCACATTTCATTTATTTCAGAAGTGCATCACTTCTCTGCCTCTTCTGGCAAGACCTGCAGGGCACCAGCCCCCAAATCGGGGACCCCACCTTCCCTCGTGGTCTCATATTTCAAGCCATCTAACTTCTAGCTCAGTGGTTCTCAACCTTCTGCGGGTCAGGACACACTTGCTGGTGTATTGCGACTCTACAGGACACAGCCCCACAAGCCACATTCCATCATCTCCCCAACACACGAACCATTGGGAGGTGACAGAGTGGCTGAGAATCGCTGTTCTGACTCATGAATTAACGGAGGCGGTGTGCATGAGAGCGAGAGACATAACTATTCTTTTAGCCCTAACACAAGTAAGTAGAGGATCCCAAACACGGAAATGAAGACTGGAGATGTGGCCATATCATGGTCTTACACGCTCCCCTCCCATCCCAACACTCGGGGGAACTCTGCATGTGAACCAATAGCATAACAATGGCTTACCTGGGGAGCCCTGTCGCGGACGGCTGGACAGGTGAGGGACAGATTCACTACTGAACTGAGGGCCAGGGCTCTTTACACTCATGCCCAGAAGTACCACTAGCTAGTCCCTAACTCTCCTATCCTTTTCCCCTCACTCCCTTGCCTCCCACCCCATCCACAGACTAGCTCAAAAGGAAAAAAAAAATTCAAAAGCCCCATCTCCCTTTCGCTATCTTTTCCAGGTAGCTGGAAGTTGTAATTGGCGAGGCAGGAGATTAGAAATATCGGCAACCTCTAAGTAAGACTTTAATTTACTGGCAGATCAATAGCGCTAGGGTTATATTGGCAAAGTGTCTACAACTCTATTGACTCATGCAATTCTTCTTATCAATTTATCAGAAATCTGGAAGCCAGAAGATATTGTTTGAAGAAAAAAGGCAGTCAGGCGCTTGAGCATTTAGTATGGGCTACCCAATCGGGATCTCAACACTAAGTATTTTACAGCAGACATATCTGCTGCAAAGGAGGCTAATATGAGATATGATTAAGAATTAACTTGCTTCCTCACATGCCACTCTCAGCCTTTTCAAGCGGCTCCCTGTAACTTAGACCTTTAATACAGAGCTAACTTCTAGGACAGGAACCACCCTTCATCCTGCAGCCAGTATGATTTAAACCACAGAATTTGTATTGCATAAACTCCAGCCCCAAATTCAACTCCTCCTCTTGGATTTTGCATAGGTTCAGCTTCCTCACCAGCTCATGGGAAGACATTTGAGAGAAGAGGACTTCATACTGCCTGATCTCCCCACTTCCCCCCCAAACTTCCCGGACACCACTAATGAGGATTTTGTCAAAGTAACATTTCCACCCTCTTCCATGCAGCAAGTGGAGAAAGAGAGAGTAAACCCCTCACTAGCAGTGGCCTGGCACAGGAAGAAAGAGTGCAAATTTCATGACGCACACTAGGAAACACCAGCAACTGCTTGATTAAGTCAGGAAGAGGGGGGCAAGCATTATGACCAAGGAAATCACAGCCAGGCTCCTGACAATCCATTCTGGCCCCTGCTTCAGACTAATAAAAGTTCTGCTGAATTGCTTTGCATTTGGGGACAAGGAGTAAACTGTATTTTCAGTTTTTCCAATCTTCGCAGGATTGGCCTCTCACAAAGACTTCAGCTGCGCCGCCTCAGCTGCTGCCCCTGACTGGTAAGGTCATGTTGCAGATTAGACTCTTCTCCCCTAAAGTGTTCCAGAAACATTTTTAAAAGTCACAGGCCAAGACTTTAAAGCCTAGCTGCAACCAGAAATATCAGATGTCATAGAAACCCCCCAGCGGGCTTGCTGCGGCAGCCAGAAAATTCCCACTGACTCCCTCTGCCAGGACAAAGAACCATTCCAAAGATGCTCCCTTCTGCTCCTAGAACTGAACAGCAAAGTGTGCCCGCAGTGGGACGAAGAAAGGAAACCCAGCCATTTTCCCAATGTGCTAGTGATCCGAGAAGTGGAAGACTAGACGGTCTCAGCTTTGACGAGTACCCCCAATCTCTGGGGCACAGCTCAGGGTCCAGTACTAGTGCAGCTGTTCCTTGGAAGGGTTCGTGCCGAGCGCGCTAACATGCTGCAACTCACTAGGGCTCAGCTGCCCCCTCTTGGGGAGGTGCCGGCTGCGGCTAACACAGGCAAGGCCCAGCGGGGACTTCTGTGCCTTCCTAAGTGCATCACTCTCTCTTACAAAAAAGTAGGCCAGCTTAATATCTGGCCGCATACGTCAATCTGCTCCAGAATACAAGGACAAGAAGGAACACACGCAAAGATGAGCACCCGTTAGTGCACTTCCTTTTCCAGTAGGCGCTTTATGAGTAAGTATGCAAGTGGCCGCCCTAAACATGTAACAAGAAGCCTGCTGATGCCTTTTATTTCCAGAGCCGCCTCCCCCTCCCACCTACCCCCAAGACATAAAAACTGAGTGTTGACACCTAGCCGGAAACTCAGGTAAGAATATGAAAGAGCAAAGAACTGGAGATTCTGCTACAGGGGAGTTCTGCCTTTGAAAATTAAGGTACTGTAGGTGAAGAACTTTCCCCGCTCTCCCTCAGGCGACTGTCCTCACAATTCAAATACTGCAACCGCTGGAGTGAACACACAGGGGACACCTCCTCCGAGTCCTGTCCACCCACTCTGAACTGGGTCTCGCCATACGAGCAAGGGCATGAGACTCATTTCTCTGTAGCTACACCACCCAGAAGGCAGGACCCTAAGACCTACAGAAGAAACAGGGCTCTCTCTCTCTCTCTCTCTCTCTCCCTCTCTCGCTCTCGCTTCTGGCAGGTTTACACAGACCAACTTGTTAGCATGAGAATGGAGCAGGAAGGAATGAAAGGCTCGGAGCCGCCTTAATCTCCATTGCTAGGCAGGGTCTCTAACAAATGTAACGCGCGTCTAACACCTGTAAACAAACCCAAGCTGCAAGGTGCTCCTCGCATCCTGCACAGAGCAGAGTTCGCAGCGCTTCCTAGGGCTGGGGAGAGAAACCGCGAGCACGGAGAGCGAAGAGAATCTTCACCCAGGCAGGACTTTGCCGCAGAGCCCAGAAGAGCATGGCGGCCAAGCCCCTCCATGTGTTCCCCATACAGAAGAGCTGCCCCACATCTCTGAGCAGGAGGAAGGGGGCAGCCTGGCCTGAAGGGAGCTTCCGAACTCCCTCCTCACCCCCCGAAGTTCATTTCAAAAACTGCCCTTGGGGGCAGCTGACTCGCTGTGGAGACAGGAGTCCGGCTCACTCGTCTGACTGTCCACTGTGGACATGTCACCCCCAGGCGGGGGGGCTGCACCTCCCGCAGGAGCTCCAGCACTTTAATATATGGGGGGACGCGTCAGGCCTGCTTGGGAGTGAAGCCGGGGGGGCCGAATGCAGGCCAGGGAGCTGGGGTCTTTGTGGCTTGCAACCATGGGTCCCGCACAGGTGTCTGTACGACTGTTTCAGAGGCACACGTCCTCCTGGGAAATCGTCACCAAAGGACCATCTCTGAGCTGAGCACCTCTGGCAAGCCCCGAATTGCCCGGGTCCCCAGCAGTGTTTCCCGCTAAGCTGTGTGGGTGTGCGGCCGCCCCGCGCAGCACTGAGGCACCCCCATGCAGCCCAGCAGCCCCCACTGCTCCCTGCAGACCCCCGGGGCTGCGGCTTTGCCGCAGCAGATCCGGCCTGCGCCCGGCCTCTGGGCTGGCTCCCACCCGCCGACCGCCTCGACTTCCCGGCCCGGGGCTGGGGCCGGGCTCATCCAATGGCCTCGGCCTCCCAGCACGGGGCCGGGATCAGCCTCCGGGGCTGGGGTCTGCTCCGCCCCACCGGCGGTTTCCCAGGGCTGCAGTAGGGTCCTCCCCCGGCAGGGCCTTGGCTTCTCTCTTTCTTTCTCTTCTTTGCCTGCCTTCTTTTTTCTTTCTTCCTCTCTTTCTCTTCCTTCTTTCTCTTTTTTCCTTTTTTTCTTCCTTTTTCTTTCTGTTCTTTCCTTCCTTTCTCTTCCTTCTTTCCTTCTTTCTTTTTCTCTTCCTTTTCTCTCTCCCTTCCTTCTCTTTTTTCTCTCTTCCTTCCTTCTTTCTTTCCTTCCTTTTAAAAAAAAAACTTAAAAATTAATTTTAAATAAAAACCTTTCTAAAAATTAAATTTCAATTCAAAATTCATTCAAATTCAATTAAACACAATTAATTAATTCTATTTACAATTACTTTAACTTCAATTAATGCCTATAATTTCTGTCGTGTGAGTTTACACAAAAATTTTATTCAGAAAAGGTTTTGCACACGGCTTGAAAATTTTGCACACAAGCCGCCAAACCTTAGAGGGAACATTGGTCCCCAGCCCCAGAGGCTGCCCTGTCTGCCACGGAGAAGAGGAGCACGTAGGGCTGCACGAAGCCTGAACAAGGGACTGGGGCAGTGTCTTTCAGAAACAAAACCCGCTTCGACTTGACTGGAGAGTGTCCCCGCCACTTAATGGCTCTCCTCCTTTTAAATGCAGATTTGAACTTTTCACCCGGGGTCCGGCAGCTGCAGCTGACCCCATCCCCAGCAGGGGCCAGGCGCCAGACCCATTCTTCTTCAGTCTCCCTCCAAAGCCAGGCAGCAAACCCAGGCCACCGCTTTCCTTGTTTGGAAGGCAAGGGGCTGAAGCCACACATCTATCCCTTCTAACCGGGAACGCTGAAGGGCCCAACAGGCACTGAATCCTCCCCCACAGCTTCATGGCTGGAGTGTGGGCAGAGCTTGGAGCTGCCGGTCAGCAGGGAAACGGGCCCACTTGGGACGGTCTGCAGAGAGCTTTGAAGCAGTTGAGCAGTCAATGGACACCTCAGAGGGTCCCACCCTCCATTGCACAGCTTTCACACTCAGCCTCCGTGGCTGTCTATGGGACAAAGAGAGTCCTTCCTGAAGCAGCTCAATAATCCAGACCGCCATTCAGTCTCCCAGCAAGCACTGTGCCCACGGCTGCTGCCCAGCTCGCTTCTCTCTGGGGAGAAGTGAGAGATATAGCTGCTTAACAAGCAGCTGAAGAAGTAATAAACAGGTGTCTTAGGGTTTCCTCCTTGACAACAGTATTTTGGAGGAAAGGAAGGGTGGTTAAAGCAACTGACAGGTTCCGGAGATGTGTCGTCTGTCCAAGCTCCGCCACAGACTCTGTGTATCCTTGGACAAGTCACTTAACCTCTCTGGCCTTACACGACAGTCACACTAACGGCCTGCTGCTTCACGTCCCCGAACACTGCCAGAGCAGCTGTCAACCATGTGCTGGTAAGAATGCAGACACGTGCTTTCCCACTTTCGCCAGTGCCAACAGAGCCGTGAAGGTATCACATCAAGGGCTAGGGAATTTACGAAAATCCTCCACTCAGCTGCACCGTCTCTCCATTCTCTAGCGGTAAAACAAGGGTGCTGGTTCCTAGCTCACAACGGTGCTGCTGGGACAGACTCACCAAGGCCCAGGAGTTGTGCAAATACTGCAGCAATAAGCGCCTTAGGCAAGGCTTTTAATAAATCACCCTGCTGCTGCCCAACCCACTCCCAAGGGTCTCCCATGAATCTCATCAGGTTAGCTTTCTGCCACGACGATTCCCCCTCGGAACACGCTGCTATCACCCTCATTTGTACGTGCTGCACCTCATGGCCAGCTTTGCCAGGGTCCCCGAACTCCTCAAAGGTCCTGTTCGGATCCTACTGCCATCTCCAGCAGCTGTGCCCCCCCTCCTTTCACCGACAGGCTGGCTCAGCTCATCACCTGGATCTCCAGTACGGTGGCCCCCTTCCTTCCCCTAAGTAGCAAGAGACAGAGGAAGCAAGATCTTGCACAATCCGACATCAATGCAACATCACTAAATATTGGCTGACGGGGAAGGGGGCAACTACCATTGGACCAACCAGATCGGACCCAAACATACCCCTACTGAACACAGCTTAACTCACCACCTACGGTGGGGGGCATCTGCCTTGAACTTTTGCTGTGCGCAAGTGCTTCACGGGCTGACTTATTTCTAAAAGATAATTTACATAAAACGTTGTCCTAGTGGATCTCATCCACACTCAAATCGGTGTTGCTCCAGAACTCCGTCAGTCCCTACAGATTAAAATGTACACTTTACAGTCACCAGGGCCCAATCTGACCTAATATGTCAGAGGTCCGCACAATAATTCCTCTATGAAGCTCAGTAACTTGTGGTTCAACTAGAGTTTATCTTTGAGGAAGAGCGCTATTCTTGATTTAAATGGAAAGGAGAAGACACCAAGAAAGAAGGCTGGGGAAGACAGATAAAGGACAGAAACAGTAATCCTTTCAAAGGAGAAATATTTTCCCATTGACTGCTTATAAACACGTATGTTTCTGGAACAGCTTCCTGGAGGAGGCAAGAATGACCCAAGAAGGGGAAATGCGGTCTACTTGTTGAATTCCGATTTTCTATTATTCATTTTTGGGAGGCCCTCCGATATTATGATAAGAGGAGCCTGATAAGAAGCCAGACGGAAACAATAAAATACTTGAACAAGGATGACGGAAAGTTTCAATGACTAGAGGGTATGTTCTTCATGTGATCTTTATGTAAAGCCCCATTTCAAAACCGTAGGAAATGGGCTGTGGATCAGGGGAGTCCTCACGACATACCATGACTCGCCGCTCAGAATTAAAAATGCATTTGTCCCTTTCCACAGAAGGATTTCGACACCCTGTTGTACGCTGCTACTACATGGGAGCTGTGTGTCCTGGATAAGGTCTTCTCTACCAGCCTGGTCCCTCTCTCCCGTCATGAGCTGCAATTGTCTTACTGCCCCTCAGCCAACCAGATCCACCAGGAGTGAAGGAAGTGCCTCTCTTCCAGCCCAGGCACCAGCTGGACAAATGACCTCTGCTTCCAGAATGGAAGTCACGGCCCTCCCACTTGGCATCGGACCTGAACCTTGTAACCCTGACAGACTGTCCCGACAGAGAGCAGGGAAGGTGCCCAGTGCTTTGTGAAAATGAAATATTTAACCACCTCCTCCAAGAAGAAAAGACGCACAGATGTGGGTTCCTAAAATTAGAGCTATTTGCATCCCTCCTGCAGCAGGATTAGCAGAAGAATGTGTTTTGCAGAAGAAAGGAGTCGAGGAAGAAAACACAAGGAGGAGGGGCAGAGCGATGCGTGTTTTTTCTATATCCAAAGCTCTCTTAGCACCACCATGAAAAATAAAAAAAGTGGAAATAACTTGCTAAAGTAGCCAGGGTTGAAAAGGCCACCCCTGGCGGGGGGTGGGACAGAGGGAACTGCCTCTCCTGGCACTTTGATCCCAATGGTCGCTATGAGAAACCAACTTCTCTCCCCTTCAGTTCATCAAAACCAAATTACTCAGGAATGCAGCAGGACAGGTCTGTGCTTTCAGGCCCTCTTCTCTTTGAGGATGTAAAATAAGAAAATAAAAGGAGGTGGGGGAGAAAGTGTCCAAGGGATTTAGAGAGGAAGATCTGCCTCCTTCGCAGGCCAAAAATCAAAGGAGAGTAATGAAGCATCAGGAAGTGGAGACAGTGGTGGAAGCGACTACGTATAATGGATGGGCTAGAACAGAAAAATGCTGCCTTCAGGTGCAAGTGGCCACGTGTGCGCCCCCTTCCCCCACCGCCTTCAAGGCGCTAAAACCGCCAGGATAAAACCCTGCGAACAGGCAACTCAATGGCATGGAGGTAAAATCTCCCCCGAGCTCCATCTCAATGCCACAGGATATGGAGTGGCCCTCTCCCTCCTTTTCTTATTACGGGGCCTAATGCAGTCAGACTCCCATCCCTGTTCCTCCACAGTCACACTCCACAGCATTAGGGCTCCACACAGCAGGAAGAAAAGCACAGAAAAAACGACTGTCAATCCAGGCTGGAACGACTCCCACTTCCACCTGCCTCGGCTGCGGCCCGTGCCTCAGGCTCCGACCCAGTTCTCTTCCCGTTATGTAACTTGCACCCCAAGACGACACTTCAGTGCCCAAGCAGTTTGCGGTGTATGTAGACACGGTACAGAAAAGAGGTGGGACAAAAGAATAAAAGAATGCAACAGGAGACTCTAGCCTCCAGTCACAAGAAAAGGTGTGGGGGGAGCGCTCTGCTTCCCATCCTGTCTCTAGGGCACAAGCCACGGGAACCACACACCTGCCTTCTCGTCTCTCCAGGAGAGCCCACCCCAAATCTGGTCCCCGCTGGAGAGAAGCGCCCGTTCACCCAAGAAACTAACCCTGTACCTCCAGTAGCTCGAGATACTGGATTGCACACTCCAAGGACTGAGAAAACACAGAGCCTTGTGGAGATTTACCCTCTTCTCCAGATGGGCCAAACGTGCTGTGCAGCTCCCTTCCTCGCACACAGTGCTGGGGAGGTGGGAGCTTTAGTGGAGATGGGAGCGAGCTCACTCTCCTCCGCTCCTCTGTGCAACCACGGCCCTACCTTTCAAGAGTAAAAACAAAGGCTTTAAAAAACTCTTCTCACTGACTCAGTAACTATGAAAAAGACTTTGCTTCAGGGCAGAACAGAGGGAGGGACAGGCAAGGAGGAGACTGAAGCGTTTAGTGCAGGGTACATGGACAAAAGGGCATTTCCGTCGGGTTCTCCGGGCTAGTCAGGAATTGCCCCTATCACCTTTACCTGGATCAAAGAAGGAAGGTCTGGTCCCATGATTCCACCCAGGGTTTCTCTGCACAGACCTTTGGGTGGCAGGGGACGGAGTTAACACCATTGCCCATTTCGCCTGGAAAACTTACCAGCGCTTCAAGTGAAAGCCCCAGAACTGGGCAGACTAAGCAATCCTTCTATTCTGGCCATAATGAGAAAGAACAGAAAATTCAAAGAAGTAAACCCTCAGGTGCAGCCGAGTGAGCTTTGCTCTGCACCCCAGGTGATGTAGCTGGTGTCCCAAAGCATCGCTCGAGGCCACCTCCCACCACAAACAGCCCAGTCAGCTCCGCACTACCGGGGCCACAGGAAATGTAACCAGGAAGCCTCTTCTTTCGGGATACGGTCCCCGATTATATTTGATGTCTCTAGTCACAGCCTGAATTGAGGGTTTCCAGGATAGTTATTTCTCTCTCTTTTCTTTGTTTTGTTTCTGTTTTTAAAGACTCATTGAGAGTCGCTTGGTTGCAAGGGGTAACTAGCAAAGAACCAGACGCTCCGGTGGCAGGAGGCCATGAGAACGAGAACATCCTCCCAGACCTCAATCAACACTTGGAAAAGGCACCAACCTCTTCCTTGGGGTACGAGCTCACACCCCCTTGCCCCCCTGCAACACCCACGTCCAGGAAAAAATGAGGTTCCCGCTGGCACTGGCATCTCCAAGCTGCTGCCACATTCCCGTTAGCTAGTGTACAGCGACCACTCTGCGCCCTTCCAGGCCTCTTCCACACTTACATGGGGGAGGAGGGGGGCTTAGGTCAGACGACTGAAATAAAAAGAATAAAGCCCCTTCCGAAAGCTGCAGGAAGTAAAGAGAAAAATGCTAATTAACTGAGCAGCAGGTTGTTGTTAGTATTTGCATATAAATACAGCCACAAATCAGTACAAACAAGCTCGGACAAGTCAGGCTTATTAGCAAATACAAATTCACCCTGGACAGCCGCTCTAGGTGGGGCATTCAGATGAGGTGTTCACTTTGGAGGCAGCCTGCCAACTTCCTCCTCGGGGAGAGGAGACAGAGAAAGGATCTGTATTCAGACAAACATCTAGGCTGAATGCAGTAGCAGAAGTGTGGCGAGAAATATTATCCCAGCCCAGTAAGAAGGTGGACTCCATGCAGGTGTAGAATTGAAATACAAAGTAACAGAGGGTCAACAAAAGCAAACTGAAGAACAAGAGAGCAAGTGGCTCCTATGAAATAGGAGCCGTGAGTCCCCAGAAACACTCACATACACCGCAATTTCCTACCTAAAAATACCAGACACTGTCAGGTCAGGAAGAGAAAGCCCTGTCCCTGCAAATCCAGACCACCAGATGCTTCTGAATGGACCCCAGAAACCTTATTATTTACTTATCATCAAGGTTTTTATTATGGTCTTCTCTGGAGGATGGACCTTGACCAAGAAATCTGGACCTGACCAAAAAATAAATGGACTACTTCCGCCCTACAGAATAGACACCATAAGTGGGAGGAAATTAGAAAGCCATCAAAGATCTACTGCACGTCACCAAGAACTATCCAGGAGCGTACCATCTCCATCCAGGGCATCAGAATGCCAGAGGTTCTTCAGAGGTAGGGGCTTTTCTTCTACGTGTAAACTCCTGCTGCCTGTCAGGAAACCACACACTACACATGTGAAGCAACTGGTTCAGAGTCAAACAACTTCACTCCAGCCGCCCGCTTACTAGCACTGTGAATGCAAAGCGGTAAAGCCAAACGCGGAGGGGAATCAGAAAATGGGGAAGTTGGTTCGATGCTGTGTCCTATTTAACACCGCCTGGGGATGGGCACGTTACAGCTGTCCCCCAGGGAAAGGAAGGGAGAAGATACCACATGCAGCAGCCGCCTATCATGCTGCCTAAGGCACAGCTGGAAGGTGCTCCGAAGCCATTGCAAACAGAGTGGAAGAACACAATCCCTAGCTACTTCTATTGCTCACCTGGTTCTTTATTCTCTGGCGGGCAGCTACCTTCTCCCCACCTGACTCAGGGGCTTTGACTTCCCCTGAAGCTTCCTTCCGTGCTGACGAGAATTTCAGCCCTTCTGCAGCATAACCCGCACGCACTGCAGACGGGGTTTAGCTCCAGGAGCTACTGCAGTCACGCTGCCCAAGAAGTCACCCATTACCGCTGCTGAGGAGACCTCCCTCAGTGCCTTCCTGCTGCGTCCCCCCAAAACCCACCCGTGTCCTTCCACTCTTTTCCCTGACTGGACACGAACTACGGATTAACAGTTTACAGAGCCACTCACCAACATCAACTAGAAAACTCTACCTGGCAAGACACCCCCAATATTTACGGTTTCACATAAACAAAATTAAGTTTCTAACCATTCTAACTAGAGATTGCCACCTAACATTAACAGCGTATACACCCACAGTGATCTTCGGAGTCTGAGAGAGCTTGCTTGCCTCCTCCCAGAGCTTCCTCAGGCAGCAGCAGAATGAGCTCTTCCTTCCATCTTTCACAGCCATCTACAGCTTGGAGGTTCCTCTGGCTAGTGAATGTCTGAAATGTACAGAGCCCTTCCTCAGATAGGAAACGTTTCCCAAGTGACACACTAGCAGGAATTTTCAAAATAGCTTTTAGAGATCCATGACCCTCTTCCACATCTTTTTGGAGGTCATTCTATGGCCTGTGGCATACAGGAGGTCAGACGAAATGTTCCCAAGTCCCTTCTGGCCTTGGAATCCATTAATCTTCAGTCAATGTGTGCGCCTGGTTTCTCATTGGACGTTGCACTTTGACACTTCTCAGCAGGATCAAGTTAAACGATAGAGTAGGACCTAAAGGATCAGCTTTCTGCATTAAACAGCTGGAGAAGAGTTTCAAAATTCTTACATCCTACAATTAATTGTTGTTGTTAAGTAAGCGAAGTTAATTTCTAAATGAATCAATGTTTTAAAACCAGAACTCACTTTACAAGTACTTCTGAAGGAGGGATTGCATTTCTCTTGCGTCCATCACCATCTTATCTGGAAACTGCCTTTTCAAAGCCTTCTAGACGGAAACCAGTTCTCTCATTCCTACTGTGCCCAACTCATTGTTAAAATCGCAGCTTTCTGTCTGCATGTTCATTACTCTTTATTACACGCAAGACAAACATTTCTAGTGATTTACTCTTTGTAATTAGCTGGAGCAATTAGAATCTGATGGTTTATGCTGGCACTTTTCCTTAAACAGTTAGGACTACGGGGCCTACAGAAAGATGCCCCTACTGGGACTCCAGAGGAACGGTAGCCTCACACATCCCTTGAGCCTGGTCTACACACTAAAGCTCTCCCAATTTAGCTAATCGCTACAGAAGGTGATGTCGTTAAATTGGTGCAGCTCGGTTGTGTGGATACTCCTTTTGATTTAAGCATGCCTTCTATCAATTTTGCATAAGTCAGTACTTGTATCAAGCAGCTAAAAGTGACGTACAGCATTCTTGCAAGGGAATTGCATCCGTTTATCTACAGACGTTGCTAAAGCAATTTATCTAACCTAGCACAATTTTCTCATGCAGACTAGGTCTTACCACAGGACTTGAACTTTGCATCAAGAAAAAGAAAGCCCATGCTGCACTGTAACGAACTTCTGGCAATGTTTGCACTGGGTGCACCCCTGAGCAAGAGCAGAAACCCTGGGCCCCATTAACATCACACTGGTTTAAGGGAGAAGAAACTCCATTGCAGTTCATGGGACTACCCTGGTGCAACAGCAGAAAGATCTGAATCAGGCCCACTCTGCAAGCGAGTCCCTTTGGGTGAG
The DNA here is from genome assembly GCA_007922175.1 of Pelusios castaneus. Taxonomy (NCBI): domain Eukaryota; kingdom Metazoa; phylum Chordata; order Testudines; family Pelomedusidae; genus Pelusios; species Pelusios castaneus. Next base: position 956,885 of record ML685950.1, read on the forward strand.
CACTCCATCAGCACCAGATACTTCGATTCAAACACATTAAAAATCCAGCCTGTAGCCACACACTCTAGAGACTACTGAAAACAAAATATAACAATTCTACCTGCCCCCACAATTGAAGTCCAGCAACACAATACAACCCAGACATAGCTCACGCCCAGAAAAGGCAAGCACTGACCCACACACCCTCTTTTGTTTGAATCTATATGTTTCTCCCTGTGGATCACGCTGGATTGTACTCCAGTCTTTACAGTGTTAATGTAGATGGGAAGGAACCTGTTTCCAAATGTTAATACTGGGCTGTTTAAATTGAAACTAAACTACCAGAAAGCCTGCAGCAAAAATTCATTTTAGAACAGCAAAGAGCCTGAAACACATTAGAAGCCTGGATACACTTTCTGCAGTCGTAGAATTTAACAGCAGAGTTGTTTTGAAAAGCGCTACAGGAAAAGAGTGAAAAGGGTTATTGCTCTTGGGCAGTTCAGGCTGCAGGAAGAGGAATGAGTGCAGCTGACGTACCTACGAGGGGTGTTAGGAAAATGGGACAGTATTCAGACAGAAGTCAATAGAGCAGGGTTACTGAAAAAGAGCACGGGGAAGCTAAACATTTTTTAATTAAATGGATCAAAAGCATGAGACAGACGTAGTGCTGTTAACAGCTGCTCTAAGCCGCCCATCTTTGCCAGGCGTGAGCTACTAACACAAGTCACTTCTGACATTACAGCATCACATCTACTGCACATGTTCGCATCAGGACACCTCCAGGTACAAAGAAATGCACAAACAAGACCTCTGCCTGCTGGTCTGTCCCTCTTTCAGAGTCCGTACAGTCATCCTGGCAATAACCAGCTTCCAAAGGGAGCATTGAGGGGGAAGTCCCGTGAGTAACTACAATACCTTGCATAGCTGAATATACAAATTTCCACTTCAGTTTTACACCATCCTCATTCCATGAGCAGGACAACTGGGTCTCTCAGCAGAGAGGGACCTAAGCAACGATGCTTCCTAAAAGGGGTGCGGCGTGACTGACTGACAATCAGCTTTTCCACACCCTAACTGGAAGCCAAACTTAACAACTTCTTTGACAGGCAAGCCCTCCAAAGCTTTCTAAAATTCTTACGTTAAAATACCTTATTTCCTTTGGAAGGCAAGTCTGAAAAACAGCACCTTCTTGTTCAACAAATGTGCCCCTCATGCATATTTAGAATCGTAACTGCCAATCTTCATGACAGTTTTTCTTGCTTTTAGCTCTTGCTAGCCCTGCAAAGTCAACACAACTACAGGGGAGTGAGCTGGATTCGATTCCTGCTTGCCCATCCTCAACAGAATTATTTACTAAGGGACTTGTCTACATGGGAAAACTGCACCAATTCACTCTATGGTGTGAATTCAATCTGCTTTACTTAACCCAGTGCAAATCCGTGTTGATACTCAGATCAATTTAAGAAAGGCCTTTTTGGTTTAGCTTAATTTGATTGGGTACAGATATAAACTAAACCAAAATAAATCACCCTTAAACCAAAATTAAAGCATCCTCTCCACACAGGGCTTTGTACTGGTTAAGTAAACCAGGTTTTAAACCTATTTAAATTAAGATGATGCAAATGTTGTGTAAAACAGGCTTAACCTCCAATAAATCACATCTGTTCAAAGCCACTGAAGGTAACAAGGTTGAAGAAGTATGAATGAGGGCCTAGATAAGGGAACGTACAGCTAACCCTACACTACCACTTCTTTCTGTTTAGCTTGTAACAGCCAGGGGTGTGGAGAAAACACATACAGAACAGCGAACAGCACTACTGCTGCTTGTTGGGGGTAGAACTCCCTCCCACCAGCACAGAGCAGCGACATGAGAGATCTTACAGCGGCGCAGCTGAGCTACTGCAAGTTCACTAATGTAGACGCGGCCTTAAAAGGAGCTGTGACTCGAAACAGGCAGCGTTACCAGTGAGGAAAGGGAGCATATCTGTCTGGAAATCTTTAGAACAACAAATACAGAGATGCACCCAGCACTTTTATGAGCTGTTTTTCAGAGAACTGTACTCTGTTTAAATCACTTCAAAATGTGATGAGTTTAAAAGAATGTCAGAAGTAGTTTCAGTCCTATCGCATACCACGAGGAATTCTCATTTTAGGAGACTTATTTCTGATTTATGTGAAAGTCACACACCGACAACAAGGAAACTGACCAAACAGAGAAAGTGAAATGCGCAAAGCACTTTCCAGCACACACTGCAAAAAAAAGAAAAAACCTCTAGACTTCCCATTAAAATAAGAACAGTTGCTTCTACCCATTTTCAGACAGAAGCAGGATTTTTAAGTTGACTTCCCCCTTTAAAAATAACCCACATTAAGGTGATTCTTACAATACTACCATGTCAAACTATAAAGACAAAATAAAAATAAATTTTAAACATTTGTCAAGGCTTTTACTCTTTGTAGTCAACATTGGGAATGGAATCATACCTCCCATTGTCCCTCCCATCAAAGTGACGAGGAGGGAGCCCTCTTTTTGTTTCTTTAGGAGATATGAAGGAAAGTGACTCATGCCCCGAGACTCTCTCTCAAGAGAATAAATTTCGAGCTTTAGAAATTTAGGCTGTGCCTATACTATTTTTCCCAGAAGGCTCTGTGGATGACTGGGAAAATAGAAGGATATCACAGCGAAGTATCTAGGGACTGAAGTCGGAACAAATGAACGGGTAAAGGCTGTTTAGACATCTGTGTTCATATCATATCAACTGCTTGATAAATGGTTGGGAGAAAGCATCTTTATGTTTAAATACCTCACCCTTCAAGGATGGGCTAAAAAGCTCCCATTCCAGTTCTCTGGTTCCCCCAAGGGGACCTCCAGCGAAAAGCAGGAGACAAGCTTGGACATTCCTGGTATTTTTAAAGCAAAAAGAAAAGAGAAGTTGAGAGAAATGAGACAGGATGCAGATCCATTTCTTCCACTGCAAGTCACCTTTACAGGGACTATTAAGGGCTTGAGCTTCCAACTCACCCTTGGGTTTAAATACTAAGAACTCGAACATTACAGGCACACACGGGGAGAACACTCTGCTGCGCCAGGGAATCCGCAATCTTCCTCTTGGTTCACCTCTCCTACGCCTCCTAACTCTGATGGTGACAATCTCCAATCCCTCTAGAGAGACTTCACACCAGCTAGAGCCCAGCTCCATACACTCCCTCCGTTCATCCCCAGAAATTCATGTCTGAGGGCCCAGCACTCGGCACCCTCTGCTGACAGAGGCCTCAGCAGGGGAACCATTTCTCTACTGAGTCACAGGTCTGAGGGCGAGAACACTTAGCACAGAGCATAAGGTCAGCAGCCGATGAAACTTCCACTGTCATTTCAAATATTTTAACATCCTAGCTTCTCTGAATGTTCAGCAGACATTCCCCTGCCTCCCACACTCAGAGCTGGGGGGATCTCGTTCCACCCACACATACCAAACCCAACTCCTTCAATACACTGCCACGCTACGCCAAAAAATCCTCCAAGGACACTGGAGGATCCCAGCTCCTTGTGCAGGGCCCAGGGAGGGTATCCTGCTTGTGCTGTCAGCATTCCCAGTCAAGTCTCTGGTGCAGGTGGAGATTTCTTCTGCCTTGGGAAGGGGCTGGGAGGAGAGAAGAGGTCTCCGGCCATGCCCCCTTCCCTCTGCAGCACTGCCGGCTGCCGCCGGGAGAGAGGTGCAGAATACTGAAGCCCAATGACTGTGCAGTTCCAAGTTTCGAGATTCCCAGTGGCACTGTGGAGGTGCTCACTTTCCAAGCCTCATTAATCCTTGTGTCCCCCCATCCTATCCTATGACCTTCAGGTGTGAACAGAAGAAAAATCAGCTGCATCCAGAATCCCGACAGGATGCTACTGCATGGAGGAACCAGCTGATGCCTCATGCCCCAACGGCCTCTCGGCCTAGTGAAGGAAAAAGGAGCAGAAGAGTCAACTTCAGCTCCCCCCAACTAATCCCCACCTCCCCTCTTCTACAAGGCTCCCCTCCAGGAGCGAGGAAGCACACAGGAACTCGCAGTAAAAGGAAGAATCCTCATAGAAAAACATATGATGGGGTGGTTAAAACACTTCCCACGTGGTCCCGAAACAGAGCTGCTGCCAGCCAGGCCCTTGGTCCTGAGCCCAGGGACAGCTCTCTTTCAAACAGCTCAGAGTGTGAGGGGGAAAAAAAATCAAGACCCTTCCACTGCCTCTGGCATCTTGTTAAGCCCCCAGAAATAGATCTAGCTGACAGTCCTCAGCACAGGGAAGCTTTCAGGGGCAATTCCCTGGACCCTCCCAAAATTCTGCTCGGTTGCTCCAACATTTGCCGTTTCAGATGAACCTACTGCAAGCCTGAAAGGAAAAGAGCTTTTCAGGAACGACTGCTTTGGCATCAGATCCACCTCAAGTACTTCCAGGATCCCATGCTGACCAACACAGCTCCTGCCTGGTCAAAACAAAGGGGAAAACAGCCAAGAGACGGATTAAAACAACGCGACAACTAAGGAAAGGACAGCAGTAGCTCTTTCCCAGCAGATGCCACTACAGGCTGAATCAAGACGACTCTGAAATAGCAGTGGGGCAGAGACGCCGTGTACACCCTACCCGAGGGAGCCAGGCATAGCCCCGTTCCAGGGTCCTCACCTAGCCAGGGACTGTAACAATACCGCCTAAACGGCAGTTGTTACCAGTTCCCATCCTTCTCCAGCCCTCGTCCTGACACAGCAGATGCCTTCCCTCCTCCTTCCTTCGCAAAGCACGCCATCTACTCGAACTGGCTCACGCAGAACACCCCCTGCTCTCTGAGCCCCCTATATGCAGTAACCAGCAACACCTGTGCAGCTCAGTTTTGGGGAGCGGGTGGCGTGGGAACAGAGCATGACAGCCTGCACTTTTAGATATGTCACTGTTTTACTTGACTGAAGTCTTCTCTTTAAAATTATTATGCTGGCTCACATAACCTGGATGCCTTTGCACACAGAACGTACATATGAGGAATCACTGGGAGCAGGGGGGATTAAAGGAGACATTAAAAAGTGGCTTGTTTCTCTGGTGATAAAGGGTGGATTTCCAAAGCAGTAGAACAGGCTCTGTACATTCCCCCTCTGGAGTAGACACGGACCTTTCACCTTTTGCCAGATGTGCACATCCACTTTCTTTCCACACCTGTATTAGGGTAGCCATTCTAGTATTTTACAGCCCCGGCCATTGCCCCCTTTCCACCGGATGAGGCAGCACGCAGCAAGCGTGAGCCAGTAAGAATCCAGCAGAGCTGCTCAGATAAGGAGTTTCAGATGCACCCCATCCAAAATAAAGGTCAATTAAAGCAGAGCCCCAGGCCTCTAGATAGATGGATCGGGCTGGCCGAGGCCCTAGGAATGGAGGTGGGGACAGCAGCAGAGGAGTGGAGTAAGGGTAATGAAAGACTAGACTGAGAATTTAGTATCCATTCATTCTCTATCTGAAAGGCAGAACGGACACTGGACAACTTCTACAGTTCCATGAGCAGGCCTTTAAGCTGGCTGTGGAATCACAGAGTTACCACAGCAGCCCCCAAACCACCACCTACTTGTCTGCCAGAACACAGTTCCTAAAGTCCCTCATGTGGGGATCACTCAGGAGACAAGGGGAGATATGAAGCTGAGAAGTAGCTGCATGCTCCAATGCAGGTTAATGAAAAGGACGAGTGGTTTGGAAAGAAACCTCTATGAGGAATGGAGAAGTGCTTGTGTCTAACTTGGGGGCGGGATGTAGCAGAAAGTGCATTCCCTCGTTAGTGCACATTACACATCAGGCATCATTAACCCTTCCTGCACTTCTGTGACATAACTCACTTTTAGAGAGGGAAACTGAGGCACGAAGGTTCGTGACTTTTCCAAAGTCATCATGAAGAGCAGGCTGAGTGCAAACCCCTGGGCGACTCACTAATCTGCATCTGTAACAGCCCCCGGGGACTTGAAAAATGCAAACGGAACAAGAGGAAAGAGCTTCAGGTGGGGGAGCGCACATACCCACCAGCGAAGGGGGGAAATTCAGAAAGGGAAAAGTTAGGCTCGGCAGCGGATGCACTAAGGCAGTGGTACAATTTCCCAAAGGAATCCCCATGGCTTAAAACGGAACCAGACAAAGCACTATAAAGAATTTTCTGTCGGAAGCAATCCTGCATGGGCCAGGATCATCTGGAAGGTCCAGCCAGGCGATTGCCTCGGGGGGGTTGGGGGGGGAAGACGGTCACATCCCCCAGACTTCCCCGGAAGGGAAGCTCCCCTCCCCCCGGCGGCTGGATTTGCCCAGTCGGCACAAGGCATTCCGATTGCCGTCCCCCAGAGGGCCACTGCCTGAACACAGGCTTCCTGCTGCCCGGCTTCTTGTAATAGCTTTATGGAAATGAAGCCAGACTCACAATTTGCCAGCATGCACTGCACTGGGAGAGGGCTGGGGGAAGGGGGGCTCACGTTAGACATCAACAACGCAGAAGGTTAATTTGAAACTCACAGCCTTGCTGATCCTACGCCCTCCTTTCTGTGCAAAGCCTGACATCTACAGTTCTGTCTGGCACAGTAAGGGACTGCGATCGGAAATGCACGCAAGGACGCTGGGTACACAGCAGCCAGGAGCTCTCGCGCTTCTTCAGCCAGCACACAGCCGCTCCGACACCGGCCCTGCACAGGGACCCCACGCCGGAACACCCAGGGGCCGGGGAAACCCGGCAGCAGCCCATCAATGCTATGCTCTGCCATGGGACAGCAGCTTCTCCCGGCCTGCAGAGCCCTCACCCACCGCACGGCTGAAACCGGCTCTTCCGGGTGGGAACCGATTCCTCGTGCCTCCAGATAAAGTTCTTCGCTCTTCCTAAAGGGACTGGGATCTCATCCTGCACTCCCGGCCGCCAGACAGCAGGAGCGTCAGCTGCAGACGGTCGGTCTGGGGGAAGGTCTAGTACAAACAGAGGCTGAGGCACGAAATAACCAGTCTAGTGGGCAGCGCACACACAAAGCCATGGCCACAAAATCAGAGCAGCCCTGGGATTCCTGTACTGCCTATAATAATAGCCGCCCACTTCAGGCACCAGACTACAGCCACGTTTTCCAGGTACTCATCACTTCACCGCAGAAGAAACCTTGGCAGGGCAAAATGGACATCCCCCAGCCCCATCCCATTTGGTATTTCGTCTGATTGCAGCCCCTTCAGACACGCCAAGTGCCTGGCCACGTAATCCGTTTTAGGACTGCACTGTATCAGAGAGAGAAAAGAGAAAGCTGCAGGCGTGTCACTGGATGGCAAGAGATACTCCCGCAACCTAGACAAGTATTTATGCCACGCTCATCACCGCAACATTTGGACTAATTCTTTAAATGGCATTCTGAGTTCATGTGTGACCGAGCACCTTCGGACACGCTAAAGCACCGTTATAATGCGAGGCTGGTACCAAACAGTCTGTTTTATATCTTGGGGGATAGAAGCAGCAGTCTCTGCTACAGCCACCAGAGTAACATTTCGAAGGAAGCACCTGCATTCGACAGACCTTCGAGCCAGCCAACACCTCCAGCAGCCAGGACAGCCACCACAGGTTACCAGGGCACCGGGAGGGACAGAGCAAGTCCAGAGTATCCAGGGAAAGCACAGAAGGCAATCAGCTGAGACAGCCCAAGACACGTCTGTTTCTATTCAGGCCTAGGAGGAAGTTACTCTTTTACAGATGTATTAATGCCAAAGTGGCCGTTCAGAAAAGGCTAAGCATATAGCAAAGCAAACATGTTTTTTATTAAAATAATTCTTGTGGGGCACAGGGGGAATTTTCTCTGGATACGGCTGCAACACACAGTAATGCCAGCAACAGCACCCAGACCCACACCCCTGCCCCCAGGAAACAGAGAAAAAACATATCCTTCTCCCTCCAAGCCCAAGTCTTTTCTGAAACATGAAACTTGAAAGCCTGAGTACTCTGGGCTCACACTTTCCACCTTCCTGGGAACACAAACTGTACAATTAGTTAAGGACAATAAGAAAAATGTTTGTGGGGTAAAAAAAAAATCTAAATTTTGCTCCTTTGCTTTAACAAGGGGCATGTTTGTAATCTGAGAACACCTTAAAATGGTCAATCAACAGTTAAACGTCCCAACTATAATAATGAATTCAAGAACAAAACAGAGACACCTGGAGTGCCATACAGACAGCACCAGGATTTAGCTGCAAAAGAGAATGTCCTTAACAATGGCCAACAGACCTCACAGACCTAACAAACAGGGCCGCAAATAACCTCAGATCCCCCCGGACACAGAACACAGAGCAGTCTCTGCGAGCAGGCACTCTGGGCTACATGCAGAAGCAGGCAGGTAATTCCAGCGCCACGCTGCTCCTGATACCGAATCACCCAGTGAGCCTCCCCCATTCTGACACCCCGAATCAAATAATCCCTTTTACCAGTATTACACCCTTTCTCTGAAAATATGGACACAGCGTACACCTGGTCTGGAAAACCACTGCTATTTAAACCATGGTTGCTGTGGAGATAAATACTTCACCTCCCCTGCACCAACCAATGGACATTTTCTGTCCTGCAAAACCAGCCAGGAAAATAACAGCATTGGACATGGTCACTCCTCTCCAACTCCAGTTGCATCTGAACGCAGGCATGAATTGGAAACAGCTAAAGGCAAATATTTTAACAAAAAAATGCAGGCTTCACCTGCCCCCTCCCCGCTCCGCGAAAGGGGAGACACCGCCTCAGTCACCTAGCAAGTTACTCAGATAAAACCATGCCAACCAGACGTCTTCACACACATGCCCTGAGTACACGTCGCCCGCTTGCATTCTCGCACAGAGGGCAGACGTGACTCCTGAAATAAGGGACAATGGTTTTTAGTTCCCTCTTTTTTCATCGCAAAGGGAAACCTTAGCTATGTACTTTTTTCTTACATAACTGAGCTGGAATAGATTTAAATTTCTGGAGTGTAGCAAAGAGTTTGCTTGAACAGAGAAACACACAAAACCTGTAAGTCAGTGACAAAACAAGAGACGGGACATTTAGTTGAGCTTCATGTTCTGCCCTCATCTCACCCCACTGTGCCTAGGCAGTTATATTTAGGTGCACACTACAATCTGTGGTACCGAGGCCCCCCTCGGGCACTACATAGAATGCAGATTTTCCAGACAACAGACCAACAGCTCCGTCAAAACCATTAGTCTGCTGTGGCGGGGCCTACGCACAGATGTTTTGATTCCCATTCTCCTGACACAACAGCCCTCAACAACTCTATCGTGGCAATGTTAGTCCACGGATGAAAAACCCCATCCAGGTTTAAAAGGACAGAAAAAGATGAAAAGGAAGCAGAGGAAGCTCTGTGCAGATGCTGAAAACGATCTGTTACTAGAAGAATTGCTTTAATCTGGGCTCTTTTCCTCACTTCAAAATACAGAGGTGTAAATCTCCCATAAAGGGCTAATGGGCTGCAGTACAATTCCAAATTGGGGGAGGGAGATGAGAAGAGGCTGCATTACAGGAAAACAAAACAAAAAACACAGCATAGCCCTGCGTACACCTTGGACGCCTCGTCTCAGCCTTGCAGAGGATTTTCTATGGTGCAAACGGCAAAGTGTGAGATTTCATAATAGAAAAGCTGACAGACCCTTGAAAACAGCACCCCGATTGATGCAGGTAAATGAAGGTTGGGGAAGAGAGATGGAGGGAACTGGAGGGCTTCCTTTGTTCACGGCGGGTCTCTCTCCTCTGATACATCGGTTTATATTCAGCCTCGTACAGACCAGACAAAGGCTACGGCCACACAACATTACGTTACAAACCAAGTTAAGAGCCTTAAGAGGTGGGGGGGAGGGTTGTTAATTAATCTTTTCTAAAATGCACCCATCTCTGCAATGTGCAATCTGTGTTAAGACACCTTTATAATTACATGACTATATCAGAAACCCCACTCATACACGCCACAGTACAACCTAGAATTAGATGGTTGCCCAATAATTCTTCCAGTACAGACAAGCAAGTGCAGAACTGATGGATCTGTGATGTACACGCACAGAAGAGTAAGAGGTCATCAAAAATGGTGCCTATAAAATACTAAAGCATGTTATTTCATTTTTCACCTTTACAGCACAACATTTTGATTTTAAAATGCTAAAGAAAGTGCTAACAGAGAAACTAATGCAGTCAGCCATACGTCCATCAGTTTAGGATTTAGCAATTTCTACTGTATCTGTTCAACTGCCCAGCAGGCCTATGGTAAATCTGCTCTGTACGTGTCTCTCTAAAGATACAAAATGAAACTCTGCAATTTAAAGAATGAAATAAAAAGCCGTAAAACAGAGAGATATACATGGACAAATGTTTTTGCTTTTGTGTCTCGCCAAAGCAATTGTTTGCTAGACTCTGCTCTGACAACCATGAGGAGGCCGTCCAAAAGTGCTTAACACACGCGGAGACTTCTCCTGCTGCCTTTGGTCCGAGTGAAAAGCACCTTAGCTCAGTGCACCAGGAACAAAAGGCCAGACCCATGGAAGGCGAAAGAGGTTACCCAGGGTTTCACATCAAGCCAAGTGTCAATGCGGGTTCATTTTTCACCCCAAGCTGGATGTAAAAAGGCTGAAGCCAACAGCCTAATGGCCAGCCTTTTCCTGACATAAGTAGACTTAAAAAAAAGAAAGAAAAAAACCCACAAGACACTAAAAACAAAAACCTGCGCAGTTAGAAATGTGGTTTCTTTTTCCTCCTCTTTCTCCTGTTGGTTTGTTTTTGTTACTAACTGAAGAATACTTGCCTACGAGAGAACCAGACTAGATGGCAATATTAATAGCATCGGGAAAACGAGGTCCGTACCTCTGAAATCAGTCAACTGACCAAGGAAAGGAAAAAGCCACTTAAAAATATTTAACTGGAGATGAAGAACAGAAATCAAGCGACAGGAAAAAAACTTGAAACACTTTCGTTCTTTTCACAGCAGGAACCCCACCAATGTTGGCCTCAGATTTGCAAGTGAATTGCAGCTGTCAGAACTTTTTTTGGCAGGGAGGGGAGGGAGCGAGGGAGGGAGGGAGGGACAGAGGAGAGTATTAAAGACATTAAAAGGGGGAGCGAGCAAGAAAAGGAAATTGAGATGAATCATCGCCTGCCATTGCAGCCATGGACAGGCCACAGAAAGTTGGTGTCTGAGCATTTCACTAGATAGTGGGATTGGAGCTCCTTTCCAAGAGACAAATCAGAGGATGACGAAAAGGCCCCATTTGACCCTGAGCCTTTGAACCCAGAACTTACTCCGACGCTGCGCTTCCCCACATTGCCATAGGCTCCAGCTGAGAACTGGGGGAGGCACAACAAACAACTCAAATATGAAAGGAAATGACATCAGCAAACTGAAGGACCTGTTTAATGGAGATCAAAACAAAACAAACTTCTAACCCTTTTGTGCACACAAGAGACCTCTCTCAAGGCAGACGACATAGAAGTGTCAGCAAGGGAAAGCAGATATGCAGCATCCCCAGAACACAGACAAATTCGGGGGGGAAGGGGGGAATCTAAGAAGGGGACGAAAGCCCAGCTGACGTTATTTTTTCCTCTCCTGATATACTTACTATTTATTGGTGTTTATAATCTAAAAGCCATGCTCTGTGTCTCACTTAATACAGGACCAGACAGTGCTCCCTAATGAGGGAGCATTACAATCAGCTTGTAATACTGAATTTTTAATGCTACCGAGGATTCTGTTACATAATCCTATGAAAACAGAAGCAGAGAGTGGGCTACCAGCGACATGACATACTGGTTCACCAACAGCTACAAAAAAAAGGGGCCTTCTTCCCCCGGTTACCACTTCAATGTGCCAAATCCCAGTGCAGGTGGTTAATATTAAAACAAGAGAACAGCTTGACTGCCTTCGACCAACCCCAACGACTCGGCTATTTTAACACCAATATTCCATATAAAATCTTGTCTCATGATTATTTGAATTCATGTTCTGCTGGAATCAGATGTCACAAACTTTTCAGAAGCATGTGGGGAGACTGGACACAAAAAAAGTTAAAAACTTTCTCCTCTTACAGAAAACAAAAGAAAATAATACAATTTAAAAGTTCACAACACAACACATGCAGACCCGCTCATACGTATAAATACATACAGCCTCCGTTGCTCCTCTCTGTAATACCCTAAGACTGTAAATCTATAACCACTGCAATGATTTAGTGATTAAAAACACGATAACATATTGTGTAACTGCAAACCACAGAATCCCTGCCAATTCTCCTCCAAGATACAGGAACAAAAAAAAACAGAAAATGTGTTGCTTGCAGCAGTCTTCCTAACCTCGACTGAAAGACTTGAATGAAAGAACGAGACGTCAGAAAAAAGGATGGAGACTATGCGAGAGTAGGGGAAAAAATTAAAAAGAGCTTTAAATATGACGCTCGCACTAACAAATTACAATCTAAACCTGCCTTTCCTTTCTTTCTTTCTCTAAGTTTGTTGTAACTGGAATAACTGGTCTTGTGTGATGTCTTGCATATTCAAAGTGCTTTGTAATAAGATATGGAGACTGAACATAATTTGCCTAAACTGAATGGATTTTTATTTTTTCCCCTTCTCCCCACTCCTTTATTTTTGGGTGGGGGCAGAAGAAGATTTAAGCTGTAAAGCAAATATCTGAAAGGGGAGGCTGCAATTTGTAACATGGCAAGGAAAGCTAAATATTTTAAGACACCTCCCCCCCCCCTTTTTTTTCCAGCAAGCTATTGGAGTTTTGGCCTCTAAGGAATCAACTTGAGCCCATTCTCATGCTTCCCCCATTGCAGGATCCCTGCACCTTCAGTGAGATTCGAACTCAATGTGACCCTAAGGAGGGAGTCACCCAGCCTCTAGAAAATTGCTCCATATTAAACAAAAGTGAGAAGAAGAGAAAAAAGAACACAGGCAGAGATGTATACTGCATATACACACCAAGCCCTGGACCCACCAAGGGCCTGCTTCAAGCACAGCTCAAAAGAGAAAGAAACCATTCCCCGAGTCCAAAGAGTTTCGCAGTTTCAAAAACACACTCCCAATTTACAAATTAAAACTAAAATGTGTTTTTATACCCATAATATACACACACTGCTCTAGGGATTTTGGTTTTAAAGGAGCATGAATCACCTCTCTGAAGCAAAGGAGGACAGTTTATTCAGAGGAATCAATAGGAAAGAGCATTTGCAAATATTTAGATAAGCACTGTGCAATTCAGCATTAAGTAATTAAAAACTGAAACCGAGAAAGGGGGGATTGGCCTAGAGTGGCATTTTCTGCCTTCACCTCTCCCATCCCCCTAAGCTGAGCACAAAACTATCTCCACCTACACTTGAATAAAATAAAATACTAAACAGACTCATTTGCCGGCCCTTCCAAAGGACATCCCGAGACACAACTGCAGGGCAGGGAAGAGTCTGAAAAAAGCCAGTATTTCAGCTGCTCTCCGGCAGAGTTGGGCAGCAGGGAGCCGACCTTTCCCAGCTGCAATCTAGAGCGAGGGTCCCGGAGAGGAAGGGCCCTAGGAAGTGTCACTCTTGGCCAGGCTTTCCAGCCACCGCATCCAGGGGCTGGCGGGCGTTAGGGACCTCTGCCGTGAGCGCTCTCGACAGCCGGCGGAGAAAACACACCCGCAGAGGCCCCGGCCTGGGCAGGGAAGTGCGAGGGGAGCCGGCCGACGCGTGTCCTGCCCATGAGGGCCGGGGCGGCCGGAGCGTGCGGGCGGGGAGGGACGGACACCCGTCGGCGGCCGGTGCCCATCGATTATGCAGATTATGCTGATCAATGGCTCCGGTCCGCACGAACCGGCGCTTCAAGCCGCTCAGACCAAGTTCCTCTCTCCGCCGCGGGCAGCCCCAGCCCGCCGCCGGCCCCGCACCGGCCCCGCACCCGCTCCTGTCCCGCCGGCGGCCCGACCCGACCCGGCCCGCCGAGCCGAGCCGCGCGCCGCCAC
>ML685950.1:971240-1028478 GCA_007922175.1 Pelusios castaneus
GCGGCTGCAAGTTGGCGGGGGCGGGGGCCGGGCCGGGCCATGCAAAGCAGCCGAGCGCCCCGAGCAGGAGGAGCCGCGGGCGGACGGGGCAGAAAGTTGCCACTTACGGTCGCTCCGGCGGCGGCGGCGGCGCTTTTAATCCCGGGCGGCGGCGCGGCGGATCCCCGAGCCATGCAGGCTGCCGCGGCGGGAGCGGGAGCGGGAGCGGCGCGCTGCGAGGAGGAGCCCGGGGCAGCAGCGGGAGCAGGAGGCAGCAGCCGGAGCCGAGTAGGAGCCGCCGCCGCCGCCGCCGCTGCCCAGCAGCAGCATCGTTGTGGGGAGTTCGCGCCCCCCGGAGAGAGGGGCCGCGGCGGGCGGGCGGGCGGCAGCGGCGGTCGGGTCGGGGCGGAGCGGGGCGGCGCGGGCGAGCGGGGCTGGCGGCCGCCGGAGCAGGAAGCGGCCGGACTCAGATCTGCTGATGGGGGAGAAAAAAACTCTTTGGATCTTTATTCTGCTAATTAGTTTCCTGCAAAAAATGGCTGATTAGTGCAGTGCGCATGTGCCTCATTACCCAGGCACGACGGGAAGGGCTAATTAGCCACCTCTGGATCAATGAGAGCGAGCGAGCCTGGCAGCCGGGCGGGGGGAGCGAGCGAGCGAGCGGGCGGGGGAGCGCGGCGGCGGCAGCGAAACTTGGGCATGTGGCCGGCGCGGCTCGGGGGGGCGGACCCCGCGGAGGGCCCAGGCTGCCGCCCGCTCCCCGCTCCGCCCGGCTCGGCTCGGCTCGGCTCGGCTCGGCCCGCGGGGCTACGGGCACCTGCCTGCTGGCGCGGCGCGGCGCGAAGTTCCCGCGAGGAGGAGCCGGGAAAGTTGCAGCCGGCCCGGCCCGGCACGGAGCGCAACTTCGGCCGCCGCTGGGTCAGAGCCGGGACCCGCCGCGGCTCCGAGCTGAATGACAAGGGCGGGCCGGGTCCCCCCCTTCCCCGCCGGAGAGCCCGCTGCTGCCGGGCCGGGGGTCCGGGCTGGGCTCGGCCCGGCCGCTTTCTGGGAGACTCGGGCCTTTCCCCGCTGCGGGAACCCACAGCGACTTCCCGCAAACTTTGCGGGCCGCTTCGCCAGGCGGGACAGCTGATCGATCCAGCTCGCTGGAAATCCGGCTGCAGCTTTCCCCAGCCATTGCCGCACAAGCCTTGCCATTTCTAAGAATAAAAAGCTAAAAGTTATTGTAGAAGAAGGGGCTCTCTTTGTCCCCAGCACAATGTGCCTTTTGTGAGCTTAATGCCATTCCGGGGCTCTATAGCCCGGGACAATGGGCAGCTCCAGGAGGCGGCTGTGCCTCTGCCTTTTTTCTTGCTTTCTCTCGCCTCTTCTCCCCCCCCCCCTTTTTTTTTTTATTTTAAGGAAAGGATGTAACATTCCTTCAGACCCAACAGAACCTGTGCTCTGATTAAATATTTCTTTATTCTTATGGTAACATTTTGCTCTCAATTTGTTCCATTTGTGGTTATTATTTAAACTTTCCATTTGAAACAGCTAATGGTCTTTCTCCAGCTCAATGTCACTGTAAAATGTAGCTGACTTGGAGGAAACATGGGGCTTGAATTTTTAGGATACGGACTAGTCAAGAAACACAGTCTAGAATGAAATAGTACATTTTCTTTCTTTTTTCTGTCGCCAAGAACCTGTGTAAATCTGTCACTTTTGTTATCAAAAGAAATGTAGCTACACTGTCTTCCTCCTTGCAGATCTAGAGAAGCTTTGAATATGTCTGTAATTTATATTTTAAAATAGTTATCAAAATAAAACATCCCAATTTTAGTTTGCTGGAAAAGGAAAGTGGTTGCAGTCAGCGTTTCTCTATTTGGGAGAATCTTAATATAGACAGATTTCATGTTGTAAAACTGCATGCTAAAAGTAGTAGATATTGGTATTTTTAATTCTTTAAATCTATAAAGCACACATTATTTAATAATACTGAGGTGGCAATGTAATGTTTTAACAAATTTTATTAGTAGAAAAGGGGGAGGAACACTAGACATCCAAAGACCTGCTGCTATTATCTGATAAATTAATAAAGGTGTTTTGCAATTTGGGGGTGTTAGGATATAAGAAAATGGGCATTTAAATTGGTAGAGAGTAAGTATTAAATTTATTTGTATATTATGAACACAGATATGCATACAGTAACTATTGCACGTCAGTATGTCGTGTGTGAATTTACACAGCAGTAAGTGTATGAATGTGAGCATGTACCTCAGTCAGCCTTGCAAAATTGTCATGGAAACTTACCCGTCCCTGCACAAAAATCTGTTTGCTCACCCTTACTACGAGAGTAACTGAAACAAAATAATTTGCCCATCCAAAAAAAACCTCCAAACTAAACCAAACCCTGCTTGCCTCAGGCAAGTAGGATTCTGTAACACTGCTGCATGTGCTGTCTATAGAGGTATACAGAATTTGTAGTTGTCATTCTCTTGTGAATATAAAACAACTGTTTCGATGATGGTGAAGCTAGGAGAACAGAATAAAGGTAACAATTGTCTGCTACTACTTGGAACAGTTTTTAGGGAAAGCATATTTTCTCCAAAGGCTGTAGATCTAGTGGGGCAGTCTGAGGGAATGGTCCTGCCTATGTGCACATTTTTCGCCATGGCACAGGAAAAAGTAAACGTGGATAAGGGGCAAGAAAGTCTAACACCAGCTATTATGGGGCTAGGTGCCTTAGAAATAACATGCGTGCACAAAGAGCCTATAAGACACACACATTGCTGTGCTTATGCAGTCTAGCGCTCACAGTTGCTCTCCATTCATTTCCTCTGCAAACGTATGGTTCCATAAATGCAAACATGCTGAAGTGCATCTGTCTGGGTAGTTCACACAAACCAAACATCCTTCTTTTTGGCAACTGTGTGGTATTCCTCAGGCTCTACTGCTTTCTCCCCTCCTGTGACAGTCTGTCACTGCTCCTGCGTTCTTGTTCTTCTGTGCTCTCAAAGTGATGCGAAAAGGAAGAGGGCAGCAGTACAATTGGGGCTAGAGGCCCCGATCAGAGTAAGGAAAGGGTTACACTCTTCCCCTTTCTCTCTCCCAGAGCCAGTCACACGCAACTCTGCTCTGGGGTCAAGTCCTAAGATGCCTTTCCTCAGCCTCTGGATAGACAGAAGATGAGGGGAAGGGAATTAAGGAAGCTGGAGAGAAAGATTCCTCCCACCCCATAGGATCGGCAAGGAGCAATAGACGTAAAAAAAGAGTTCCTATTATCGGTGTGCAGAGCTTAGTGAGTCATCTGAACTGTCCCTTGCACAAACGAAATCTGGCTAAAGGATTCTGAAATAGTTGTAGATAATGGTTACAAAGAACATATAGAAAATTTTATATTTACAGGTTTGTAATGGTAATTAGAAAATTCAATTGCCCTCTAAAGAGTTTGGAGACTGAATTCTATCATTAAAGTATAAAATATCAGGTTAGTCTTGGTTTTTCAGTGGAAATCAACACAAGCTCAGCTACAGCGTCATGAAGGCTGGCTCCATTTTATTTATAGACACACCTTTGCGGGAATAGAAAGGTATTTAACCTTTTGTGTGGCTATTTATTGTACTTCATGGAAAGGAGCTCTCAGACTTGAAAAAACTTAATTATTTTCATACAGAAAACCTGTGAATAGTTGGCTCAAGAAATACCAAACTCTTTATTCCTCTAATTGTTGACCCACAGCATATTTATGAGGGATATGGATGTAGAAGTATATCAGTAAATGTATCTGTTTTGCACCAATGGAACTAATACCAGAGCTTTGTACAGCTCAACACTACAATATAGATACAAATTTACTTTTATTTAAAAAGTTGTATGAAAACTCATGACTTTTAGGAATGCATGGGTTGGATGCTGCTTAATTACTGAGAGATCGGGTATGGTTTTCTGCTCAATGAGCCCTCAGAAGAATGGTGGCTATTGATGGAGAATAGACATGGGCCATGTACAGAGGCAGGGTCTTTCTGTGGAAATGCAATCTGGCTATCCAGTAGTCTAGGATAAAGAAGGTTCTCCCTGAAAAATGAGTGGGACAGAGATCCAGGCATGGCCTCAGTTTAATCAGTGACAAAGTCAGCAGGGAACCCCAACCATGCCACAAATTCAAACAGAACCCCAATCTGGACTGAATATTATTTACTACTGCCATTTTGGGTGGGGTGGAAATCATAGATATGGAAAAGCCCTGTTAGATCTTCCAATTCATCAGCCTTAGAGAGCAGTTCATGCTAATGGTGCCTGCAAGTGAAGGGGGAAGATCCAAGCTATTTATTAAAATTCCAGGTTAAATAAAATAATAACCTATTGTAAAATAACCAATTTAGATAAGTCCATAATATGAATTGTTGATATAATTTTCTACTTCTTGGAAATACATCTAAAGAATCAGAATAAAACAGGCCCCGAGTCCTTGAAGTAGCTGCAAGTGATAAAGTCTGCCATTAATTTTAAACACTGCGAGCATTGTGAAAATACAGGTCAATTTGAAGGCATTTGTCAGATTTCCAGTTCTCTCCGCTTCTTTGCAATGGAAATCTGCAATCAAACCTTAGTACTAAAAATTGGGAACCATCTGGTTTTTCACAGCATTTATTTTAATTTATCTACACAATGCTTTGATTGTATTTTTTTTAAAGGTTTGTTTGTATCAAGTTGAATGCAAAAAGGGAAAAGGTTAACTAACATGAAATAGATCACCCCGTGCATTAATTTAGCAGTTCTTAAGGATAGAAACAGCACAAATAACCAAAAGCCCTTGCTTGCAAAAGAGTGCTAGCCCCAGAAGTGATCTGATAGACTGTGCCCATAGACATACATTTAGTAAGAGGATGGAAAGAGATGCACCAGCAGCAGCACATCCATTGTTGGGATGCAGAAACACAGCAGGGCTGATGAACAGGGCTACAGAGAGATGCACTGCTGAGCTATGCTAGCAGATGTATGTATTTTTTTCTAGAGGCACGTATGCATGTATTGTTTAATGGACAGGAGGCTGAGTTCCTTTATTGCTGAGAGATGTATATGTGGATACGCTAGAGGGATGTATGTATTTCTTCCAGAGAAATACATGGTGTAGGATTTTGAGAGATCTCTGGAGTGAGGAAAATCGGGGGATGTTTGTTCTCTCCTGTTTCTTCATCTCTCTTCCCAGATACTCTCTTTATTCAACAACAGGTTTTTTTAAAAGATGCAGACATCCATTTTTTTAATCACTGGAATTATCTTAGTCACTAAGAAGGAAAGGCATCAATGGACTAGTCCAGCTATTTCACACCTTGGCTTTATCACTGCTTAGAGCACATAAATATTCCTTCAGGGGCACAGCAGCTTCCTCATAGGGCTGTTGTTTTAAATTGCTTCTCAGCCTTTTTGATACAAGGGACTGCTGCCTTCCTAAACTGCCAGGGAGATCGCAGGGACCAGTGCCATGCCACAGCCCTGGAGCAGAGAAACACTGATATCAAACATG
The DNA here is from genome assembly GCA_007922175.1 of Pelusios castaneus. Lineage (NCBI taxonomy): Eukaryota > Metazoa > Chordata > Testudines > Pelomedusidae > Pelusios > Pelusios castaneus. Next base: position 976,726 of record ML685950.1, read on the forward strand.
CATATTTGCCTGTTTTTAATGCAAGGCATGGTAAATTTTATTCTGATGGGAGAAAATGAACATGTTATATAGCCATACATTAATACACTTTTTTTTAAAAATCACTGAGGGAAAAAATCTTGCATTTAATCAACACACACTAACCTGATATAAATATTGAGCATCAAATTCCTGTGAGCTGAAGCTGATGCTCAAAGTACTCTGTGGATATTTGCGACAGTGGCCTTTGCTTTATGCCTGTCCACCTCCTGCCTGCTGTAAAATAATTTTTAATATCAGGATTTAATGCCCATTTTAAAATGAAAATAAATGCATAGTAAAACTAAATGTTTGGTAACAATTATAAAAGAAAAAGGTGGGATTAAGTGACAAAATAAAACAAAAGGATAAAATCAAACATTTTTTAAATGAAACAAGACATTTTGCTTTTGAGGCTAAGGGATGAAATAATTTCCACAGTATTTGGTACATCTGTATCAAATAACTAACTAAAAGACTCCACATCTCTTCAGCAACGTCAGGGCCTTTCAACAGGAAATCTGGAAAAGGAGAGACCCCTTCCACAACTCACATAACCCTCCCCAAATTGAATCAATCAGAAACAAAATGCACATCCTTCTACACCTTCCAGGGGAAGATTTTAAAAGGTTTTCCACTGGGAGCTGGGCACCTAACTGGCCTTTGTGCCTTTGAAAATCTGCCCCTTAAAGTTCTTTGGATTGAGAGGGAGGCCCAAGAGAGAAAACTTGAGCCAACAGATTCTTCAATAATTTAGAGGCCAGTGCCAGCTCTGCTTACCAGCCTCTCTCCTCTTGCTCTCAAAGTTGTAAACTAGTGAGATCCTCATTGTGAGAGATGGAGCCAAGGGGACTTTTAGTCAAATATGTTCATCTTGCTACCTTTATTAAAAACAAAGATTTTTCTTCTCTCTAGCAGCTCGATTAACAGCATCACAAAAGTCTGCTACTGGGAAAGGGATTTCCAAAGATTTGTGTATTTTCTAAATTTACACAAACATGTAAAATACCACCCCCCACGCTCCTTTCAAAGAATGATGGTTTGTATGTATGCTTCAGAGTCTTTCCTATCTAGCAGGTTTGACGTTGGCAGGAGAGCTTGTCCTGTTTGAGACATGCCTATCTGAAGATGGGCTCCAGTCTCTGATGTACCCTGCAGCAAACCCTGACCCTCCCCTATTAGCCAGGATTGCTGCTCTGATTAGTGCCCTCTGAGGGCTGGGATGAGGGGATCGAACAGCAGGGAGCTACAAAAACTACTAAAGGAGGCTTCCTGCTCCTCTTTCAGCACTTCTTTTGATCAGCAAAAGCTCCTTAAACCAGTTCTGCATCAGAACAGCGAAGAGGTTAGCTGGGATGGGAGTAGACTGTGGAGCTGGAAGGAAATGCCTCCCTGCAAGGGTTCTCCACTTAGCACCCAAATCAAGCCAGGAATCTCCTTATTTACTTCCCATTGAAGACGTCCTTTATGTCTCCCTATATTTTTTCTTGGACTGCAGCTTCCCAGACTCGGTTAGTGCTTGGGATGTGTGTGTTCTCAGTCTTGACGTGTTTAACTGATGAAGATGAGCTGGGAGTCGACAAGCCGGTCCATTTACAGCAGGGTGTGATGTTTGTCTGTTGCTGTCTCTAGTGTTTCATTCATTCATTCACCAAAAGGTGACCTGTGCCAGAGGGGAAGAGCAACTGGCCCAATGTTTCCCATTTTGTATTGTTTCCTGCAAAGACCAGTCAATAGCAGCCCCTCATCCAGGGCCAGCCCGCCCATACAGACGCCAGGCTTTAAGGGGCGCCAAATTCTTTTCTCTATTTAAAAATATATATGAATATGTTATCTCTTATAAACAAAAGTACCAGCCTCAGATGGGGGCACCAAAGTCATAGTTCACTTGGAGCCCCAAAAACCCTTCGGGTGGCCTCCATTCCTCTAAAAAAGGCTGCACCAGATACCTGCTGCCGCCTGTTTCAGAATTCCATAGTCCGAGGCCCCAACTGCAAAGAACCCAGTTGTGGGCAGGGGCGTGAAAACCCAACAATTTGATTTAAATCATAAGCCTTGGTTAGCATTTGTGTTCTCCAGGCAGAGAGTGTTGGTCCTGCAGAGAGTCTGTTCCGCCAGACAAGCCCCGAAGACCGGACTAGCCCTTTCCATTGGCAAAGGGGCTGAGCGGGACCTAAGCGCATCCCACCCACAAACACTACACCTCCTTGGTTTGTTAGAAATAAGCCGAATGGTAGCATCTCCCGTTTAAAATAAGTTTGTATTGGGCATTAAAAGTGATAGAGATGACAACGGTTTTTGTCCTCTAGAAAAAGAAAGGGGAAAGACAGTGGATTTGTACAAACCCCTCTTCTCACAGTCAGGGGAGGGCTGTGCTAGAGGAAAGTATTGCTCATAATGACACTTAAGCCCAGACACTTGAATGCTAAAGGTTAAAAGTACATTCTTCAGGAAAGGGCTCTTTGCCAACTTGAACTATGTTGTATTCACTATCGCTTCTCCTCTTCATCGACCCCCTATCTGTATATAGGGCTTCCAGCATTTGTCATTTGTTGAAATAGCCAAGAAACTTCTCTTGTGGCATTTTGGGGGTGGGGGGTTGTTTTCTATGCTTGTCCTCCAACCCGTCTGTCCATCGTATCTGTCTGTCATTGTTACTCATGGTAAAAACAGTGTACGGCTCTGGTATAAAAGTTCAGATTTTTTTCTCATCCAAAAATGGTTTTACTGATTTTACCTCTAGAAGGGACCATTGTGATTAACTATTCTGTCCTCCTGTGTAACACAGGTTACAGAATGTTACCAAATAATGCATGCCTCAAACCCAACCACTTACGGTCTTATTTTCATGTAAGCTGTATGCATTTAAGTTAATATGGATTTAAAGCAAAAATATGAAGTCCTATATAAATGCAACAACAACTGGAAAAAAGAGGAAGTATCCTTTAGAGACATCTCAATAATCAAACCAAGAGCTGAATCTATAGGCAAGGCTTCCAACTACTCAAGTGAGTAAGGAGCTATGAAAAAATGTTTCAACCAGCCAGACCATGGGCAGGGACATTGTAGGACCTATGAACAGGCTGAAGTGGCCTCATATGAAAAGACCAAGCATGTATACAGAATTCCTCCTGGATGTCATACCTAGGTCTGTGTTATCACTCAGGAACAACCCTCACTCCATACATTTCTATTTTTTTGTCCCAATTAGTTTTTCCACCAAACAAAGATGGAAATAACATTCATTTGATACTCTTTCTAAACTCTAAAGCATTCTTCTTTCTTATACAGTATCAAAACCATTTCTAGGGAGAAGCAGTCCTGGATTACGTGAAAACAAAAGTTTACCTCCTCACCAAGAGTTGAGAGCAGTCCAAGACTGGAAGGTGCAGGGAACAGGCAGAGGAGGAGGGCAGAGCAACGCCAGCCTGAGTTTTGGAAATCAGGAAACAATTTTGATTTGAATTCAGACAATGGGAGAGAAGGCCAGCAGTGCTCTTGGAGGGTTAGGGTGATAGTTTTCTCCTTCCTACAGTGCGAGACTATTAGGTTTGTATCATTCTGCATCTGTTTGAGCAACTGCCCACAGGAGTGTATCTCTTGGCACACTCCCAGCTAGCAGAAGCTCTCGCTCTCTCTCTCACACACGCTAGTTTTGGCTGCCCAGCTGGGGGGCAGAGTCAGCAGGGGAAAGGAGCGTGTTGCTGGAAGAAGATAGGTGGGAGAGGCATTTTTCAAATTTACTATCAAGATATGAGTACCAGCCCCTTTTATTTTTTTACAAAAAAAAGCACTGTGTGTGCGCGTGCGCGCGCGCGCATCAGCTGTTGCAAACAGGATGAAATGACTCAGCAGAGAGGTGACCAGCCCACTGACAGTAGTGGTAAGAGAATGATAAAATTCTATTGAATAGGAATAAAAGACAGAGGTCAAGATTTTTTCCTCCAGCCCCACCCACCTTGTACCTTGTAGTGCATAATTAGCTAAATATCCTTTGGGGATTTAACACCTTCCTCTGAAGCAGCAGACATGAGCCAGGGCAGGATACCTGACTTGAGGAACCACTGCTCTGATATGCTATGGCTATGTCTATGCTCCTATGAAAGCTGGTGAGAGTTCAAACCCTCTGCCCACGCAGTTTGAATGCAAAAGACAGATTTCCACTGGTCCTGTCTTTTAAAGACATGCAGGGTTAGGATGTGTGTCCCTTTCACCTCAGAAAGGCCACTGCTAGTTGGCGGAGCGAGGACACTGGATTGTACTTTGAGAATCACCCTCCAGAAATCCCAGATAGTGAGGGGAGCAGTTTCTCTGCTCAGCGGATGGGTTTCATCTGTTTCCTAACTGTATTTGGCTTTGGCAGCAAGTTCACTCTAACGGGAGCCTGTGTGAGAGTTGCGGATTGGCTGAGGCAAGCTGAAAGGCTTGTTAAGGAAGCACTCCTGACTATGCAATTCAATTACATAAAGCCTCAAAAAATAACTCTACAAGGATCTGGGAGTCTTGTCTGGGTGATGTGTGTCAGCTCCAGAGACAGATAGCCAGGATCCATCTTTCAACCCAAAGGCAGGTAGTGTATTTATGCCACAATCTGACACTGCTTAGCTCTGAATTGTTGTAAAGGGAAAGCTTGCTTCCAAGGGGAGGTGTCTGCTCTTTCCTTTCAAGAGAGTTGCACCCTACAGTCCAACTCTGAGGCCTTGTACAATTACCACGAATCTCCACAGTCAGAGTACAAGGCACTTACAGGCACGCTCTCTAAAGCTTTTTTGTAGGGTAAGAGAAATTGCTGGGCAGGAAAAAGCACCTGGCCATCAATGCTGTTCCTGTTTAACCTTCTTCAGAGCTCTCTGTTCTTTCAGTTGCCCCTTGCCATTCCAGAATAGCGTACTGGGCTCCAACACTGTGCATGATACTCCAGTGCTTGGAGACGATAGGATCCCTTGTCATCTAATGGTACAACCCTGCAAGGTTCTGAGCATCGTTTTTTCCAGCTAAAATCAGTGAGAACTGAGAACACTCAGGGCCTTTAAAGAACAGGCTCTCAGTCCAGTCCAGACAGATATGTTGCAGAGCCAGGATTAAAAGATCCAATCTCAAGCAGAGCAGGTAGCTTTCTGTTGTTGTTAATAATTTAATGGGTGGATTACATTGAAAGGCAAGGAGGGATTTGAAGGAAGAGGAGGTAAATGGTGCCTTGAGGAGACTGTTTTAGGGGTTTCACAGAGCTTCAGATGCATAATTTGCCTTTTGCTGTGACTTCAGTTGAGGGATATATGTCTCATGAAATAACTCATTACATAACATTCACATTTCTGTACATTCTCATTTTTAAGTTGTTCCCTGAGGTTCACACTCTCAGCTCTGAGGACAATTTATTTACTTCCACTTTAACAAGTCCTTTCATAAGTTGGAATCTTTCCACAGAGTCCCCTTAAAGTTTTCTCTTCCCTCACTGAAAAGAAGCACCATAATTATTTCTTCCTAAATCAGAACTTCCCAGATCCCCTGGCAGCGTCCTCTTCAGGGCAAACCCTTCTCATGAGAGAACAGCTGGAATGGATGTGCTGTAACCAAGGTCTTGTAAAGTAACAAAATCTCTCTCCTTTGATTTGGAAGTGCTTTCAAATCAAAATGAGCATTAAATATGTACAGTCTTATATCAGTCTGTAGTCTTTTATTTCTCAGTTTGGTTTTAGGTAATTCTACTCTAGAGAATCTTGCTTGAACCATGGAAACCTGGCTGTGTGAGTTGCAGCAGTAAGGAAAGGAAAGGGTGAATGAAGGCTGAGCTCCTCGGGCCCTGCTGTTCAAGCCAGACACTGCCTTCCTCTCATCTATTTCTAGACTGTTTACCTGGCAAGCACCACATGACCGATCCACAAGGAAATGCTGACATCACTGTGTCTCTCATCTGTGTTCCCTCCCTTTCTGCCTGGCTGGCTGGAGACACTCTCTCTCTTCCCCTCCTATGCATTGATTCTCTCCTTCCTCCACCCCTTTCGCTCCTATGCATTCCTGCAGATCTCTCGCCCTACACGCTTTTCCTGGCTCAAGACCTAGTCTATAACGCTGGTCCCTAGTGCAGCTAACGAACCATGTTGTCTCAGCCACATTAGCAAGCAAAAGTCATGTTAGATCATGACCCACAGCTGCACTAGCACACCGTTATACTTGAAGTGTGAACAGATCCTAAGTTAAATGGGACTTCGAGACCCTAGAAAATTGCTTGTCAGTTCTGGATAAGGGGTGCATAGCGTATAATTCCCTGGCTGCTGGGGATTTAAGAAATTAATTGTGTGGGGTTTTTTTTATCTGCAGCTACTTTCCAATTAATCCTCTTTTATATCTATCCAGCCCACCCTTTCCCCCTAACATCCGTATGTACATGTAACTATCTTAGGTGCATTGTATTGCCTCACCAGCCAGATTGGATCCCTCTCTCCCCCTGTCAGCATTTGGAATGAGGTGAGTTCAGTCTCTTCTCTCCAATGTGCAATGGATGCCTTGGTCCCTCCTCCCCATTCTTTTCGCCAAACCTACCTTGAGGATTAGCTGACACAAGAAATCAAGAGGATTTCCTGGGAGTCTCTTTGCCTGGGCCCTTCAGAGCTGGGAAACCCCCTGGAAGAATCAACTAAGGGAGGAGCCTCCGACACAGGTGCTTGACTTTTGGAAGGATTATTTATCCTGGGAACCATGTGGCAAGGCTCTAAGCTTGGGCTGCTCTGTAGAAGCTTTCTCCCTGCAGTTTGGCACCGAGCCAAAGTATGCAGTTTAAAGGAAATGTTTAATAAAGACACAGGAGCCTCAAACTGTTTACTTTTCCTTGCAGAAAGGTAGAGAGATGGTGTCCTTAGAGCAAGTCAAGGAGGCCAGAGAATCAAAGGCTGTGTAGATTGCAGGACAGGGCTCATCCTCTAACCTTCTCCTCCACTAACAGCTGCCACCCTGAGGGGTCATAAACTGTTGGGGCCCATTAGTGGGTCTATTAAGTCTCCATTAGTGAGGTGTGAACTCATTACCCTACTATACTTGGAGGTGGTTTCCACTTGCAGGGCATTAGCACTTTAAGAGGCACATTTGCCACTTAGAGCCGGTCTGTGAGAAAACCAGAGAACCACCTCAGAGTTTTAAAGCAGTTACAAATGGTTTCTGCATGGAGACTGGGAGTATGGCCCCTCTGAAGTGCTCACGCCCACGCTTCCCCTGTAGGCAAACAGCTCTGTCTGACCCGAGCTGTATAAACCTTGAATTCTTCCTCCACATCGTTTATTTCTGCAACATCTACAATAAATTAGCTAATTAATCTTCTACTTACATGGCTGTATACAAGGTTGTAGCCCTGTGCTCTCAGGATATTAGAAGGAAAAGGAGGGTGACGGTAGGGTAATTGCTTTGATGGGACCAACTTCTGTTTCCTATGTTTTATTTTTGTGTTGGATGGGTGTCGTCAGGGTTGTGGGGTTCCCGCCACTCCATAGTTGTTTTGGTTGCTTTTATGATTTCTAGGTAACTTTCCTGATTCTCCCCCCCCCCATGGAAGCTCGTGATCATTCCTTGTCTGAGCTGGCCACTTGTGGAGTACGTCAGGTGCACTAAGTGTTCGGCCTATTTGGAGCTATAGATAAGGGTCAGAGGCTTATAGATGGTGAATCCTCTGGGGAAGATGTTTCGTTTCTGGCATTTGCTCAGGAAGTAGTTGTCACTGTCAAGTTTTGCTTCCTCTTTCTTCATGTTCTGGAGTTTCCATTTCAGATGGCAAAAGTCAACATCTTTCATGCAGTGTTGCTGTAGCTGTGTGAAGTTGATTGAATAAAAGATATTACTGAACCCACCTTGTGGCTCTAATTTTCTACTTGTCATTTGATTTATCTCTTGAGTGAACAGCTCACTTACATGAAAGGAGCGAGTTGAATTGGGAAGGAGCAGGGTAAAGACAGTGGAATTGAGGGTGGCAACTGGTGTGGAAGAGAGAGAAATGGGCTGATTTGTGAAAGAAGAAGAGGGAGTCTCGTATGTAGAGCTTCAAACAAAAGAACTCGCCAAAAAAGATAACCATGGACTTAAGTCAGGCCATGGCCTATTATCCTCTGATCTCCTTTGTTGTGTCACAGCATGCTGTCTGTGGGAACCCTGCTGCAGAACACTAAAAGTGCCTTCCCTAGCGTGTATCTACACTGCAATTAGATGCCTGGGCCAGATGACACGGCTGGGAAGACTTAGCTGGGGTTGGACTAGATGACTTCCTACGGTCCCTCCCAGGCCTGATCCTCTATCATTCTATGACTCTGGATTGTGGGCCTTGGGCGAAGGGACTTGTTAATTGCAGTGCAGACATTCTGGCTTGGGCTGCAGCCTGAGCTCTGGGCCCTCCCACATTGCAGGGGCCTGAAGCCCAGGGCTAAATGTTTACACTGTAATTACACAGCACTGCAAGCTGAGTCCAAGGGCACAGGCCAGCCGCAACTGTCTAACTGCAGTGTAAACACACCCATAGTGCGCTTTCACCCACTGGGGGCACAATCAGCAGGAGGTCCATACAGCCAGTTAACGTGCAGCAGGCTAGCACGCTATCGATTTACACCCTAGCTTGTTACGTGCTAACTCTTTGTAGACATGGCCTTTGCCTTTTTAGATTGTTCATGCTTTGGAGCAGGGGTCTTGTCTTCCTCTCTCTGAAAAAGAGTCAGCATGTCTTTGGTATTAGCACAATCAATCTGTCTGAAATCAGCTAGGCTGTGGGGGTGAGGGGAATATCAACTCTTCATCTATTTACAACAACCGATCAAATATGTATTTATTGTATCCTCCTCCTTCTGGCCTTCACATGTCACTGTTGTCTTAACCTGGGAGCTCTTTGGGGCCATGTTTTGTATGTTCCTGTAAAGATCTTGGCACAGTGAAGGGCCAATTCCAGATTGGTGCTTCTGGTACAACTTCTATATGAATACAGTAGTGATAAAATTAAATAAGAAAGGGGTTATTAAATTAGCCAACAACTAAGGTCTCAGGGGTTAAATGAAAGACAACTCAGTCCTTGAAAGAAAAAAGTTGCAGGTAAATGTGAAGAAATACAAAAGATGTCTGAGAGATGGCAAATATTCTATCATTCATGGCCAACAGAAGAGGATCCTAATGTGTATGTTCATAGATAAGTCACTTCTTTACTAGCTGGGTTCTCCTCCTAATGTCATGCGAGTCTTTCCTAATGAGTCTCTCTGTTAACTGTTGTTTCTTCAGAGATGGGGGAAGGAATCATGCCCTGCAGACAGAGAGGAAAAAGAAAAACCCCATCCATCATCTCTACACTAAAGCCCAGTCCAGACATCTCTCTTCCCAAAACTGGTTTTGAACACAGCTGGTCAGTGGATGGGGCAACTGTGTGCAAACTCATTTTAAAGAGCCATTCAGAAAGAAGACTGATTCTGTGCTTTAACCCCAAGACTTGGCCCCAGCTCTCCCTCAGATTCAGGTCATGTCTACACACACGGCTACAGCAGTGCAACTACAGCGCGGCTGGCGAAGATGCTCTTCTGTGCCAAGGGGGGAGAGCTTTCCTGTGCCACCGCCTCTTCACTTAAGCACTCCCGCGGTGCACTACACCAATGCAGCGTTTTAAAGGGAGACCTGCCCAACCCACACAATCATTGGAGTGTACCTCAAGGTGGGGAGGAGAAGGAAACCAGAGGGGAAGTGTGTGAGAGGCGGAATGCAATGACATGTTTGTGACGGCCACTGGTACCTTCTAAGTGCTAATACACAAAGAATGGAGGAGAGGCTAGCCATGCGATATGTCGCAGAGCCATGGACATATGTAGTTACCTTGCACTTTGACCACTCTTATTTGCCCTCTGCGCCGTTATTCACATCTTACTTTAACAATTGAAGCCCCTCAACAGTGTCAAGTGGTTGAGATTAAAAAATAAATCAACTGGGCAAAGTGTTTTCCTCTTCCACAAAAGAAGAGTTTCCTTTCAAATTACCCCGATCCAGCCTGGGCTAATGGGAGCTTGACTGTACATAAATGTAATGGATTTTATCCATTACCCATTTTATCCATTATCCATTTATCCAGTATCCTGCAAGACTCTGGAACTAGAAAAAGTATCTTCATCCCCTTGGAAAAAGGAGACTTGCAGCTTTCCATCGGGACTCAGCATCTATATCTAGCCTGGAACATGCTGCCATGTCTTCATTTTAAATCTGGGAGGTCTCAGTTATGAAAGCTATTTTATGTTCTTTTTAGGCATTTTTATGAGTTCCTTGTGCAATGTGACTCACGGTAACAAAGGCACCTGAGTTATAGGATGAGGGTTACACAAAATTGTTCCAATCAAATCTGTAAAACTCTAAAACATCCCTAAAGTAGCATTTCTATAACATGTTTAGACAGGACGCAATTGTACGATATTGAGGTTTTATCAGTGCACACTTGGGGTAACCTGGTTAATTCATTTGTAGTGTCATCACTTGTAAGTAATGGGGACATCCCCCAGTGACAGTGATAGAACTGTGAACCCATACCACACCATCACCATTGCACATTTATATGTCTTAGCAGTGAATAATTAACTGTGTCACAATATAAACTGTCAAGACAAAACTTCCAGATTAGCACTCCCCTGCGACAAATGGGAGAGTTCACTCTCTGAGCTACTGTTTCTGGCTATCTACACGCAATCTCAAATTGTGCACTGATTCATAACAAGAAAGGCTTTCTTTCCCCACAAGGAAGAACCATTTTTTGTAAATGAAACTTAAAATTCTTATGAAACTGATGGGATTGTCTGAGAAAATTCCAGTGAAGTGTCCCACCAAATGCTGATTCAGCCTCAGTCCTGTGGCTAAACTGAATTGGGACATCCTATTGCAGATCTCCTGTGACATGCTGGGGAAACAAAGGTGGTGGAATGTGACCAAGATCAATGGGGGAGAACTCTTCTTGGTTTACACTTACTGTGAGACCATAAATTACTGACAGAAACAGCACCTCTATAGGGACTTGGAATGGTTAGCTCATTACAAAAAATGATTGTTCTGTTCACACATTGATCAACTGGTGTAAACAGGCCCCATCTGCTCTCTGAACTGACTTGGCTAACACTTGCCCTCCTCCATCCTGGCATGTGTATAGTTACCTCTCCACGGTGATTTCCACTTCATGCATCTGACGAAGTGGGTTACAGCCCACAAAAGCTTATGCCGAAGAAAATCTGTTAGTCTATAAGGTGCCACAGGACTCTCCTTGTTTTTGCAGCACCTCTATAGTTTTCCTGCTCAGATAAAGAATTTCCACTAGAACTCTCTCTTCTGGATTCATAGTTTAAAAACAATTCCACGTGTAATCTGTTTTCAGAATTATTGGTTCTCTTTCTTAAAGAATGTAAGTGAGAAGGACTGAAGGTATCTGACAATACAGGTGCACCAAAATAGATTCCTTTAGGAAAAATCATATGGATTTTCCAGGAGAGAGAGTATGTGCCCACGCATGTGTGTGTGTATGAGAATGAACGGATGTTACCATGAGTGCATGTATATAAAAAGGAACTTCCATTTGGATTCTAATTTGAAAGGGGCATCAACCACCATCCAAATGATGGCTGTAATTGGAGACTGCAGCTGGGTTGGCAAGCTGCCTGCAGATCAAAGTGCTATATAGACATAGGCCTTGAAAGTTTTTCTGCTGGTAATGATATTGCAAGACATCTTGTGAAAGAAAGACAAGAATGGCAGAGAAGGCAAAGTCCCTGTTCATTGTGAAAAGGATGGGAAGAAGAAAGTGGAGTTTCTATACAATGCTCTGTCAGAGGAAATCAACTATAAACATTATTTCCATTTTATAGATGGTTGAGAAATAAAGCTGAATGGGAGTTTTAGCAGCTGCGACATGCAGCTCCACCCTCCCCGAAAGAGCACTTCTATGGCCTTCATGAGGTTAAGTAATAAACACTTTGTCTTCACACTGCTATTTATAGGTGGCTTGGGGGCATAAGGCTCTTTTTCTGCCCTTCCCTGGGCACAAGATTACTGCAGAACCGGAATTTAATAAGATCAACAGTAAATTAGAATGACCACACATGGGCTGAAGTGCTAATTACAGAGTGGAACTGGTTTGCATTAGTTCACTATCCTCTCCCCTCCGCTCTTTCTTGGAGACGTAAGGCTTTAGCCTAATTGTGGAACTAGATCACAAGCTGCTCTGTTGTACCTGAGTTGGAGAAGAACCATGTTATAACTGAATCAGAAGTCCTGGCTATCATGGCAGGTTTATTCCTCCTCTCCCTCTCTTTGGTCTCACATTGCAACTTGCATCTCTGACAATTGCTCAGAGTTAACATGCCTAAAACGGTATTAATTTTTCCACCTACACCCTCTTCATTTCCTCCTTTTTCCACTTCTGTCAAATTTGCTACAATGTTCTCTGGCACCTAAACATGGAACCCAGGGGTCTTCCACAATGCCTCCCTCTCTTCCCCTCTCATTCAGGCTGTGACTAAATCTTGCCACTTCTTACAATGTAATAAAATAGATCCTTTTCTGTCTGTCCCTATGCATATATTATTTGTCTATGCCCTAATCATCTCCCATCTTGATTATTGCCAACAGCCTTCTCATTCAGATCCTTCCTGAGAAGCTACTACTTCTGGGTTATTTAGAAGAAATGAGTTAATGTAAAAGCAAGAAAATACCACCTTATGGCACCATCGAGATACAGGTAACTCCGTGACCTTCTGTTGCTCAAAACTTTATCCTTCCGCATCCCAACCTCCTTCTTGATTATTACTTTCACTCAGGGAGTCACATCTAGAACTAGATTGTAAATTCTTTGAGGTTAGTAACTTACCTTTTTAGTTTTTCAGTAATGAACCTAATGCATGTTGGACACAGTATAAATAATAGTTAACCAATAAATAGACAAGATTTTATTTTCTGACTTTCTCTTCCTTCTGCTCCATCGTTTCTGTCTTTATTTCTTACAGCTACCATCACTTTGTCCATTGTTATCACCTTCTCCACCCCATTCTTTTCTCTCTATCCACAGCATAGGTTCTGGTCTATAACTCTAATGACTGCTGACCTACTTCAATAAGCACAATGAGAAGGTAGGTGTGTTGGTGTAAAGGAGAGGTTATTAGGGAAATCTCAAGGAGAAAGAGGAAAGAGCTAAATGAAGAGGAAGGATTTAGGCCCTACCTGTTGTTGTCTCTTATGTTCACTTGAATGTCTTGTACTTTTCCTTTTCAAACAAACCATGGGAAGGCCCACTTGCGAGTCAGTGGGGTTAAGTGGGCCCAGAGTTGCAGAACACTTGAGAGCCACTGGAATCAAATGGGCCTTTTTCTGCAGACCAGATCTTTGAGTGAATTTCTATTACTCCATTTGATATAGTACCATTTGTTATTTAAAATGTTTTTTAATATGATAAGGGGTGATGGAATGGAGATGAATAAATAACTTCTGCAGATAACTGTCCAGTTGATGAAAAGAGCACAGACTCAAAGTTCTTACACCTTTCCAGCTTCCTCTTTTCAATGGCAGACCTGTCCCACCCTAAAAGAACGAGAAGAGAAGACTGAGTTTAGCCTCTCACATCTTCAGGAAGCTTCCCAAGGCTGCGTGTCTCACAGACAGGGCATTCCCTTGGCATGGTGCCCTTCTGGCTTTGTCCGTAGAGGAATGTAACCAAGAATTTAATAAACAACAATAGCATAAAACCGTGTACTTTCTATTCTGAAAGTACTGTATTATTTGACTAATAAAAGAAGAACAGAGACTATAGTTTGTCTCTTTTCATATATTTGTGATCAATGGAGGTGAATTCTGGTACATGAGGAAGTAAAGGAGTCCATGCTGCAGGGCAGAACTGGTCTCGGGGCAGGCAAATGTTAGGCAAATAAACTGAGCAGCACTCAATTCTCTGACTCCCCTTTTGTCTTGACCTGCATCACTCTGCTACTTCAGATCTGAGATACATAACCCCTCCAGATCTGCCAATGACCGTCAGTCCTGATATTATGGATATCTGCTATTTCAGTTCTGGACATGCCTTGTGGAGAGCCTTCTCTCTGGCCTACGTTAGGCTTCAGGTACCTGCTGGCCCTCCCCCCCAGCCCTCCGGACAAACTGGGACAATTAACACGTGAATGACCGAAGTCATGTTTGAACCCAGGAATCCTGAGACCATGAAATGACACGTAACTCTCAATGCTGGAAAGAGTTATTCATATCCTTTGGCAGGAGATTTGGCTACCATGGTCCAAAGAGAAAGATCAGCGTGCTTTTTGTGTCTCCTAGGAGCCGTGGACCCTATGTTCAGGGTGGGCATTACTTGGGCTGTAACTCAGAGGCGCTGGAAGTATGGTTAACCACTCAGAGTTATCCGGGTCTCACAAGAAAACGTCCCAGAAGATTCCATGCTGCAATGTCAGGCTACGTGACAGATGATTTGCTATCTTTGCTGGTCCCCATTACACGCTGTAGTGAGGAGTGGCACTAGTTGATGGTAAAGTTCTAGCAGGGCTAATTAAACAGACTGTGCTAATAACCTTCCATTTTGGGAATAGTATTATTCATAATTTAATAGATTGCTGCTAAAACATTAACCTTTCAACAGCTGGCACTGAGCCCACGGCAACCTTTGTGCTGACCGTCTTTCAGGAAAACGAGCATTATTGTTAAAACAGGAATAAATCATTCACGGCTTCAGTTTTTGTGTCAAATTGTACAGGAGAAAACTGGGTAATTTATTTACCTTTAGGGGATTATTTTTTATGATTTTATGATCGTATTCAATGATTCAGAAACATTGACCGAACACCATTGTATACTCATTTTTACCTTTCCAGTGCTTTGATGTGCTGCTTTTATCTTTCAAAATGGCAGGAGTGATACACAGCAGCTTAATCCAGGCACAAACACATCCCATTTCAAAGGTGGAGGGGAACCTACACTCCTCCACCACCACCAAAAAGCTCAGAATCCACATCTGCTTTTCAACCTGAGCAGTGGGAGTGCCAGCCTGCTATAGTTTGCAGTACAGGACAGGTTTTGTGCAGCACAGTTTAGTATTTACTAACCTAAATATTTATTTGAAGATTCACACACAAAGTACTTTCACAATTCAAAAGTAAATAATTTTTTTAAAGGTTTGAAAACGTTTCTATTTGGAAACACACCACGGGGTGTTGGGAATGGGAGACTGTAATAGCCAGGACTGGTTCCGAGTGTATATCCAACTCCCTGGCGAATGGAATGTGACTGCAGACCCCCAAGGGACACTTGTACTAACTTCTGGGACTTTCTACTGATTAGCTGAATCATGTTTTGCTTTCAGAGCTCCTCCAAGATGGCTCTTCTTGTACCATGGAAATATAAAAGAATCAGAGCTAATTGGTGACCAAATAGCTGCATTACAGAGCTCTATATAGTCAAATTCCAAAGGGGTAGCCTGACGAAGTGGGATTTTCTCCCACGAAAGCTCATGCGATTAATAAATCTGTTAGTCTTTAAAAGTGCCACAAGACTCTGTTGCCTAGAGCTCTATAGTAAGGGCTAAGGCTCTTCCGTTGATCCACTCTTGTGGCAGGTGTTAAATCCCTGCATAAAAGTGTACATGTTCTAATATCAGTTAATAAGGTGAGTAAGCAGAAGAATTCCAGGTTACAGACGCCTTATGTGTATCCACAGCACATTCAAACACATGGTACCATGCAAACCAAAAATTATTACTGTAATGTTTGAAGGAATGTCCAAAGTAAAGGTCCAATTCAGGAAAAATATGGAACATCCCCATTAGACTTCTGCCAAGTCCAGTCTAGCCTATTTCATAATGCAGCCGTCGCAATAGTATGTAGGTTTTGCAAAAAAGAGGGTCATGCTCAGAAGAGTACAACTGCTTGTTGAGTGAATTGGTTTAATCAACATTACATCCCACTGTGCATCTTTGGGAAACCTCCATTTACACCCTCCTGATAACAGCAATGGAGGCATGAGTAGAGAAAACAGAGATCAACACAATCTAAGATTCCCAGCACCAAGTACCTTCCTCCAAAACATCAAAGCTTGATTTTCAGGGATGTTAAGCACCTGCACTTCCCATTCACCTTAATTAGCTGTGAGTGCTTAGTCCTTCTGAAAATCAGGTGGCAAACCTGAGAGTTATGGTTCTCCTCCAAGTAGTATCATTTCCAAAGAGCCATTCTTACCATTCCCAGTCTCTGTAGCCTTTTTCAATGGATGCCTGACTCGTTTATCTCACGTAGCAAAAAAAAAAAAAAAAATCTAACAACAATTTAAAAAATTGCTCTAAATATAATCTGAACTGCATCAGACATAGTGGAATCTGTTCCCATCTGCAGCTATGGGAGTCCACGCAAGAACCTGACCTTGGACAGTGAATGAGAGAGAGAATCTAGGGAAAGAAGGTGGGTGAGGCACTATCTTTTACTGGACCCACTTCTGCTGGTGAGAGAGAAGATGTGCACTCACACAGAGCTCCTCAGCAGGTCAAGACGTGCTCTGTGTAGCTCAAAATCTTGTCTCTCTCTCCACCAGAAGCTGGTCCAATAAAAGTTCTGACCTCACCCACCTTGACTTGTCCCTAGGACCAGCACAGCTACCACAACACTGCAGAAAACATCGCTTACTTATTTGCTATAAAAGAAAAGAAGTCTTCTGCCACCAGAGAAACGGCGATATTTTTAACCAGTGACAAGCAAGTGAAAAGAAACATCCGAGCCATCGTGTCACAAGAGCTTATCAAAATGTTATAAAATGTCCGTTGCTTTGTCATTCTTAATGTTATCTTTAAATCAAACACCTAGTTTGTGCCATCGCGATCTTGTTCATTGACGGGGGACATTTTTACAGAAGAGCCAGTTGCAGAGCTCTGTTTGGGGTGGGGAGGTTTGAGAGTGGGAACACAGGTGTCCTGAGAGGGCCACACCTGTGCTAGAGGTCCCAGGTTTGACAATGCTTTTGATGGAAGCTGCCCCCTGGTGGCCATTGCAACGATGCCTCACATCTGTTCTAGGTGCATTTCACATAACACCTCTTCTTCTGTTGTTCTTTCCCAAATGTCTGACTCTAACAGAAAATCTCTTTTCATTGCAAATTCTGAGCCTCATGTAGAGAAATAAGTGACTAAACAATAACAGAGATTTTAGGAATGGATTTGACACCATTAACTTGTGTTTGAATAGAGACAAAATGTGGCTTTCTTATTACAAAGTGATTTTCACCTCTCTCAACCTCACCACTTTCTGATATGTTATTCTACAATGTTTGAATCTATACAACCTGTCTGATTTGCTGAAGTAATCTGACCTGATCCTGTGATTACACGTCACTGCATATATCTTTTCCTCCTATAGTGTAACTTTTCCATTTTCTAGCATCTGATGAAGTGGGACTTCACCCACAAAAGCTCATGTGAAAGGTAAATTTGTTAGTCTTTAAAAGTGCCCCAGAATTCCTTGCTTTTTTGAGAGGATAAGAGACATTGGCTGAGCTGAAACAGAAAGCACTGTACAGCAAAAGCCAGAACTGAAATGCATTAGTGGAGCTAATATTTGAATTCCAGATAGGGGGTCCCTCCCCCCAGCCTAAAGGGAGGAGTCACTGGTCCTGGGATTCAACTGATTACAGGGGACAAATTATAACAACGCAGGGACAGGCGTGAGGCTCAAAGGTATAAATGAGGGATCTGGATGGGGGCAACAAGTGGAGAACTCTGGGCAGCAACCACTGCTCCCGGACAATGCCTAGGGAACCAGCAGACACTGCCCAGGGGAACTCAGCCCAGATGTGTACTGGATGGAGGAATGGAAATAGGTCCCACGGTTGCAGAGTACCCCCTCAGCCAACCTTTCCCACTGGTGTTATGAATGGCCACTTTGCCCAGCACTAGGAGAAGGCTGACAGGCGATCCCACTGCTTAGTGGGGCCATGGATTGGGTGTGCATAAAGGAATAAGTACAGGGAGAAATGCAGCAAGAACCTCAAAAAGAGGTTCGGGAGGACCTGGAACAGGGGCTGCAGCCTGGAGCACTCTAGGTACACATGTGCCAGGGTCTCCCTCATGCTGCAAAAGGGGCAGGTGTCGGGACCTGAGGGGTGAACTGTGCCAGGCACATGCCCATGCTCACGGCTCCATGAAGGAGCCTTCAAGAGAGCTGTAGGGTGGGCGCCCAAGATTAGATAGCAGGTTGGGCTGCAGTGCACTGGATAAGCTGGGTACCTGAAGCTTTCTCCCCACTCTTCCTAGTTTTCAGCAGTACCGTTAGTACGTTCATTAGCAGCAAATCAAGCACAATAAGGAGAAAGAATGCCTGGAATGCTGGGGTCTTTAAACATTTATTCCCCCACGGTATTTTTCCACAGCAGTAGGGAGAGAGCAGCGTGTGCAGAGTTTTACAAATGGATCACAATACTTTGTTTCTTCTTTAATGAAAGTTTTGATACTTCCCATATTTAATTACAATTGTCTCCCAGCTCTTGTTGAAAGATTCACTCTGAATCAGACAAAGACTCTGTGAAGTCCATCCAATGTAGATATACAATACTTTAATCTATATACTGCAGAACTCTGTTTTTTCTGCTCAACACCCAAAGGAATTTACCATTAGAGCTAAAAGGGTTGGCTTGTAATCAGGGGTCCAGCTGTTCTGTGATTCTGCAACCCTGAAATTTACATCATGCTCCAAATCTCATCTTATTATTTTTTTTAAAATTACATTTCTAGCCCTTATTGTTACAGACATAAACTTGGTAACAGGAATAGAGTGTTAATCGTTGTAGTGAAGTCTACCTGAGTCTGCTGAGGGCCCGAAACAGTGACTCTAAGATATGTGGACTGCCCCTTTTATGCAGGAACTCAAGGACTCCTAGGTGGGTGCAGAAAGGAAGGTTGCTCACCTGGGTGTAGTAACTGGAGTTCTCCAAGATGTGTGTCCCCATGGGTGCTTCAGTGTCGGTGTGTGCGTGCACCCCGCACCATGGATCAGAGAACTTTCCAGCAGTGCCATCGGGGCTGCGCAAGCATGAGCGCAAGGCGCTCGTCTCGCGGCGGCTTTGGTACCCTTTTGCGCTCGCACGGCCTGACCCCACCTCAGTTCCTTCTCTATCTGGAAGTGCAAAAAGGAAGGTACATTCTGAAGAAGAGAGGGGAGAAGGGAGGGTAGTGGAGCACCCACGGGGACACACATCTTGGAGAACTCCAGTCACTAGACCAAGGTAAGCAACCTTCCTTTCTCCACCAAGGAGTGACCCTGTGGGTGCTCCTGCGTTGGTGACTCCCAAACTGTGCTCCTAAGTGGTAGGAGGGGCTTCTGAGGAGTTAGTCTGTAATGTTGAGGGCACTGATATGTCTACCGCAGTGCCAGCTCTCGAGGCTTGGGCAATAGCATAATGTTTTATGAAGGTATGTGAGGATGCCCACGTTGCTGCCTTGCAGATTTCAGTCATCGGTACGTTCTTAAGGAAAACTGTGGTGGCGGACATGGCTCTTGTGGAATGGGATTTGACGTGGTCTGGTTGTTGCACTCCAGATAGGTCATAACAAGAGCATGTGTGGCTTGAGATCAGTTTTGATAATCTCAGTGGTTAAAGTATAAATTGATGGGCCCCGGA
Source organism: Pelusios castaneus (assembly GCA_007922175.1). NCBI lineage: Eukaryota > Metazoa > Chordata > Testudines > Pelomedusidae > Pelusios > Pelusios castaneus. Next base: position 996,376 of record ML685950.1, read on the forward strand.
ACTCTCCTAATCTCTGGGCCCCCTTCATGCACATGTGGGCCCCAGTCCAGGTAGGCATTTGCAACCACTTCTCAGTACCACATGCATCGGTTATTGCTCCATAAAAATATTTATAATTTTACATGGCGTTTGTGTCTATAGCAATTATTGTCACAAACTAGCAAACACTGCATCACACAATAAGTATTGTGATTAACAATGGTGGGCGTAGGACCTGCCAGCAGCCAGGGCAGGGCAGGGCAGAACATGCGTTCCGCTGGATTTTTCTATTTTTAGGGGCCCCAGAACTCTGGTCCCTCAAATTTGGGGGCCCCGGAACTGTGTTCCGGTGCGTTCCCCCTTACTTTAACCCCTAGATAATCTCTGTTTAGAGAAGGGCATGCCCTTGTTTCTACCAGCTATTGAGACAAAGAGTCTAGGAGTGATTCTAAATTCTTTTCTTCTGTTTAGGTAGAATGCCAACGCATGGCGGACGTTGAGGGTGTGGAGAAGAGCCTCTTGTTGACTTGTATGTGGTTGAGGGAAGAAAAGAGGTAAGTGAATAGAATAGTTTGATTAGTGTGGAAGGGTGTGGACGCTTTTGGTATAAATTTAGGATGAGGTCTCAGGGAGACTTTGTCGTTATGGAATATAGTGTATGCTGGGTCAGCCATCAGGGTGGCTAGCTGGCTTACCTGTTGTGCTGAAGTGATCGCTATTAAGAAGGCCACCTTCATCGTCATGTGGCTGAGACAGCATGTAGCTAAGGGTTCAAAGGGTGGTTTCATCAAGGTCTTTAGAACAAGGAATAGGTCCCAGGCAGGGGTGGGGAGATGAATTTCTGGATATACATTCTTTATCTCTCTTATAAAGTGTTTGATGATAGGGTGAGAAAAGATCAAAGAATCTTCTATGTGAATATGGAATGTAGCAATGGATGCTAGGTGATTTTTATGGAACTTAATGAAAGCCCTGTTTCTTTCAGGTGGAATAGGTACACCAGAATGATGTGAATTGGTGTGGAACTTGGGGCCACCTTCATTTTGGAACACCAGCTGGTGAGTCTGTGCCATTTCTGGAGGTAAGTCTTGCATGTTGATAGCTTCCTGCTATTTAGGAGAACGTGTTTTACTGGGTCAGATCATAGTAACTCTTCGTCCTGGAACCAGAGAGGAGCCAGGCTGTGAGATGTAGTTGTTTTAGGTTCGTTCTGGGATAACAAGTCATGTTGCAGTGGGAGTGTAATTGGTAGCTTGGAGGACATTTGTGTCAGAAGGGTGTACCATGGTTGTTTCAGCCATTCTGGTGCTATCATTATGGTTGTCGCCAAGTCTTTTCTGATTTTTATGAGGGTTCTGTGGATTAGAGGTATTGGGGGGAGGGGGGGAGGGGAGAGGCACACACGCATATGATAGTTTGTGGTTCCAAGATATGAGGAAGGCATCTCCTTTGGAGTTCTAGCCCAGTCCTGCTCTTGAGCAAAAGGACGGGCATTTGCAGTTGCTGTGTGCTGCAAATAGATCTATTGATGGGTATTCCCATGAGGACAAAGCGTCTGACGAAGTGGGATTTTCTCCCAGGAAAGCTCATGTGATAAATAAATGTGTTAGTCTTTAAAAGTGCCCCAGCACTACTTGTTTGATTTACTGGACTAGATGACTTCCTAAAGTCCCCATTAACCCTAATCTTCTATTATTCTATGATTCTCTCTACTCCTAATCCATATTCCGCTTTCACATTAGTCCTTTAGGCCACAGTGTCATACTAGGTCAGCAGGCTCAGATAACTTGCACCCAAGAGTTCTAAAAGACCTGACTGAGGCACACTCTGGCCCACCGGAAGTTCATTTTTAATACATCTTAGAATAGTGGGGAAATTCAAGAAGACTAGAAGAGTTCTAATGTTATGCCAATATTTAACAAGGGCAAGCAGGATGACCCCAGTAACAATAAAATGGTCAGCCTGACATCAATTCCAGGAAAAATGGAAAAACAGAGACCAGCTTCAGTTAATACAGAATTAAAGGATAGGAATATTATCAATACCAGTCAACATGGAAAATGGATTTTATCAAACCTGATTTAATTCTTTTAAGAGATTATAAATTTGGTTGATAAGGTAAATGTGTAAGTATACTATACTTAGACTTCAAGCATCTGACGAAGTGGGATTTTCTCCCACGAAAGCTCATGCAAAAAATAAATCTGTCGATCTTTAAAAGTGCCCCAGGATTCCTTGTTGGTTTTGCTGACCTAGACTAACATGGCTCCCCCTCAGATACTTAAACTTTCGTAAGGCATTTGACTTACCACATGACAATAATATGTTCCAGGAGAGGACACTGTTGACAAGTTCTACATATCCATTCATAACTGACAATACCATAGGTCTTAGTTCTAAACCGTTCCTCATTATTCTCCATGATCAGTCAGAGAATACTGTTGTCCTCTTTGAAAGATGCAGCAGAACTAAAGGGATATACTTTTAAATGGTTTGACTCCTTCCTTCATGGGCACACCCAGATCATGTTTATGGGCAACTGCTTCTCTGTCATCAGAAACTTCATCTGTAGAGCATGATAAGGTTCCACTCTCTCTCCTATCCTATTTAATATCTATATGCAGTTGCTGTTGTAATGTAAAAACTTAGAAACTGCTGTCCTGATCAGACCAGTGATCCATTTAATCCAGAAAGTTGCCAAAGTGTCTCAAATACTAACAATATGCAGATGATCTTTAACTCTGTTATTGTTCATCACATACCCAAACATAACCCACTTCCCAACTGAGATCAGTTCATGGATGGGGAAGAGATGATTGATGGTATATCAAAGCAAGATGCAGAGTATTCTTGAAAACAGAGTTAAACAATCTGAAGAGCTTGAAGAACCACCATGATGTAGCCACAAACTGAAATGGATGTCCCCAAATCAGAAAGATATTCAACAATCTAGAGTCCCTTTTGGACTTCTTTTTCAAATTGGACACATTCAAATTGGACACTCACTAGCCACAAAAAAAAAAAAAATGTATTTGGCCATCTGTGACTATTATTTTCTGGGCCACTAATTGTCTAAGACTAGGATACATACAAGATCAGCTCACTGCTTGGTCCTCAACTGTGTTTACCAGCTTCCCTCTTTAGAAACAGTGGAATTGCACAGGAGACATGGCTGTTTTATCTGCTAACTCTGGCTTTTGAAATTCACTGCCACAGGAATTTAGAATGACCATAAACCTCACCACTTTTGAGGCCTGCACGTAATTCCCACCCCTTCAATCTAATTTGCTAATCCAGCATCTCTGATTTGCAGTAAAATAATATTCTTGCATTAATAATTGTTAGTTGCCCAATTGCCCATGTATATATCTGTCAAGTCAGTGCAGTAACGTCTGATTTTATGAAAAGCTATACGAGTGTTGCCAAAATGTATCTGCCTTGGGTACCTGCCAGAAACAGATAAAATAAATCAAATATCCATCCAGGTAAGGGTTTCATAATGCATTTCAGGTTTTATGCCATTGCCTTTCGTTGTTAACTATTTTTGATTTTCTGGCAGTGAAATGCTATCTTGGCCATCTCTCTTCTCATGTAAAGTGTTTTTTTTATCATTTCTGCTAATTTGATGAAATACCTTTATCACATTTTGGACATTAGAGTAGAAAGGGCCACAGGACACCTCGTTTGCTTTGTTTCCATCTCTGTGTCAAATAGGTTGCACAGTCATTCCTTACTTGTTTTGTGTCTCCGAGTTGGGCATGGATTTGGTATTTAAAATAGCCTGCCTTAGTTCTGCATATTTCATCATGGTAATGTTCTGAATAGTATGATTGTTCTGAGCAGGAATCAGAGGCAAACTATCTTGTGGTTTGTGATCCATTGCTCCCTGTTCCGGTGCTTTAGATTGATTTGGTCTCTTGAATCACATTCTAGTCTGAATGGACTACGTGGCTCTATTAGTCTGGAGGTTAAGGGTGGATGAGGTTTGGGAGTGATGTTGCAGGTGGAGTATGTTTTCATTCGGCATGAGTTTTTAAACTTTGATGTGGAAGATATTTTTGTTGCTTTGGATGAGATGCCATTAGAAGTTGAGTTCTTTTTTATGGTGGTGCGAGGGAATTATTTTAGTTATGTTCTGATGTGACTGATGGTGGAGCATCTGTAGACATGTAGTGTTTACAGATCTGTGGGTGCAGGGTTTCTATTTTTTCCTCCTCATTAGTTAACTGGGCCTCAGACCTTGCTCCCAAATATCTGAACAGGTTGTCTTACACTGATGTACCCGTTTAGTGTGGCATACAAGGCCCACAGAGTTCTTTCTTGTACTGCTTTTATACTCACTCTTATACTTCCTGATTATTCTTATTAAATACAAGTCTGTGTAATTGATGGTGTGTTCACTCAGTGCTAGATTTAACTATGAGTTGTACAGGCCATGGCCTGGAACAATGGTAGATGAGGGGCAAAAGAGAGAGAGAAAAAGGCGAGACTGATACTTACCACTAGATCCCTGTGAAATTCTTTATATGTTTTGGTTTGGCTTTTTTAGGTAACTCTGTCTTATTCCTTACTGTGGGATGCCATGGGGAGAGGGTCAGAGGGTTTGGGCAGGTATCGGGTTATTTTTATGGCAGGACGCCATGGGGAGAGGGGTCAGAGGGTTTGGGCAGGTATCAGGTTATTTTTATGGCAGGACGCCATGGGGAGAGGGGTCAGAGGGTTTCGGCAGGTATCAGGTTATTTTTATGGTGGGATGCCATGGGGAGAGGGGTCAGAGGGTTTGGGCAGGCATCAGGTTATTTTTATGGTGGGATGCCATGGGGAGAGGGGTCAGAGGGTTTGGGCAGGTATCAGGTTATTTTTATGGCAGGACGCCATGGGGAGAGGGTCAGAGGGTTTGGGCAGGTATCAGGTCATTTTTATGGCAGGACGCCATGGGGAAGAGGGTCAGAGGGTTTCGGCAGGTATCGGGTTATTTTTATGGTGGGATGCCATGGGGAAGAGGGTCAGAGGGTTTCAGCAGATATCGGGTTATTTTTATGGTGGGACGCCATGGGGAAGAGGGTCAGAGGGTTTTGGCAGGTATCGGGTTATTTTTATGGTAGAGTGGAGTGTCATCTGATTGCTGAGGGCATGGTATTCCAAACTCTTTCACTGTCTTCCCCCACTGGTTTCACATACACGTTGAACAGGAAGGGTGAATTCTTAATGCCCCACATGATGGACTCTTTGGGTGTGAGAGCAGCTATTCAATTCTGTCTACCCTGACGTGGTCTGTCAAACACACTAACACCACTTCATAGTCTAGGCCAGTGATTCCCAACCTTTTCCTTTATTCGGACCTCTGCATCGTCATCAAAAGCTTTTGCAGACCACATTTTAACCACCAAATGTGCAAAGAGCGTCAGTTCACACTGACTTCGTGCAAAAGTGCCATTATTTAACTTCAGAGAATGTTATATTACACAGGGATGTTTGGGAAGCAAATTACATTTGGAATAATAATGTAACATCGAATATGATACATAAGAGGTACACGGGATTATATTACTGTTACATTATCTTTCCTCCTGCCCTTCATGGACCATCTGCAGTACCCTCGTGGACCACCAGCGGTCTATGGACCACAGGTTGGGAACTACTGTTTTAGACCATTGAAGGCAGCTGACAGATCTACGAAAATCAGAATGGACAACGAATATTTTAGCTGCTGGGTGAAGTTTTATTCTTTCCAGTTTCTTATATTCTAATAATATTTGGATTTTTTAATATATTTTGCATTAAAATGTGATGTTTGTTTTTAGAACAAGGTTTTTCATCTCTATACCACAGCATGGTCTTGCCACAAAAAGAGTCCCTTAGATAAGACATTTTGAAAGCTTATTTGGTGACAATTAAAAATTCTTTAGCTTGATTCTGTCATATTTTCAAGAACAAAAACCCTTCAGCTATGGAAGGCAACTTTCTTCCCTTCCTTCACAAAACAAATGCCCTGGCTCAGGACTTCAGTCCTGGTGCTCAAACTTCTGAAGATTGTTGTCTGTGGCTTGGAAATCAGTTACTGTGGCCGCCCCATATATCTCTTTATAGGTCATAATGTTTAAGGCCAGAAGGGGCCCCTGAACCATCTAGTCCAATCTCTTGTATATCACAGGCAACCAACACCACACAGCACCTGCACACTAAACCCAACAGCTGAAATTAGCTCAACGTATTATAGCCCACCGCAGACTAGACTATGATGTGCCTCAGGCAGAGAGTGTCTTTATATGTCCCAGTGCAGCTGCATGGGAAATAGTCATGGCCTTTCTAAATTCCTGTCTTGACAGTTTGGTAAGGAACATTTGCCTCAGCCAGTCCTCACTGTGGTTGCCACCCTGATCAAACGTATTCTAAAGCAATTTCTTGCTTTCTTGCGGTTGGATAATTTGCTAAATTGAATAAAAGTGAGAAATATTTAATATTTAGCTCTTCTCTGGCACTTTTCAACCAAGTTTTTCAAATTACTTACAAGCATTAACTAATTAAACCTCATAACCCTCTGTGGGAAGGCAATTATTTTTATCTCAGTTTTACACGTGGGGAAACTGAGGCTCAGAACAATTATGTGAGTTGTCCAAGGCCACAGAGAAAAAGCTGTGGATTGAACAATGGCCTAATTTAACTATCAGCTGTGCACACACAGTCAGCAAAGGCACTCTCCTTCTCAACTTCAAACACTGGTACTATGAAAGATTAGATTTCAGATTCCTGGGACTCCTTCCTCTGCAAGGAACCCTGGTGCTGAAGAAAGTGCACTCTCCACTGTGGTTATAACAGGGTTAAAGCTGAGGTTTCTAATTGCTCTCTTGAGGCCTTATTACATGTTGATTAGATCCTTTTGGGAACACATCAAACCTACAACAATAATAAACACTCACTCCACTGGAAAGTTTGTAACAGCCCTACATGCCCTGCAGGCCATATGCTGCTATGCACTGGCTTGGCTGTAGGAGAACTGGAAATGGGAAGGTGTTTATGTTAGACTTGCAACCCCCTCTTTGTAGGGAGATTTCAGATCTGGGTGTGAAGGATCTGTGAAATATTTAACATGCTGATTAAAGACTGCTAAAGAGTCATGTTTGCCAGAGACTCTTACTATCCTTTATTTGCTTTTTTTCTCTTCCCAAAAGTAAAAATAAAGGCTGTACAGTGGGACTCTTGTGAAGTGTTTTTATTGTTGAGGGGATGTGAAAACATGAGCGAACTGTGCACAGGTCTGTTGTGTGCTGTGCTTCTGTAGCGCTCTCAGAAGTCTTCCAAAGAGTTTGATGTGCAAACAGCTCGTTTTTTATGTCTGCAATAGCCAGGGTTGCTCTCAAATGCCTCACTGGGGCCAAAAAAAGGCTTGTGCAGCACAAAGAACAGCGTCACTGTGGATGGCCAGTTGCTAGCCTCAATACTTGTGTCAATCTCTCATCCTGTCGCGTAGGAAAGGTGCAGTATGAATCTTTGCAATTGCTGTTGACACCAAGCACTGTGGAAGCAATACAGCCTAGCAATGATTTCTGCAAAGACAAATGAAAAGCAGTCACTGGAACTTTGCTCAGGATTCCCTGAACAGAGGAGAGAAGCAGATGCAGCTGGATTTAAATTCCCAATTAACCTTCCATGTTCAGAAATGCGTACATACCCACTTGCTGATGCGTTGCTCATTCCAGCTGTAATGCATCTAATCTAGCTAGCTATTAGGTATTTATAATGTGCCAGTCATTATGGTATCTGGACTGTCACCTGAACATTATAACAGCAAATGCAGTTAGAGTGAGATCTTTCAGAGCCTTGCTAAAAAGTATGGTGGAGAAAAAACCAAAGCAAACCAACCCACACCTGTCAATCTCCACGATGTTGCTCCCTGAAAATTATAAATTGGACATACATGGTGTATAACTGCCCATAACACATCCATATACAGTTAATGTTTATAAAGAGATGGTATGCAATAAACTGCATTAGGCATGAGTCCTAAAAACCCTTGAAGATCTGCACCATCTCTTGCAAATTTAGAAAGTCCATGTGTCAGAAGAGAGAGGAGGAGAAGCAGGAATCAAACTATACAGAATATACTCTGAAATCCTAGATTCCAGCAGGGTCTCATATTTCTTCCCTGTCTCCTGCATGCTTATCACCAGATGGTAAGGGGATTTCTTAGCAGTTCTGGCAAGCTTTCCCCTTCGCTACAGCTTTTGGGGACTGATGTTTTTTCCCAGCCCATAACTTTTGCTCCCAGGCAGATCACAAAGCTCTAGGTAGGATGATCCAGTAGTTAGAGTTTTAACTTGGTCGACTGCTGGTCAAGTTCTCTCAGAGATTTCCTATGGGACCTTAGACAACTTAAGTAAAGCACTGCTCACTGGCTCAATGACACATTTCCGTAGCTCTGATGGAATAAGATTGCAACTTGCTGCATGGCCATATCTAAACTCCTTAATTGCAGTTTGTACTTCATCCTGTGTCGGTGCATCCACTGGTACTATGGGGTCATTGACTCCGGTACCTAGGGCATCTTCAAGATCTTGGCCATAGGTGGCTTCCAGCTAATTCAAGGTGCAGGAAAAGTGTTTGCTCCATCGCTTAAGTATTCCTCTTGACTGGAGTATACAGTTCACTCAGCCTTGAGGACTGGAATAGCAGGATCGCCCCCAGTGGTACTGCGGATATGCTGTATCACTCTGCATGCTGACCTTAGGTTATTTTATTGCATTCCTTCCTCAGCTTCCATAGTGAGTTCTTCATAAAATTTCTTGATGTCAACCTTTGCCTTTGCCCAGAAGATCACCTGTAGTTGCCTGCATTTCACCAAGTCATCATCCAGGACCTAAAGGGTCTCGTCAGATAGCCACAGCCGTTTACAAGGCCACTGAATTTCTAGCATATCTCCAGCTGTCTTCCTTACTGTTGTGTTCAGTCTAGTCCAAGCTTCCTCTATGTGCACAGTCAGGTCTTTGATGCATCAAATCACTTCTTCAATTCCTAGGAGTACTGGAGTGCAATATTTAATTTGTCCCTCATGGCCTGGACATTGGGGGCTGGAGTGCATACTAGTTGGGACTGAGCACAAAAATTGGTTACAGTATCGGAGACAAGGAAATGGTGATCAACGTTAGCTGGGAACTCAGCTCCTCAGTAGATGCAGTAAGATTTGACAATACTCAACCGGTGGGTAAGTATGTGGTGAAGTTCCTTCAGTGTCTGACCATCATTTGACATCCAAGTCAAATGGTGGATATCGTGCCTCTGGAACCATAAGCTTGTTACAGCGATTCCCTGAGAAGAGCAGAATGACAGCAGCCTGAATGAACTGTCATTTCTCTAACCCACTCCGAATTGCCCTGTGACAGAAGCCAGATTGAAGCAGGCCAGGGCTTCCATTCATATCCCCCAGCCTGAGCAGTTTGTCATGCTGACTGGTCCTGATCACCTTCTCCTCTTCCAGGTGTTTCATAATGGACTCTTTGAGGACCTGCTCCATGATTTTTCCAGGGACTGAGGTGAGGCGGACTAATCTATAGTTCCCTGGATGTTCTCTTCCTCCACTTGACTTGACTCCATCTTTCTGTTTACCTGCCAGGAGTCCTCTTCAAATAGCCTTCTACTTACTTCACTTTAGACCCTTTATTGGTTAGTAGCAGGTATGTGAAAAAGACAATTGCTAGCATCACTATATTGCTATTTAAACCTTAACATGATACCTCCTATCCAGGCTCTTTGACGTCTATCTGCTTAATATCATTTTCCATTCCATGGTGACTAAAAGCCAAAAGTGGTGTTACATGTCCAGTTGGTGAGAATGTGCAGTGCTGAAGGCTGGGTGCTGTATGTTCCTGTAAATTAAACTGGCTAATTTTCATATAATGAGTTGGCAGTTTCAGCGTCATTTCCAAGGTATGTTTATGCACATCACTAAAATCCCCGTAAAAATTTAAATTTTGCACTTGACAGGGATAACAGGGATTCCTACAGGTCAGACTTAAGTTGTTTTGACAGAGCAGTGTCAGGAGAAGGAATGGACTAACAGGGATGTTGTAGTGCCAGATAATGGAGCATTTGCAAAAGTGTGTGTACAGGACGTTGGGCTGGTATGACAGGAGCTACTATAGGTCAGAAGATTTGGCAGAGATGCTTTGTGGCAGCTAAGGGGATAACTGGCCATCCTGTCCATAGCTCTTCAGTTTCATGAATTCCAAATTCATTTAATTCAAAGTAAAATGGTTTGAAGGGTAATTTTCAGTCAGTGACTTTGTGATGATTTGGATGGTATCATTTCTATCGGCTGCATTTCAGAAAGGAGAGAGAAGGAAACAAAGGTCTCTTAGAATCTCAAGTAGGAGAGGAGTTGTTCTTGAATCTCTGATATCTATGAGTCTCTCAGAAATGGGGCAGGAGGCTTCCTTGAAATCTCTCTATAATGAATTAGCCTGAAGTAAAAGTAGGTGTTTATCTCAAGTCATTGCCTCAAATAGCTGGCTACCTGTTGGAAGAAGGGTCTGATCGATGCAAACTAAAGCAGCCGTGCATGAGCTGTTACACAGCGGTTAGTATTGATCAGAGCTAAAGGCTGCCGATAGGAATTGGAGTGAACTGACAGGCAGAGAAGAGGGAAGGAGGAAACGGTCTTTGCTGGTGGCAGCCGTACAGAGGAAAGCCGATAAAAAGTCAATTCCACTTAACTGAATAGCTGCTAACTAAATATTTTTGGGGCCAGCGCCTTCCCTGATAGCAGCTGGAGTGTCTCTGTTCCGGAACTGAGACATCAAATGAGTGCCAGGCATCGACAGGTGAGATAACAGAGACACTTCTGATGGCTGGTGGAGCAGGAAAGTCCTTCAGAGCCTGTGCACAGTTTCTGTGCACTCTGCTGTGCTAAGCAGCACACCCTCCACGATTAGGGAGAGCTGTTGATGGCCGGAAAAGGAAGGAGTCTAAGGACAAGATGGTATGCCGGATACACAGCTTCAGTACTGTGATACCTGTTTCAGATGGAAAAAGAAATTATCCCAGTCTCTCCAAGGCCATTGTAAGAAATCATGTAGAAGTACTAGCTGACTGGGAGGAAGTAGCATAGATTGTTAAATTCCAGCCTCTGCCAACCGGGAGGCACTTTAGGTACTAGTGTAAGAAAACTGACCATCAGAGAGTGATAGCAGGCTGGAGATAATTCCAACAAGCTGGGGAGATGCAGCATGAGCTAGTTTCAGAGGAAACACCATTTCAGATGCACACAATATTTTTCATTTGTTGTCGGAAAATGATGTGTAATAACACTGGGTGCTGTTACACCGTTCCCAGGCCCAGCCCACAGGGGATCACATTTCTGCAAAGGGTGAAGGGATTCATATAAGCAGCTTATAAAGGATGTAAAACACTTTGGAATCCTTCTGGATGAAAGGTGTTTAAAGTATATGTTAAATTATTATTATTATTTAACTGCAATATTGACTGGTGTTACAAGACGACAGAAATTCTCCTTGTTGTGTTTACTTCCTTCTTGAGTAAATTGGGTCAGGTCAGTTACTGGTTGTCTTCCTCTCTGAATTGCTAGGGTTAGTTCTGCTTTCTGGTCTGTTATGTTGCGTAGCCACATATTGTAGAACACAAAGAAATCAAAAGCAGCAGAGACATTTTTTCCTGGATCCAATATTCAGTACCTATCCTGTATTTTAGGCCAACTTTTAGTGGATTGGATCAATGTTTAAGGCAATAATGTAAATGATTCCCCAAGAGCTTGATTACAAGTGTCAGAGTCACAGCTTAGATCAGGTTCAACCTTTTAAAAGTTTTCTTATTTTATAAAGTAATAAATCAGGAGTATAAGAAAAGATGGATGTAGAAAAGTGTCTGTCCATCCATCTATTCCTATGAACAACTGGTCAGACTCCGTCAACAGAATACAGACCACGTGCCTCTCATGGTAGACGTTCCACCAGAAGGGGAGCACTGTAAGCTGCTTGCCGCTTCAAAGCCGAGAGAGGAGTTCTGAAACTACCTAGTGTATCCCGTGAGTGGGAACTATAGAATCATAGAAATGGAGGGTTGGAAGGGACTTTTAGAGATCATCAAGCCCAGCCCCCTGTGCTGGGGGAGGACCAAGCAAATCTAGATCATCACTGACAGCTATTTGTCAATTTTGTTTTTAAAAGCCTTCAATGATGGAAGCGTACTTAATTGGTTAACTATCCTTATAGTTAGAAAGTTTTCCTAACATGTGACCTATATCTCCCTGGGTGCAGAATAAGCCCATTACTTCTTGTCTCATTCTTCATGGACATGGAGATCAGTTGATCACTGTCTTCTTCATAACAGCCTCTAATATATTTGGAGACTGTTATCAGGTTCCTCTCTCAGTCCTTCTTTCTCAAGAATAAATATGCCTAGATTTTTTTTAACCTTTCCTCATAGGTCAGGTTTTCTAAACTTTTTCTCATTTTTGTTACTCTACTCTGGACTCTTTCCAGTTTGTTCATATCATTCCTAAAATGTCAGTTGGAGCCAGTACTAGAGCTGTTCCTCATTGGTACCAAATATAGGGACATGATATGCTGGGGAAAAGTCAATATGATTTTTGTAAAGAGAAATCATGGCTCACCAATCTATTAGACTTCTTTGAGGCAGTCAACAAGCATGTGGATATGGATGAATCCATCAATATAGCATAGTTAGATTTTCAGAAAGCCTTTGATAAGGTCCCTCATTAAAGGTTCTTAAGCAAAGTAAATGGTCATAGGATCAGAGGAAGGCCTTCTCCTGGATCAGTAATTGGTTAAAAATAGGAAACAATTTTAGGGATAAACGGTCAGTTTTCACAATGAATAGAGGTAAATAGTGGTGTCCCACAGGAGTTTGAACTGGAACCATTACTGTTCAACATATTCATAAATGATCTGGGAAAAAGGGTAAACAGTGAGGTGCCAAAATTTGCAGACCAGTCAAAATTACTCAAGTTTGAAGCAGACTGCAAAGACTTACAAAGGGAGCTCACAAACTGGGTAACTGGGCACTAAAATGGCAGATGAAATTCAACATTGATAGATGCAAATTAATAACCATAATCCCAACTATAAAATGATGGGGTCTAAATTAGCTGTTACCACTCAAGAAAGAGATCTTGGAATCATTGTGGATAATTCTCAGAAAATATCCACTCAAAGTGCAGCAAAAGTTAAAAAAACTAACAGATTGTTGGGAATTATTAGGAAAGGGATAGATAATAAGACAGAAAATATTCTATTGCCCCTTTATAAAGCCATGGTATGCCCACATCTTGAATACTATGTGCAGATCTGATCAGCTCATCTCAAAAAAGATATATTGGAATTGGAAAAAGTACAGAAAATGGCAATTAAAACTATTAGGGGTTTGGAAAAGTTTCCATATGAGGTGAGATTAATACAACTTGGATTTCCCAGCTTAGAAAAGAGGTGACTAAGCAGGGATGTGTTAGAAATCTATATAAATCATGACTGGTGTGGAGAAAATAAATAAGGAAGTATTATTTATTTCTTTTCCTAATACAAGAAGTAGGGGTCACCAAATGAAATTAATAGGAAGCAGGAAATTAATAGGAAAATGAACAAAAGGAAGTATTTCTTCACACAATGCACAGTCAACCTGTGCAACCCTTTGCCAGAGAAGACCAAGACTATAACAGGGTTCAAAAAAGAGCTAGATAAATTCATGGAAGCTAGCTCCATTTATGACTAACCAGGATAGCCAGGAGTTGCTGTTTGCCAGAGAATGGGAATGGTGAATGGGATGGATCATTTGATGACCACCTGTTCTATTGATTCCCTCTGAAGCACCTGGCATTGGCCACTATCACAAGACAGGAAAATGGACTAGAGGGACCATTGATCTGACCCAGGGTGGCTGTTCTCTTGTTATGTTCTTATGCACGTCTTCACACAACACACAGTCAACCTTGAAACTCTTTGCTAAGGGATGTTGTAATGGCCAAAAGTGTAACTGGATTCAAAAGATAAGTTCTTGGAGGATAGGTCTTTTAAAGGCTATTAGCCAACATGCTCAGGGATGCTGTGATGGATGCTGTGACCTTTTTTTTGCTGGGGTGAGCTACTTGCCACACCACAGATGCAAACCCATGATCCAGGTGTTCCTAAAACTCCAAATGCCAGAAGTTGGAACTGGATGATAGGAAATGGATTCCTTGATAATTGTTGTATTGTGTACATTCTCTTTGAAGCATCTTGCACCGTCCACTGCCAGAAGATAGGACACTGGGCTAGATGGACGTGGGCGTGACCCACTATGGCCCTTTTTACATTTTTATGATCCTATGTTCTTATAACAATTATGTCCTGTGTCTTACAGACAACAAACCTATTAATATGTCCTACATGGTACTATATCCCTTTTCCTAAATGCACCACATGGTTGACTCATATTCAATCTGTGATCCGTTATAACCCCAGATCTTTTTCAGCAGTACTACCAGGTAGCCACTTATTCCCCATTGAATAGCTGTGCATTTGATTTTTCCTCCCTAAGTGAAGGACTTTTCATTTGTCTTCCCCTGAATTTCATCTTCTTGATTTCAGAGTAATTCTTTAATTTGTCAATGTCATTTTAAATTCTGATCCTGTTTTCCAAAGTACTTGCAACGCCTCTCAGACTGGTGTCACCTACAGATTTCGTAGCCATACTCTCTACTCCTTTATCCAAGTCTTTAATGAACATATTGACTAGTAGTGGACCCAGGACTGACCCTTGTAAGACCTCACTAGATATGTCCCCCAGTTTGATGGCAAAACATGGATAACTATTGTTGGAGTCCAGTCTTTTAACCAGTTCATAGAATCACAAAAAAATTAGAGTTAGAAAGGATCTCAGGAGGTCATCTAGTCTATCCCTTTCTAAGAGCAGGACCAACCCCAAAATCATCCCAGCCAAGGCTTTGTCAAGCTGCACCTTAAAAACCTCTAAGGATGGAGATTGCACCACCTCCCAAGGTAACCCATTCCAGTGCTTCAATACTGTACTAGTGAAAAAGTTTTCCTAATATCCAGCCTACACTTCTCCCAACTTGAGACTGCTGCTCCTTGTTTTCTCATTTGCCACCATTGAGAACATCTAGCTTCATCCTCTTTGGAACCCCCCTTCAGGTAGTTGAGGCTGCTATCAAATACCCCCTCATTCTTCTCTTCTGCACACTAAATAAGGCCAGTTTCCTCAGCCTCTCCTCACAAATCGTGCTCCAGCCCCCAATCATTTTCATTGCCCTCCACTGGACTCTCTCCAGTGTCCACATCCTTTCTTTAGTGGGAACCCAAAACTGGACACAATCATAGAATCATAGAACTGGGAGGGACCATGAGAGGTCATCTAGTCCAGTCCCCTGCACTCATGGCAGGACCAAGTACCCTCTTAAACCATCCCTGACAGGTATTTGTCCAACCTGCTCTTAAAAACTTCCAATGATAAAGATTCCACAACCTCCCTAGGCAACTTATTTCAGTGGTTAATCATCCTGACAGTTAGGAATTTTTTCCTAATGTCCAACCTAAACCTCCCTTGCTGTAATTTAAGCCCATTGCTTCTTGTCTTATTATCAGCAGTTAAGGAGAATAATTGTTCTCCCTCCTCCCCGTGACAAACTTTTAGGTACTTGAAAACTGTTATCATGTCCCCTCTCAGTCTCCTCTTTTCCAGACTAAACAAACCCAGTTCTTTCAATCTTCCCTCGTAAGTCAAGTATTCCAGACCTTTGATCATTTTTGTTGCTCTTCTCTGGGCCTTCTCCAATTTGTCCACATCTTTCCTGAAATGAGGCAACAAGAACCAGACACAATACTCCAGCAGAGGCCTAATCAGGGCAGAGTAGAGCAGAAGAATTACTTCTCATGTCTTACTTACAATACTCCTGTTAAAAAAACCCAGAATGATGTTTGGGTTTTTTTTGCAAGTGTTAAACTGTTAATTCATATTTAGCTTGTGGTCCACTATGCCATCCAGATCTCTTTCCGCAGTGCTCCTTCCTAGGCAGTCATTGCCCATTTTGTATGTGTGCAATGGATTGTTCTTTCCTAAATGGAGTACTTTGCATTTGTCCTTATTGAATTTCATCCTATTAACCTCAGACCATTTCACCAGTTTCTCCAAATCATTTTGAATTGTGATCCTGCAGTCCATAACATTTGTAACCCCTCCCAGGTTGGTATCATCTGCAAATTTTATAAGTGTAGTCTCTATGCCATTATCTAAATGATGAAAATATTTAACAGAATTGGACCCGGAAATAATCCCTGTGGTACCCAGATTGTTATGCCCTTCCAGCGTGACTGTGAACCTGTGAGTCTGTGATGTCTACTCGCTGGGAGTGGTTATTCAACCAGTTATGCATCCATCTTATAGTAGCTCTTATAGTAGATTGTACTTCCTTAGTTTGGTAATGAGAAGGTGATGTGAGACTGTATCAAAATGCTTACTAAAGTCTGGATATACCACATCTACTGCTTCCCCTCTATTCACAAGGCTTGTTACCCTGTCATATAAAGCTATCAGGTTGGTCTGACACAATTTGACCACTAGTAGTTCATCCATGATTTGTTCTTGGCATATCTACCACCAGTAATCAAAGATCGGTCAATTGCTAAACTAGGTTGTCCCATCATACCACTCCTCTGTAAATTTATCAAGCTCGGTTCTGAAGCCAGCTTAGGTTTTTTGCCCACCCCCCTCCACTCCTCTTGGAAGAATATTCCAGAACTTCACTCCTCTGATGGTTAGAAACCTGCATTTAATTTCAAATCTAAACTTCCCAATGGCCAGTTTGTGTCCATTTGTTTTTGTGTCCACACTGGAACTGACCTTAAATAATTCCTCTCCCTCCCTGGTATTTATTGCTCTGATGTATTTATAGAGAGCAATCATATCCTCCCCTCAATCTTCTTTTGGTTAGGGTAAACAAGTTCTTTGAATCTCCTCTCATAAGGCAGGTTTTCTATTCCACAAATTATCCTAACAGCCCTTCTCTGCAGCTGCTTAAGTTTGAATTTATCTTTCTCAAACCTGGGGGACCAGAACCACACACAGTATTCCAGATGAGGTCTCAGCAGTGCCTTGTATAACGATCTTTCTAATACCTTCCTATCTCTATTGGAAACACCTTGTCTGATGCATCCTAGGACCACGTTAGCTTTTTTTTACAGCCACATCGGCAGCTCATAGTCATTCTGTGATCAACAAGTACGTCCAGAGCCTTCTCTTCCTCCACCACTTCCAACTGATGCATCTCCAGGTTATAGGGAAAGATTCTTGTTATCAGTCCCTAAATGTATGATCTTGCACTTTCCACAATTAAATTTAATCCTGTTCCTATTACTCCAGTTTACAAGGTCACCCAGATCTTTCTGTATGATATCCTGATCCTTCTCTGTATTGGCAATACCTCCCAACTTTGTGTCATCCACAAACTTCACTAGCACATTCCCACTTTTTGTGCCAAGGTCAGTAATAAAAAGTGAAATAAGATTGGTCCCAATGCCAATAAGGTTCTCCGCTAGTAATCCACCTCCACCCTGACAGTTCACCTTTCAGTACGATACGTTGTAGTCTCCCCTTTAGCCAGTTCCTTATCCAACTTTCACTTTTCATATTAATCCCCATCTTCTCCAATTTAACTAATAATTCCCTGTGTGGAACTTTATCAAATGCCTTACTAAAATCTAGGTAAATTAGGCCCACTGCATTCCCTTTGTTCAAAAAAATCTGTTATCTTCTCACAAAAGAAGATGAGGTTGGACTAGCAAGATCTACTTTTTGTAAAGCCATGTTGTATTTTATCCCAATTACCATTAACCTCAATATCCTTAAACACTTTCTCTTTCAAAAATTTTTCTAAGACCTTGCATGCTACCAAGGTCAAACTAACTGGCCTGTCGCAACACAGATCACTTCCCCCTGCCTTTCTTAAAAACAGGAACTATGTTAGCAATTCTCCAGTCATATGGGACAACCCCTGAGTTTACACATTCATTAAGAATTCTTGCTAATGGGTTTGTAATTTCATGTGCCAGTTCCTTTAACACCCTTGGATGGAAATTGTATGGGCCTTCCAATTTAGTCCCATTAACCAGTTCAAGTTTTGTTTCTACATTGGATGTGATCATTTCTACCTCCATATTCTCATTCCCATTAGTCACTCTACCACTATCCCCATCATTAGCGTCATTAAAAAGGAGGCAAAGTATTTGTTTATATATTCAGCCATGCCTAGATTATCCTTAACCTCCACCCCATCTCAGTGTTTAGCAGTCCGGTTTCTTTCTTTGTTTTCTTCCTATATATATGGCTATAGAATCTTTTACTATTGGTTTTAATTTCCTTTGCAAGGTCTAACTCTACTTGGGTTTTGGCCTTTCTCATTTTATTTCTACATATTCTGATCTTCCAGAGGTAGCGTTCCTTACTGATCCTTCTCATCTTCCACTCTTTATAGACTTACTGCTTTCTCTTAATCACCTGTCTAAGATGCTTATTTATCCAGCTTGGTTTACAACTCTTGCCCATGAATTTTTTCCCCTTCCTTGGGACTCAGGCTTCAAATAATTCCTGCATCTTTGACCTGAAATAATTCCAAGCCTCCTCTACCTTTAGATCCAAGAGTTCTTCAGTCCAACCCACTTCCCCAACAAATTTTCTTAATTTTTTAAAGTTAGTCCTTTTGAAGTCGAAGACCCTAGTTACAGATTTATTTTTGTTTATCCTTCCATTTAGTTTAAACTAAATTAGCTTGTAGTCACTCAAATTAATGTTATCCCCTACAACCAGTTCTTCTATGAGGTCCTCACTACTCACGAATACCAAATCTAAGGCTATGTACGCACGATCAGATTAAAGCGCAACATGGCAATCGCGCTATAAAAAACACGTGACCTTTATTGCGGGATAGCGCGTACACACGTCGCTCCTTGCAACACAACAGAATTCTTTGCAATATCGCGGTGTAGCGCAATGAATTCTGGGCACCTATCCCACAGTTCAATTTTCCCTCAATCGGCGGTTGGAATCATGGGATGAAGGAAAGGAATGCAAAGCGCCATGGCTAAACTTTCAGTTTCCCGTAGTGCACTGTGTTCCCCTTGCGTCTTCCTCGTTGCCAATAGCAACTCGCGCTTATTTTCAACAGTGCAGTGACGCACCGCACCACTTGCGAGCAATCACAACAGCGACAGCATGGATCCTCCTCTGATCTCCACTGTCGCCTTCAGCATTCTAAATACATCTCGGCTGGTTGCTCAGTACGCAATGAGCTCCGAGTCAGACGAGGACGCTGAGGAGCAGGGGCTAATTGATGCCATGCAGAGCTGCTCAGCTCCTTCACCGATCATCTGTACATGGTGCAACGCCGTTTCTGGTCGCGAGAGATGAGCACCGAGTGGTGGGATCGCATTGTTAAGCAGCTGTGGGATGACGAGCAGTGGGTACAGAACTTTCGAATGCGGAAAGCAACCTTTCTGGAACTGTGTTCAGAGTTGGCCCCTGCCCTGCGACGTAAAGACACCAGCATGAGGTCAGCCGTAACCGTGGAGAAGCGTGGTCCAGCACCTCTGCCATGTTAACTGCTAACACCCTCGTCGAGGTGGTTTTTGTATTGCGCTACAAGAAGGCAGTTAACGCGCAACAGCCCTATTGCACGTGTGTACGCTGTTGTTGGGATCGCGCGGTAATGACTGTTAATGCGCGATAAAGTGATCGTGTGTACAAGGCCTAAGATGGCATTCCCTCTTGTTGGTTCAATGACTCTTTGGTGAAGGAATTCATCAGTTATCATATCCATGAAAATTTGGGCTCTGTTATTACTACTAGCACATGTCCTCCATTCTATATCTGATTGGGTAAAAATCATACTAAGGAAGAAAACTACTAGAATTTCCTCTAGGAAAGTGCTTAGCGTGTGCTACAGACCACCAGGATTTGATATGGACATGGATCCAGACCTCTTTTGGGATTTTAATGAAGTTAGACTGTCTCAGCATGTCTGGACAACCTCCACCAGCATGGCTCATGGAAACCTGGCTAGAACTTTAAGTTGCCGTCTTTGATAGAACCCCTGGTGAAAGAGCAGGTGCAAACACTACCAATCTTTTCTAGGATGAGCGCGGATTGGGGAGCAGCTTATTCTGTTATAGCACTTGTGTCATTTTGCAGCCTTCCTACACTAGTGGGGTTTGACTAACGCCCCCAGGTATCTTTTTCTTGGGTTCATCATGTCACCTGAACAGTTGAAATATTATTATGGTATGATTCAGCTTTAAGGAAGAAAAACCCGGCAATGTGCTATTCCAAACATACGTGCTGGAGATCAGTAGAGATTTAAAGAAGGAGAAGATGGTGTAAATCTGTTTGGGAAGGTCTTACTCATATAAAGGATAGCGTGAAAGAAGATATGAAGCTGTTTGTATGAGAAGCTGAAAAATAAACTCAAGGCTAGTGAAGCAGAGGGACAGGGCAGGATGCATTAAGAAACAAAGTGATTAAATAGGGAGGAAGTAAACTGAATGTGGTGAACTTGAAACTTGAATGTAATGGATTGGAGGAAAGGGGAGGCAGTGAAGTGACGGGAAGAGATGTGACATGATCAGATCAAGGGTGAGGAAGATGGTGTTGGTAACTGTTTTGTATGGACTGGAGTGTGGCAATGTGGATGTCAAGGAGACCAGAGAGAGGAGGATGTCACAGTAATCAAGGCAAGGCAAGGGACAATAGATAAGAGAGGTTTGGATAGGAGTTTTTGATTTCCAGACAGAGAAGAATGGACAGATCTTGCAAAAACTGTGAAGAAACAGCATCAGAATTTGAATATGGTTAAAACATGTGAGGAGTGAGGCAAAATGAGACGTCAAAGATGACTTTCAAGTTGCAGGCCATAGTGATAGCAGGCTGGTGGTGTTGGCAACAGTGATAGAAGTGGGGGAGTGGGAAGAGCCTTGAAGGAAAAATAAGTTCAGGTTAGCATATATATTAAGGTGAAGACTCTACAGTTTGGTTACAAAATTCTGTCTGCTGTCCTCTATTCCTTACCTTGCTCATCTACTAAATCCTTCATTCTGGCTGGGCTGTGTGCAGCACAAATGTAGATGCGGCCCATACAAATGTGAGTGAATTTATGTGAAAAATATGGGTGAGCACAAGACAGCTTCTAGGTTTTGACATTTTGACCCTGTATGCTAAATTAGCTCCTTGACTGATCAAATTGCAAAATGGAATAAGTTTTATAAAGCTGACTCATAAGGAGACTTAGAACAGAAGTGACTCTTTTTATTTTTGACAGATTTCATTTTGATTATTTAACATTTAGTTTTAGTTATTTCTGTTATGGTGGTGCCCAGCAGTCCCAACACATAGGCATTTCTAAATTGCATTTTATTATCATTACCTGTTATTAAAATTAGGAGGTTCTTATGGGAACACAAGTCTCAAACCATGGAACTGATCCTCCAAATACTTATTATCAATGGGATTATTTACAGGAGACTGTTCACAGTCATATATGTTTGCATGTTCCAGCCCCGTGTACTGATAACATAACTTTCCAGGACTAATTACAATTTATGCTGTTAAGATAGGTTGAATAATTTATTTAACCCAATTGATGCTGTTTGTTTCCTTAGTGCATTTCATTCATCTTGTACAATGAAAATGGGTTAGACATTTTCCCTTTTTTCCCCTGGTCAATTTCACTTTCTGGTTCTTATGCATCAGCAAAATCCTTCAATGTTGGGTTGTAAAATTTACAGTTGCATGTTTACAGTCAAATAAAACACTGTCTTCCTTAATGTGTTTTAAAAGTAACGAACATACTCCTATTAATAATAGCTTTAATAACTGATTTAAATAAAACTTAACTTTGCGCTTAAGCCATCTCCTGATAGTGTGCCTTTAACTGAAGACCGAAAACATTAAGGCTATGTCTACACTTACTAAAGTTAGTTCTAATTAGTTAATTCGAACTAACTAATTCGAACTAATTTTAGTTAGTTTGAATTAACTTAATTCAAACTAGCAAAATTTAGTTCGAACTAAACAAGTGCCATTCATGGCACTTGCTTAGTTCGAATTAGCGAACTGCATTGAGTTCAATGGGCCGGTTAGTTTGAACTAAGCAATTAGTTCGAACTAACATGGCCACATTGGTTAATTCAAACTAACTAGTTCGAATTAACCCTTACTTCGAATAGCATATTTGAATTTATTAGTTCGAATTAAGGAAGCCCTTAATTTGAACTAATGAAAGTCTAGTGTAGCCATGGCTTTAGTTAGTTCGAATTAAGCTTCCTTCATTGGAACTAACTTGCCGGCGTAGACATAGCCAAAATAGCTAATAAACATGTCAGACGGACCACACATCTCACTTAGCCAACTTGCTGAACAACAATAAGCAGATCTAATTAACAAAGCGATTTTCCTTTCCCCACCCTTTTCTGCAGAACACCCTGCCGTCCAAAACTGGATTGAGACTCACTTGTTAAGACTCAGCCAATTTTTGTTCTGCCATCCCGTGAGTCTGCTTGTTTCAGAACTCTGTCAATTCAGACAGTACAGAAGAAAGCAATTAAATCTCTTAGACCAACAGTACAAAAAAAGGAGTGATTTCTAAGAAATATTGAATGAAAAATGCTCACAAAGAATGGGAGTAGGAGAGAACAGCAACTGTATGTTAAGAAAAGATAAATACAAAAAGTGCTGGCTCTACCTTCTAAGATACCACATTCCTCCATCTGTCATCTAAGCCCATCCACTCTCAACTGTTCTTAAATTAAACAAAATGCATCTAATGAGAGATTTTCTCATGGAAGCTTATGAGAATTCATCCAAAGACAAATGAAAACATTGCAATGTAATCATACAATTAAACTCACTAACAGGTCAGTCGGCTTCAGTGCTCACATTTACCAAGGGGGAACAAGGAACCAGAAGATCCCAGATGGAGAAAAACAGCTGAAAAGCATATTTACCCCTCCCTTCATCTACTCAATGGTTGAAGCTGATACAGATGCAGGTTACCCACATTGTTCAGTTTGCTATAATTTTTGTAGCAGAGTACCAGAGGCCAAAGTGTTAAATAAGAGAGGAAACAATTGGACGGGTCTCATTTCATTATTCTAATCCTTGTAAGGCTTGCAGATTTAACATTTTTAAATGGACTGTCAAGGTCAAAATCATATATTGAAAAAAAAATTTCCTTCCTTGTGTAATTAAATATCATCTTGTCTTATTAAGTCTATAGTAGCTTTCAAAATCTAATTTCCTTTTCATCATTAATGATTTTTATTTACTTTTTGCATGTTAAGTAGATTGGGTATTAGGTTTCACATTTTTAACTGTTGTTTCTAGTTAGTTTCATTTTTTTGGTTTCTTATTCAGTAGTACAATTCTGCAGTGTTTGGGCTGCAAATGTTTAGATTTTAATTTTTGTATTTCAGGGATAAATGTTACAAAAATTGTAATGACAACATGTTTGTTGAGATTAAGATTTATAGAACATTTTTTTTAAAGTAAACCTTAAATTATGGCCATAGCCACAGCATAACCCCTTTAACAACAGGTCTTAGTTTTCTCAGACTATGTTTCACAGTCCTGCTATTTGACTACTCAGCAGATTGTTTGGAAAAAAAACTAAAGGTTTTCTTAGAAAACAGACACCCTAGAAGAAGCTCTAGATGGCACAAAAGGGTTACACAGAGCCCAAGGGACAGTTTAGGGGTAGAAGGGAGGAGAGGCATTGCTGAGATTTCCTGTTCCCCACTTATTCCCTAGCTGACACATGGGCCAGAGGGACCATAGTGTTTCAAAGTATGGCAGCACTCAGGGATGCCCTAGCCTGTATCTTAGAAAAAGGAGGCACAAGCTATTTCTCTTCAGACCTTGCATCAAACTCTGGACCAGCATGTGGATGAATCAGCACCTAGATGCTCACTCAACTCAGATCCAGATCATGTATCTGATTATACTGCTTATTTTCTTCCTGTTTCCCTAATCTCAACACCTAACCACAAAGTTGACTTTCATTATGGATTTGCCTGAATTTCCTTATCTTTTTGCTGCTGAGTAGAAATAACATCATACTGCAACCACCTCTGAATATTCCTGCTTCTTTATTGCTTTCCCCTTTTCATTGTGTATTCCTCCACTCCGGAGATGCACTAGAGTTTTCTGAGCTTCTTTTTTAGCCAGTGTGTCCTTCTGTCCCAGAGACACTCAGATGCCGCAGTTGTGAGCACCAATATAAGAACTTAGATACATTCATAGACTATAAACCAGAAGGTCCATCAGGATCCTCTAGCCTGACTCATCACAGACTACAGAACGTCACCCACCCACTCTATTAATAGGCCCATAACTCTGGCCACGGTACTGAGGTCCTCAAATTTTGATTTAAAGACTTAAAGTTAGAGAGAAGTCACCATTTACTCTACTTCAAACCAGTAAGTGATAAGGTCCTTCTGGGGTCGTCTGATCTCTCCTTGCTTTATGTGCTCCTAACCAATTTCTTGTACTAAACTCTATCAGTCTTGTGCTTAAACCAGTGTGAGTGACAGAAATCCAATGCTGAGCACTTCATTATCTGATGACCTTGTCTCTTTGGCTCTATGCTCCTCTATCTCTCCTGGGCAGCGTGCCCTATGTCATACGTCCTTGTTAAAGGTCAAGACCTCCACACCATCAGGACCGGCCATGTTGTTTTACTATGCCACCAGAGAAATCATGCCTGTCAAAGATCATTAAAACCTATTTATGGGCTGTGGACTATTCCCCATAGTGAAGACGAGCTGCTACCTTTGAAATACAATCTTCTCCAGCACAGTTTGAGGATTATATTCCATTACTCGATCTGCCCCCATCCCGATTGGCATGGCTGTTGCTTTCCCTGCGTGAAGAGGGAAATCCTCTTAAACAAATACTCTTTACAGGAGTAAGACTGTGAAATGGATGCCTTAGTTCTCTAATATCAGGTAGATGATCAAACCTAACACAGGGCAGGTGATCACCCTGATAACAGGAGGACGACTGATCAATGAATACTGTGCAGTACAGAATTGTCAATAACTGTTATCCATAACAACACATCAGTACTTTATATATTCAAAGTGATGTGCAAATATTCATTAACCCTCTCACCATCCCTCTGAGAGAATACTGCCGTCTCTGAAGTAGGGAAATGATGTGATTTCCTGAGGGCTAGACAGCAAATCAATGGCAGCGGTGGGATTGGAACTCGGAGGATGGCCTGATTCCCAACCACATAATCATTCCATGCTGCCTCTCATTAGCTGCCCATTTTAAGCACACGGGTAAGAGAGAGAGAGTGTTTTGGCTGTCATTTTAAAAAATGGCAAAGTAATGGTGGCAGGTACTGAAGAATTTCCAAAGTTATTTTTGAGAAAGGAAAAGAAGTGGAGGCAGGCATATGAGCCTCTAGCGACGCTGGTATTTCTAATTTCTGTCGTTTGCTTGTTTTGCAATACATGCCCCAAGGTTGTAGTTTATACTTACAGGATCGTACCTCATCTTATCAAACTGGGTTTCTGACAACCTAGCGGTGTCTGCCTGAGACAGCCTACCCTGTTGGGAGGTTTTGATTCTATTAACTCAGAGAGGGAGATGTTGCTGTTACCCCCAACAAGATGCAAGAGAAATGGGAGTGGTTTTCTGGAGAAAGAGAAAAAGGATCTAGGCTTCGGAGTAGCAGTCTTGAGGAAGGAATCCTCAGCAGCCGTCTGAGTGGATTTTTACACTGCTTTAGTGTTGCTATCTTTATTAATGATGCCAAACCCTGGATTATCATTAAGAAAGAGACCTTTGAATCAGTATGAACCAGCCTTTTAAATACAATTCACTTCAATTTGTGCCATCTTGATGATAAAGCTGAGTTAATCAGACATCACATTACCTTTCAACTTTTGCAAAAATAGTAATGGTTTGAGAATTACCTAAGAAAATAATCAATAAATTAATCCAGATGCGGATGACCAGCATGTTCCTTTTTAAGACACTGTCCAACCAACCAACCAACCAACCAACCAACCAACCAACCAACCAACCATCTAATGAAAACATTTTAAACAGTTTACTGCAGACTTTCACTGAGTTGCTGTGGTGAATTTGCTGCCTATCTGCAGTGCTGAAACGATCCATCAAGTCTAACAGAGAGAGAGTGTTTGAAAGGCAAACATGATCTGTGATCAATATCTTTACAAATCCAAAGGAAATCCCAGCTCCCAAAGGGTTAATCCAGAGAAGCAAAGCCATCAGAATGTTTAGTGAGCTAATGTTTTTATTGATGGGGGAAGGCCTTTAAATCCGCAATAGAAAAACTGTAGTGAGATTACATGGATAAAGACCAGAAAAAATTAAAGTTGAGAGGTTCTGATTTGGAAGGAATGTTCTGTTAAAAGTTTTCTTTGCTATTTTAATTTAAGACAACTTCAAGTCGCATTATACCCTTATGCCCAAAGCACACTGGACCCTAATCTAATGTGCAATTCAGTCTAACATGCTCAGCACTGTATAACATAGAGCTCAATTGAGCAGTCCTGGTATAAAACACCCAAATTTAACAACCCTGGAACAGCACACAGAACAAGCTACTGCATCTAGTATAAACATATCTCATTCTAACACTCTTGGAAAATGCACATTTTGGTTTACTGGGTTTTTTTATATCTTATAAACTGTATTATGCAATTTCCTCCCTAAATATCTGGTAACAGCTACCCCTTCATTCTGTGCGAAGTGCCCAGAATCCAGCATTGGCTCCCAAACAGACATTTTGTTAATGTTAAATTCAGCTCCATTCTGCTTCTGAACTTCATGATTTAAAGCTCAGATTAGGGGAAGTCTACAGTGTATCAGAATATCACACACCACCAGCACAGTTCAGCACAATTGGTCTTGATGGACTTTCTGTAGTGCTGGCTCTGCGGGCTGTTCTAAATAATCTCACCAGTCCACCTTAAGCTATCAGCGTCCATCCTGCGGTCAATGTCAGGGTCAGGGGTCGGGGTGTAGCTGCCTGCTAATAGAGTGTAAGCTAACATTGTTGTCAAATTGCTGGAGTAAAATGACAATGGCCAACTCCTGCTGATGACCTTACCCTGGGGGAGGGGGATATTGGCTTTATTGGAAAGCTGCCAGTCGCAGAGGTGATGGAAGTGGTTGATAGCAGCTAAAGACTCTTTGATTGTTGCTGGAGAACCAGTTCAGTGGTCGGTAACCATCTAAACGGCAGTTCATTGACTGACCCTGCAGAGCTACTTATTGACGGCTCGGTTTTCCTCACTTGACGAATCTCTCGCAAGCTTTCCATGCAGCTGTGATCTTGTTCAGTGGTAAAAGCAGCTTGCTAGCATGACAGGCTACTGGTTCCTGGACAGCCCTGGAATATACTTCCCTGATTCATCCAACAATTATCAGTGACTGATTCACCAGCTTCCAGAGTGGAATTCAGCTCCTTCTTATTGATGGATGGAGCTGAAGAACTCTTGAGAAGACTACAGAGGAGACTGAAGTGAGGCCAACTGCAAGAGAATTCAGTACACAAGAATTATTTGTACCTTCTTCAATGACATGATCTGAAATTTCTTTTAAAAACCAAGACAAAGTGTGAGGCATTAACAGACTTTGGGAAAAAAAATCAAAGCTGTTTGATAGAGTTTTTGTTATACTCTATGCCGTATTATGTATCCCATTTGGATAATTTAGTGCCTTGCATCTTAGAAGACAGACTTTGTGATTTCCTGGCATGATGATGGCAAATACTCAGGCTAGCAGAGCCGAAAAGTAGTTATAAATGTACCAGGATGATATATGCACCCTGAAATTCTGAAAGCTATAGCGTCTGTAGGTTAACGGGTTATGTCAAATATGAAGATTACTTGGGAGTACATAAATATATGGTGGGCCAAGCAGTCTTGTCATTCTTTAAAGAAAGATTTAAGAGTTCACAGCTACTGTGGAATAACACTTTAGATTAATTTTGTACCTGTTTTAACATGGCTTCAGGAACAGAGATGTGTGGTGCTACAGGTGACCAATATCTTGTAGTGTCATTGCAATAGCCACACATTCTCAGATGCCAGAGTCGTGAGCACAGATGCAACAGACAGATAGTTCTACATGGGCCGGGAAATCCAGTTTGGAGGGGACATGAAGGGTGGTGTGTTGGCAGAAGGGAGGCCACACTGGCTTTAGTGAAAGGAGTGGGGAAAATACAGAATTGCACTCCCAGTGATGAAAGGCTCCAAACTAAGATGATCAGAGTTTAGGCACTTCATTTTCCAGACTTTTCTTCCCCTTACACTGTGTGAACGGTGCAAGCTAAAGAGCTTTTGAGGCTTCCTTATCGAGTAGCAGGTAGCCAGCATCCAGTATAGGATGGATGGAGAGAGGCTAATGTGTTCTGACCGTTGTCACAACAGCTGGTACACTACTGTGTAATACAGTATTGACTACTCTCTGAACAACTTGAACTTTAGGGAAAAGATTCCAAAGAAACATAAAGAAGAGCTCTTCAGGGTGGCTTATATTTGTGTCTTTACTCATTGCCATGAAATCAAGGACAGGATTTACTCTGCCCTGCATCTTGAGCAATCTTTTGTAACTATACAGAATGGGTGTAAAACCCTACCAGTTCTGATTTGGCAGCATTTTACAGCGATTTGGCATTGGTATAAATGACTACACACGGTGCAAAGCAGTGGGAAATCAGGCAACTACTGGGTTTGATTCTGCTCTTACATGGCCATAAATCCACTGAAGTCAATGGCGTTACACTGATGTAAAACTGACACGAGAAGATACGTCTTTTTACAAAGGCTATGCCCAGGACTGAACCAGGAACGGTGATTTCTGAAGCTTGGAACACAACAACTGAGTGGATCTCTAATGGGTCCAAGTACATAATTATAACAGGCGCTAAAAAGCCTTTTTACTGCAAGTTCCAGACTGAGGTAGTCTGGGCAGGGATGTGGCAGGGGCTGGCACCGTTTGAAGGGCAATATTTCCAACAACAATGTCAGAATTTGTACCATTTAGGTGATGACAAATTCCAGAGTCTAGTTCAGCCAAACAAACAAGGAGTCCTGTGACACTTTTAAAGACGAACACGTGTATTTATCGCATTTTCCACTTCCTACGGCTGTAGTCAGTACCCTCCACGCTGGCAAGTTCGAGCGGGGTAGCTGTGTTAGTCTAGGTCAATGTTTATGACACATAGTAGCTCAAGACACTGACTCCTCAAACATTAAAGTCAGTCAAAACATTTGATTGACCAGAATACAAAATATAATGCACCATCTTAAGTCCTTCCTGTTCAATATTTTCTTTTCTCAATTTGCATATTCACAGTCTCATCTGATGCCTGCTTGTCAGAGATGGTGACAGTTGTGGGTTTTTTTCTAGCTTTATCAAGGGGGATTATTTTTAACCCAAATTATTTTGCATTGTAAATGTTTAAATCCACATTAAATCCAGATTAATGCATGAAATAGCCCGACAGGGTATTTGCTGAAAAAAATAAAAATCAAATTATTATGGCCAATTCCCGTCCAAAGTGTTCTAAAAAATGCAAAAGTCTGAGATTTGACGAAAAGATAAGCCTTAAAAAGGTCACTCTTCTTGTAAACCTCTCTCCTACACAGCCAAACTTCACATACAAACTGGAACCTTTAGCACTTTTTTTCCCAACATGGCTGGAATTAATAATTCAGATAAATCCTAAATAAATCAGGATTAGTGTTAACTACGTTTTGAGGTTTATATGATATAGGAAAATGAAAAGAGGGTGGAAAAAAGCTTTGACTTTAAATATTGCATGTGAACGAATAGGGTGTTGGAGGGAAGACGAACATAAAGTGGGGGGAGAAAGAGCATTACAGAGAACTGAGGACCAGTTGAGCTAGGTAATCAAAGAGCGTCTAATCATTGCAGCTCTGGGGATGTGTTCAAAGGATCTTGTCTGACCACAGGCTGTGCAAGGTCACAAATGAAATGCAGTTGCAGAGGAGGGGGAGGGATATCTTGGATTTTTGGACAGCTTTACTATTTGGATTTGTTTTGTGGAGGTCAGCTGGATTGCAAGATTTTAGCATCTTAGCAAGAAGATTCGACTTCTCTTCATGTTTACAGTGCCATACCCCACTCTGAAAAGAAAATATAAAGAAAACTAGAAGACTGAAGGCTGTACTAACACTGTAATTACAAAACAGGCAGAGACACTTTTTGGTAATCTTGTGTGTTGCAGTCTCCTCTGTTTACAACCTAGAATAAATTTCACTGAGGAATTTGGACTGTTTTTAGTCTAACACAATGTCACGGACATTTCCTCTGCTTCAATCCAGAATTCGTAGCATATTTCCTCCCTGTACGTCGTACAATAGAATTAAATGAAAACAGGACAGGTTTTTGGCTTTGATCATAAAGGCACAGTGTATTTCTGCCAGCTTATCACACGTGAGTCTTCTAAAGTTTTTCACTTCTTCCTCTGCTCTCAGATATGTACTCAGAGCCCCTTCTAATGTGAATGGAGATCCCATTCTAGTCCTCCTATGCCTCCTTGTGCTAAATGAATTCAAAGACTGATGTGATGTCCTATCTATCTGATATTATTGAAGACTTAATCAACCTTTTTCATACTCAACTGCATTTTTGTGCTCATTTGTAATTAACTTGGACTATATGCCTCCTGTCTACATTTTTGCTTTCTTCCTTTGCATCTTGCAAAGAGCAATATTTGTCCTCTCCTACCTTTAAGATTGGCCTGAAATTTCTGAAAATGTGTGGAGTTTTGAGAGATCTCATCTCCCATCTGTTTCCTGTTCCCTTTTCAATGCTTCCTCTGTTCTCACACCACTATTCTGAGTCTCATAAAGACATTGGGCCAGATTCTCCACTGCTTTACACCATATGAAGTTATTTACACTGTACAAAGTGGGTGCAAATCATTAATATCAGAAGGCTGACATGTTAGAAATTATTTGCACGCATTTTGCACAGGTTTGAGGTGCAGCCATAAAGTATCAGACTCCATGTGGAGTCTCACTTTAATTTATCATTAGGTATGCCATTAAAAAGCAACTTAGAAATATAAGGTTGGTGTGAAATTTCTGGGCTGTATACTCTCAGAATCATTTCTGTGCATATTTTAATACACATTGCATACAATTTTGCCTCAGATGTAGACATCAGCTGTTGGTGCAGTCATCCTTGAGTGTGTGAGATCGTGGTTGTACTGGTTTCTGAGAAACTATAAATGTTAAAATATCCAAGCAGCAAAATTGTGCTAGAGCGACAATGAATTTTTTTAAAAAAAACAACCATGTCAGCAGAAGCCGTGCTATAGATAACCACACTAGAGAGCTGGTAAAAGCTTCCTCCAAAATGAAGCCAATTCACAAACCTTAAGCACTAGCTCATTTTTTCTGGACTTTGTATGCTGAAAAAAATAAGGAAATTCTCATGTCTGATGAAACATTCATAAATAAGAAATGAGGGTGGCTATTACGTCATTTTTAAATTTTTTAAAAGCCTGAAAACATCCCATTTAATGCTAGCGGAAAATGATTCAAATAGTTAACAGTCCTGTTGCTGGTATTTTTAGTCTAATTTTAAAAGATCATAAATGTTGTGACAATGAATACATGTTCTCTGTTTCCTCAAGAAGAAATGGAGCACTGGAGCAGAAGACATTCTGGGGTTGGATTACTGACGCAACCCAATGAATCCCTTAGTAATGAATCCCAGAGCTGTCTCACTGGTGTTGGGAAAATTTAAGACATTAGGAAAATTAATTTTTAAATATATTTTTGACAGGAAAATAAAAATGGATTTGGATACAGAAAGATGAAAATATGTCAGTAAAAGAAGGAGCGAAAGCTTGTTACAAATCCTGTGGTATTTTTGACAACAGAGTCCTGTGGCACTTTTAAAGACTAACAGATTTATTTATCGCATGAGCTTTCGTGGGAGAAAATCCCACTTCGTCAGACGCTTTGAAGATGGGAAAACTACAGAATGGGAGGAAATTCTGTAACTTTCCCATCTTCAAAGCGTCTGACGAAGTGGGATTTT